>JACCEG010000148.1:10184-23308 GCA_014065205.1 Tuber brumale
TTTTCTCCCTTAGGGCAACAATTTGCCCTTTCTCAAAGTCTGTGAGGTAACCTGTCTTTTGTGAAGGCATGGTTGTTGAGGGGTGGTTGATTGAGGGGGTGGGGTTTTTTGAGGTGTTGCTTAGTAACCACTGATCGGACGATCCCTTTTGTCCTAGTACTTTACGTCAATGCTCGAGAGGTTCAAAGTTCTCCGTATGTCTAAAAGTGAGGATATAACATCGTGCATAACTGTTGGAGTTTGCTTTCGACGTTCCATGCGTAAGACCCGACCAGGACAGCTTTCTCTGCATCCTGTTCTATGGTTCTTCAGTGCTATTGTCTTAACCCAAAAGAAATATAAAGTAATATTGTAGACATTGATACTATTAGTGTGAAAGAAGACCGTTGAGGAAATAAACCGACTGTAAAAGTGGACTCGGCACACTGTCGAACTCCTTGCCAAAGGGCTTACTGGGTACCGGATTTTACAAGAAACACACCTCAGGGTATAGTTAGAGGACCATCCCCCGGCGGCATCCCCTACCTTATTTCGAAAAAATGAGCAACCTACTCGAATTACACGCGGGGGCCAGCGCCGCCCCTTTCTGTGGAGACAACAATGGATAAAGGTAAGGTCTTGGCACGAGGAACTGGGCCTCGCGGAAGCTAGCAACAAACGTTGAGGCTCAGGAGATCCACCCAAGCCATAGCATCCGCATACAAATCTCTCCCTTGAAGCCGCTGAGGGATGCTCAACCTAGTCTTGTGATTATCTTCTGCCAATGCATGATGTGCTCCGGCAGCAGGCTGGAAATATCGCTTTTTCCAACCGTGCGCTACGACCCACTCAATGACGCTAATATCTACTATACCATCACACCAGAGGCACTCACGAGGCGCCGAATTACTCTGGGGATGGGACCCTCAAGACGAAGTTTGCCTTCAATCGGAATCAGCGCGCAAAACGCCAAAATGGCGTGGTGGAACGCCTACTCTAAGGATGCATGCCCATCGGGTCTTCTGTGATCAAGCGGGATGACACATTCCTGACCACCGGCTCACAGGCTTGGTGTTTCTGGTGATTGTCCAACCTTGGTGAACTAGGTATATTGGTGTCACGATCACTCCTATCACAGGGGATATTACCGTCCCCTGTTTTCACTTAATCGATCAGATTATCCTTTCCTAATCATATCTTTCATCCTTTCTGGATGGCCTCTCATATCCGCTCAGTTCTTCTCACCGTTCTGAGCTCTTGCCCTGCCTGTTATAGTAAGTATGTATTTTGATTTCACTGTCATAAGATATCTGGTTATCTCCAACATCTGTGAGCTCGGTGGCCAGATCATCTCAGATTTCATTCAACATCAGTTTACCCAGAGGGATATTGAAACTACGCGGCTTGAAACTCCCGCATGGACAAATAGTTAACAGGACAGGTACAGGAGTATATAGGAATTAACATGACCATATAGAAGAATGAGCCAGGTGTTAAAACCTTGCTTGCATCGTTATCGACAATTTTGGAAATATGGTATTAGATTTGTCGTAAATAGTCTACCCTCTTACAAGTCTCTGGTAGCGAACCAACTGATTTGACATATGCATAAGTCGAATTTTAAGCAACTTATTTCAGTCGTCAGACTGATGTAGTCTATAACTGTGGGTGAAGTTTATAACTAGGGCATAGGTTTGAAGTGGTTGAGTGGGTTATAGGATTAGGGCTACGAAGGCATATCTATTGCAGCATGTTCTTTCTTAGATAGAACACACAGCAATGCAACTTCGCTCTCGTCTCATTCCTCTGCCAGAACATGTCGCGTTTTCGTTTCCCCCTACTATCAGCCATTCCACTGCCGTCACATCTCCCATCGCTCAACGATAGTCAGTCAACCTTTTGCTTTATCACGGGTAATGTTCTTGTGGTTTACATTATTTCTACAGTAGCCACCGCTTCTATCTCTGCTACGCAATGTCACCAGCAAGGTGCCCGGGTCCCCCCCCCCACCGCCCCCCTGCTCCGCCCACAGATGCGCGGCCCCAAGTTTGTCCCCCCCGCTGCCATACTCTGCCCACAGATTTCTTCCGTTACTGAAATATGTTTCTTATCTGCCCACAACACGCACTTCTTTGCCCTGGTTCTCTTTATTTTCTTTGCTTGATTACTAGAAGCCGCATGATCAAGGTGCCAAGTAACCTAAACGATATAAGGACTTTCAACAATCTAATCCAGCGGCTGCGATGGAAGAAATTACGCGGGGTTTGGTGGCACAATTGTGGCCAGGTTTGCGCGGATTCTCTATTCCGTCCATCACGCTGCAACGTATTTCCTTGCAGCGCCCACACTTCCGTTTCCCCACGCTGTCACTTGTCGGTTGATCCACCTTATCTTATATCAAGTCCTATCTTACCACAATGACCTCCGCCATCGTCCCCCAATCCATCACTTGCCCGACTATTGCCTCGGATAATTTCCATCACTACAAACCATGCTTCCAACGATATCTCACCTGTTATGCACAGCCCCTTCCGATCTCGCAGGAGAGAAGGTTGTCGAAGATTCCTCCTAATGTTAGTACATCTTTCTTGAAAGTTTGTGCAGGTATCACTGCAATTCCTCAATGCTGAGGGTTGCTGACTAGAACACAATATTTAGTGGCGTTTATGCAATTTCGCAAATAAAAGCAGTTTCAATGGATCGACCACTATAGCCACATTTCCTTGTAGCACTAATGTCACGGGTCCTGGATCTACGACATGACCATGGCGTATGCTGCTGGGAAGCAGCACTTCAACTGAATGACACTGCCCTTCCTGACAGCAGTGAACCCAAGCGTCCAGTCCGTCCGTCTTCAAGCGCGGACGGGACCGACGGCAGTGCATGGGAGGATTACCGGGACGGACAGGCATCTTGGCGTCCGTCCAGACCACTGCCCGGGACGGACGGGCGGGCCCGGCAGGCCCCTAAACATGTGGGATGTTCCAGGTTTCTGCCAGTGACGGCAGGTGACGGTCGGACCCTGCAGGTAATGGCCTGGCCCTGTAGGTGACTGGCGGGCCCTGCAGGTAATGGTCGGACCCTGTAGGTGACGGCCGGGCCCTGTAGGTAATTGATGGAAGATGGCATTTATAATACGACACCTGGGCCTGGGCGTCAACCCCCATGACGGCCGTCTTTATGGAATACCCACCCTGCCCGGGACGCCCGGGGGGCCCGCGACGACAGTCCCCCAGGGCCCTGTATGGCGCTCGGGACGGTTGGGAACACTGCCTGACAGGGATTTGGCTTCACTGCGAATTCGGCCTATCCTCGGTAGCCTGCCTGGTTTGTCAGTTTCGAAGTCCATAGGGATTAAAGTGATCAAAGACGAGGGAGAGAGATGGTTCATTCTCATGGAGAACAAGGCTGTTCAAAGTGCACGACCAGAATATTACAATAGTTCGTGGATTAAGTTACAAGATTTGTCCAACATGTATGAAACCAAACAGGCCGAGAATTGCACCACCACTATTGAGGAATTACAATTACCATATATACCGGTAGATGATGGCCTCAATGCTCTGCTTGAGATTTTTCGAATTACATGTGAATACAGCTACGGTAAGCCGAAAAAATATATATACCAATGGTGGACGCATTTTGCATATTTTATGCACAAATTGCTAATCCATGGTAAATCAGATGATCCAGTGGGTAGTGCAATGACTTTGACTTGCGTAATTCCCCAGTTTCACAGTTCGAATGATATACTGAGAAAACTTGCAGGAACATCAGCCAGTGCACTCACTGCAGATAACTTGAAAAAAGTATTCAAATTAACTCCCTCAACTGGTAAAGAGGCCAGTATTATGACTGCATATCATGCTGAAGAAACTGGTAAAACCTGGGCAGATAAACTAAAGAGTATGCCGTGAGTGCTCTGGTTGTCAAATTGGGTTGTAGTGTTTCATGTATTTTGACAGGTCTTCCAGACTCTTATGACTCTAGACCATTCCTGTTAATATTTAACAAATGCAAGCTCATCACTCTTTCACACCACATTGATAACCGTATAACATAATTTACTGTGCAATCGCTCTTCCCCCACATCGGGCTCTTCATGTCAATTACTTGAAAATCAAATGTATACTTGATTATCTACACAAATAATAATGATAGCATATTGAAAATTTGTTAAGCAGTACTTTTAAATATGGAGAATGAGAACCTGGAGTTTTCATTTGATAATAAGAAATAGTTCTTCTTGTGTACTTAGTTTGTTCTGGAGTAGCTCAAATATTATCTTAGTTAAAATAGTGGGTTGGGAAAATTGAAAATCATTCCAAAAACACTAGTTTAAGTGAATTGTAAGATCTCATAGGTCTTGAATTTGAAGTGTTAAGTGCAGTAGGATTTGTTTGTAACTATTTCGGGGGCTATTGAGACTAAACAAAAAACTGAAGGTAAAAATATATTTTATAAACAAGAATAGATGATATCTACATATAAGGTTTACATAATATTATAATAATTTTTAATATTTATCACTGAGATGATCTAGGATCATATATAAGTTCTCAAGGCAGTAGGTTAAGTCTTGTAAATTTTATGCCAATATTATTATAAACTAATTTAAAGAGAAATAACACATTCAAGCTGCAACTAAGTAGGCTACATATTTAGGAGAAGGTCCAAAGTAGTGCTTTTTAGTCTACTCATATTGTTAAAGTTATTGAAAGAGTTTTAGTCTGTTTAGGTAATAGGACTCACATATTTCAAACTTCAACTCTAATAACACTGAATTTTAATATAGATTTCCTGCTGTTCTCTATAGAACCTGAACAACTAATCCATAATTCTTGAAACTTGGTAAACTTAGTTAAATAGTTGTAGAAAAGAATATTACAAAGTATTCACTTCATATCTTATCTTCACAAATAAATATCATATATTAGAAATGATATATTTTCTATGTAGTTTTTCTCCTCTTTTTCAGTTAGTATAACATGCAAATAAGCTTATAAATTACCACAAAGCTGTATTATTCTAAGTATATACAGCCCAAATAATTACTCTGTTAGGTTATAAAGGTTCTCTTATTTATATTTGCCTTTTTACACATGCCGTAAAAGTATAGTTTCATTTAATACAACTATTTTTAAACCCACCATACCAACAATTATTTTGCTTATTAAGAAAATAAAAGCTACATATTCTGATTCCTCATATTTAATAGTACTTTGTAACCAATTTCTAAAGTGGTTGCATTATTATTTATGTCCATAATTAATTATACATTGGGATTTCGAATGGTTGCTATCATGAGCCGCATAGGGGTGAAGAGTGGCATATCCATAAATTATATTATCTATTTCACATTTCCTGAAACTACTACATCTGTTCCAATATGATATATGCATACACCAATATTTGGAACTGTCTCAGATACTAAATAAGTTTATGGCTGAATCTTGTTTACTGTATCCTGTGTAGAGTGTGCTAGCATAATAGGTCAAGTTTTCTACATTCCTTGAAAAAGGTCATCCTACCATGTGACACCCTACCCCTGAACTATTAGTATAAATAGAATCTCCTTGAAGTCATCAGCAGTACTTGTCCATTCACCACTGTGCAAGCCAATCTCGAACAGGGCCTAGAGATTGCCAACAGGATTCAGACATCACCCATAGGACTCTATGATTACATACAGGGCTTAGCTATCACCCATAGAGTCTGACGATTACCTGCTGCATTCATCTATTACATGTAAGCCATGGTTATTACCTACAGGGTCTGACTGTTACCAACCTTCACTGGTGAATATCTGGCATATCGCATACTATAAGAAAGTACCAGTTCCTTCCAGTCTGTCTGAGGAGGTTATCTTGGCTGATGACTAGCAGCCTATCTGTTAGGTGAATGCCAAAGTCTAGTACAACTGAGAGATGTTAGCCGAATCTGTCTAGTAGGTCTCATCATGATAGAATAGTTAAAGTAAAGATTTTACACCGTGAAACAATATTATATTGATACGATCTCTCCTCTGTTGCTTGATGATCTCGCATGAGCTTAAAAACAGTATATTTATTCATACTCCGTGTATCGAAGTATATTAATCATAATAATAACTTTAACCTCCGAGAGAGTTGAACACTTAACCTTGTAAACCAATACAAAAGTCATACCAACTGAGCTACAGTATCTGGTGTTATTATGTGGGCTTCATTGATATGACATTTTAGTTATAGGATACAACTCTTGAAATCTCGCTAATAATATGTGGGCCCCATATGGGGGCTGGATGTCAGTATTGGCTTTCTGAAAATTGAGGATCTGTGCACAGTTACCCTACCGTGAGCTCTGTGCACTTATTGTTTCAGATTTCCATATGTCTAACACTATTCATCATTGGGATTTTCACAGTAGTGAAGCATACTATATCATACGGGTATAGGAGTGCCAGAAAGAGTATGAGATTTTTTACACTACTTCTGTAATCCTCTTTTCTCATCAACCTGATAAGGCCTTGGGTACAGTAAATGATTTCTCATTCAATTTCTTGTAACTAAGGTAGTAGGGGAATGGCATTGTAGATGAACATTCAATTATATAGGGGTGTTAGGCAGACGCCGATCTCTAGTATGACTGAGGAACGTAGGCCGAAATATTTTTGCTGAGAGTCTGTTGAGGAAGGCTCATCTCGATAAAGTAAAGTAAAGTAAAGATTTAGGAGGGAAACTGATTGGATATTGAGAGTATCTCTTCTCCGTTGCTGGATCATTTGTAAAGCGCGGGAGGCGCTTCAATATTTATATCTCACGGCTGAGTGTTCGTGGACTACTTCTAACAACTATGCCCGTGATGTACCATCATGGTTTTAGTACGTAAATGTCCAGAATCTTATAAGTGTGAACACCATTCGACCGTGAAACTTGTCACACCCTTTCGCGGTCACGGAGTAGTATTCCTCCATTAAGATGACTGGGCTGTTTGTTATTCCAAACAGCCGCCTCTAACTTAGATGTCCTTGTAGACTATTATGTTACTCTAGTCTTGTTGACTATCTTCCCGGTAGTCTCTTCAGTCATGAAGTGATCAAGTTCACGCCGGGTGACTGCGTGCCAATGGCAAGTCCGAGCCAGACGTATCAATGTCTCAAGGGGCTCTGACTTATCTCGGTCTTCCATTCTGAGCATGCTTCCCCTTGGTCCACCGGCCTCCATAGAAGGGTCCTATTACTAGGACCAAGTAACCTACAGCTGATCTCAGAAGTGTATGGGTGGATTCAGTATATCCTTAATAGCTCTTACTACTAGGACATCCTCGCGGAGTCATTCACCGAGAACCTCCAGTCACTTTCGGCCCATTGTCAAGAAGTCTAACCTTGGAGCCTACTATCTCAATGCACCTCTGACGGAGTTCTTCAGTTCCACTGCCTAGATGTCACCAAAGATCCCCTCTCATATATCCTGCGATCAACATATGGTCGGACAGACTGCAGTAACGTATATGGCTGTCTCTTATACACATCTAGATGTGTATAAGAGACACAGACTGCAGTAACGTATATGGTGTTATGAAGTGGGCATCATTGCTGTGATATTTTAGTTATGGGATGCAACTCTCAAAATCTCCCTAACAACTTGCGGGCCCGATAAGGGGGCCAGAGAGGGGTGTTGGCGTGCTGGTAAATCGAGGGTGTGTAGGCAGTTACCTTACTGTAGGTCCATTCACATATCTTGCATTTCCACGTGCCTAACATGAGCTCCCTCCTACCAGGCTTCGCCTCGAATGCCTTAACAACTTTTTAATTTTTTTTTCTAACCACATTTTTAAGACTCAGTATGGTCAGGGTAAAAAACTTCCCATGTTTACTAGACAACGGTAGGAAAACCTTTTCCTCAATATCTTGCTTCTGCCCTTCCTGGTATGTCCGGATTTTTATTACAAAAATTCTCCACCACTTCCTCCGCGTTTTCCATACCGGTAGCAGGGTTCTATATGTTCATATCTTCTCAACAACCTTCCCATTAGGCAAAGTAACAGAGTTCTTGCTTCTCTTGATAGCAGCCGCGTACTTGTTTCCTGTAACACTGCACCTCACTGCTTACTATTTTCTTAACCTCCCATTGTAGATCACGCTGAATGTCCTCTGGGTCTCTAAGAGGTTGTTGACAATTGCCATGAACTGACTCGCAGTAGGGTTCCAATAGTGCGATATAGAATATGAGGTAAACGTTCCATCGATTGGTGTTAGGCAGACGCTGATCTTTAGCATAAGTGAGAAACATATGCCGAAATCTTTGTCTGCAAAATCTTTTGAGGAAGGCTCATCTCGATAAGGTAAATGTAAAGATATGTAAGGTGAAAACAAGGTTCTATTGACAAGATCTCTACTCCATTGCTTCATGATGTCGGTAAAGCTCGGGAGATACTTCGATATTTATATACCACGCCTGAGTGTTCGCGGACTACTTCTAACTACTATCCCCCCAAAGTACCATCCTGGTTTGAGTACACAAATGTCTAGAATCTTATAAGTGCGAACACCATTTGACCCTGAGCTTATCACTCCCTTTCACAGTCACGGCGTAGTATTCCTCTGTTGAGATGAGGGCACTGTTTGTTATTCCAAAAAGCAGTCTCTAACTTACATGTCCGAGTAGACAATTATATTACTCTAGTCTTGTTAACTATCGATCCTGTAGTCTCTTCAGTCATGAAGTGATCAAGTTCATGCAGGGTCACCTAGTGCTAATTGCAAGTCTGAGCCCAATGTGTCAACGTCTCAAGGGGCTCTGACTTATCTAGGTCTTCCATTCTGAGTATGCTTCCGCTTGGTCTGCTGGCCTCAAGAGAAGGGTCATATTACTAGGACCAACCAACTTACAGCTCATCTCAGAAGGGTATGGGTAGATTCGGTATATCCTTAATAGCTCTTGCTACTAGGACATCCTTCTGGAGTCTTTTGCTGAAAACGTCCTGTCTCCTGCGGCCCATATTTAGAAAGCCTAACCTTGAAGCCTACTACCTCAATGCCCCTACGAGAGACATCTTCTGTTCCACTTCCCAGATGTTGCTAAAGGTCCCCTCTCATATATCCCGCAGAGAGTAGGCAGTTGGATGGATGGCAGTGACGTATATGGTGGGATGAAGTGGGTTTCATTGATGTAACGTTTTAGTTAAGGGACGCGACTCATGAAATCTCGTTAATGACGTGCAGGGCCCATCAGGGGGCCAGAGGGGGGTATTGGCACTCCGGTAAATCAAGGGTCTGTGTGCAGTTACCCTACCGTGGGTCTGTGCACATGTCTCAGATTTTCATATGCCTAACATGAGCTCCCTCCTAACAGGTTTCACCTCAAATGCCTTTATATCCTTTTAAGTTTTTCTTCTAACCACATTTCAAGACTCACTGTGGTCAGAGTAAAAAACCTCCCACATTTACTTGGCCACGGTAGGAAAACCTTTTCCCCACTATCTTACTTCTACCCTTCTTGGCATTTCTGGATTTTTACTATGAAAATTCTCCACAACCTCCTCCGCGTTTTCCATGCCGGTAGCAGACTCCCATCTGTTCTCATCTTCAGAACACCCCTGTGATTTGACCAAGTACCACAGTTCTCGCTTCTCTTGATAGCAGCCGTGTACTTGTTTCCTGTAAGAGTGAACCTTGCTTCTTACTGTCTTCTCAACCTCTTATTGTAGATCGCTATCAATATCCTCCGGTTCTCTAGGGGGCTGTTGACATTTGCCATGAACTGACTCGCAGTAGGGTTCCAATGGTGTGACATGGAATATGGGGTGAATGTTCTATTGATCAGATATGTTGAGTTTGAAAGCTCGTGATCTGCATTTTTCCATAATTTGGAAGAAACCGTATAGCTTTGGACTTAGCTTTTTTGATTTTCATTGGGTTTGAATGTTCTTTGCGTTTAACTTTACTTTGTCCTCGATCTTGAAGCCTGGCCATTGTCGAGCTTTCCGGTCATAATATTTTGACATTCCTTCCTATGTCTTTTCGAGTGACCCTCTTGGTTGTTCCTGTATCATCTTAATCCAGTTCGCGTAGAGTGTTGCTCCTGGATTTTGCGCTTTGCGCTCCTGCATCTACTCTGTTTGTGGATGCAATCTATAATTCGCATAGAATGGTGAATCCCATGAGCATTGGTTGCTGAGTTGTTATAGGCATGTTCAGCTAGAGGTAATAGCTTATACAAGTCGTCCTGATCATAGTTGACAAAACTGCGAAAATATCCTTCCAGCACTTGGTTGGTACATTCACTCTGTCCATCAGTTTGAGGGTGGTATGCTGTTGACATTCTCCGCTTAATTTCCATCGCTTTGCAGAGTGATTCCCAAAGTTCGCCTGCGAACTTTGAGTCCATGTAAAAGACGATTTTGGTGGGTAGACCTTGCAGTCTCCATACTTCTTTCAAGAATACGTTTACGACATCTTTGGCCGTAGCCAAAGCCTGTAGTCCGATGAAGTGGGCCATTTTTGTAAACCAATTAAGTACTACTGTTATTTGAGTGCACCCTTGCAACTCCACTAGTTGAGTGATAAAGTCTACCTAGATAGATGCCCATGCCGCGTAGGGCATTTGTAATGGTTGCAGCAGTGTGTACTTGGCGTGTCTAGGCGATTTATTATATTGGCATTAATCGCAGGATTGTACGTAATCATAGACCCATTCTGCAAGTCCTTTCCAATAGAAGTCTGTTATGATTATTTCGAAGGTTTTTTCTTGTCCGAAATGTCCGGCAACATTTGCATCGTGACATCCTTCTCCGATCTTGGTGTAAAGTGTTTGACTATCTGGTACAAATAGTCTTTGCTTGTAGTATAGCAGATCATCAGTCCGGAACCAGTCCTTGGGAAAATCCTTTCCTTCATGTCGTAACCTAATGAGTTCTTCCCTCTATTGCCTCCAAATTGTATCTGTTCCGATAGCTGCCTGTATCTCGTTTAAGAATTCAGGATTGTGTTGCTTAATACCATTTTGCAGGATTATCGCATTTGTAACCGGTACTGGTTACTGGTTTAGGATTTTCATGTACCAGTTGATACTGTTTGAGTTTTGAATATGTTTCAGGAAACGAGGTGTGCCTCTAGCCTGATAGTATAGGTTTTGATACTCTATATGTTTTATGTTTGGTTTCGAGTATCGGTTTGATACTCTATATGTTTTATGTTTGGTTTCGAGTATCGGTTTGATACTCTATATGTTTTATGTTTGGTTTCGAGGCTACCGTTTTGGAGTCTATTATGTTATGAGAACAAGGCTCTCGGTAGCCTAGGAAGTGTATTTAAGAACTGCTATTCTTCTCGTTAGAAGGAGCAGACTTCGGCAGACAGAGTTTTCAATATACTTGGTTGAACAGGGACTCTCTTCAGTTCGCTTCAAGAATCTTTAGTTTAAGACCTACCAAACATCTCGGAGACTTCAGTAGTTGCGATACAGCAAGAAGTCTATTCAACAACCTCGGCTAAAGCCTCCGGACCTTGATTCGCTAGTTACCGCCTTGGTGCAGAACAAGGCTCGTTAACTCTACGATTACCGCATCCCCCAAGAGGCGGTTACATTTTTTTAACTTCAGCAAGTTATCAAGATAGAGGGCGTTTGAGGACCGAGCAAGGGCAAGGCCCCTGAGAAAGGTTCTCAACAGCGCACCAGGGATTCGAAAGGACGGTTCACAAAGACACCAGCATTGGAGCAGGCAGCAAGCGAAGCAGCTACAAGGCAGTTAGCCAGAGACGCTGCTGAACAATCAGCAGAGGGATCATCACAACAACTATTGGAACCGCCAACCACTACCCCAGGAGGGTACCCAGAATCCCCACGAAAGCCTACCGGTACACAAGTACCCCTAGTACCACCGAGTAACGATCCAGATAGCTCAGAAAGCGATAAAGGATCAGACGATATGGCTTCAGAAGCAGAACCCTCAGGGTCCGGAGCCCGAGCACCAGAAGTCCCAAGACCACCGACACCCAGGCCTAACCCAGCTGTTACAGCTAAACTCAGCATAAAAGTACCTTAACCCAAAAAGTTTACAGGTGAAGGAGATGACCTAAAACCAGAAGCATTCGATAGATGGTATAATTCAGTACAATTATACCTACGAATTAATGGACTACGGACTAGCGAGGCCGGAGGAGGAAACTATTGGATCCTCTATACTGAAGGACGAGCTCAAGAAGCAGCTTTCCAAGCAGCAGAATACTTCGGTGAAGACATGACCAGAGAAGACCTTGTTGGATTCCTACGAGAAAGATTCCAGTCTTCAAAACAGAAAGATGATACCTATCGCAAGTTCCATGAAATTTCGCAAGTGCATAATGGCAAAATACAGCGAATATCAACCATAGCAACTGACATGCTAATGTTCCGATCACGCCTACCTGCAAATACCATAAGCGACTATGCCTTCATCCAACAGTTCTTCAAGAGCATGCACCCTAGACTACGGCAAGAAGCGGAATTACAGCATGCTGAAACAGAAACTGTTATGGAAGCTATACAAAATACGGAAAGCATAGAAGCTACACTAAAAAGCACTGGTACTTATGGGAAAAAAAGGTTCGAAAAAACAACAAAAGAATTCAGTTCCAAACAAGAAGGACGAAAGGACAATCAAAAAACCAGCAACAAGCCCCACTCTAAGCCTAAGGAACGAAAAGAAAAGGGTCTTTGCTATACCTGCGGAGGTAAAGGACATCTAGCAAGAGACTGTCCTAGCAAAGATGATAAGGGCAAAGGCAAGGGCAAGGCTAAGGTGAAAAAAGAAGTTACCTCCAACAGAATGGAACAAGAACAACTAGCGGAAGAGGTGTTTATCAATGGTATGGAAATAGAGGAAGAAGAGGAAGACATTATCACGATGGCCGCTAGACCAACAAACATCAAACCTCATGATGCTCTCGAAGGAACGATGCACATCAATGGCAAAGAAGCTAGAGTCCTGTTTGATACCGGATCAATAGGAGCAAACCTAATTAGCGCTACCTTCGTAACAACACACGGAATTCCTTGTCAAGAATTGAAAACACCAATCAGAATACACCTAGCTATGAAAGGATCACGATCCGAAGGTCATAAAGAATGTTCAGTCAACATATCAGCAGGAAAGCTGAGCGCACCAGGAACTAGGATGTTAGT
>JACCEG010000148.1:26629-167054 GCA_014065205.1 Tuber brumale
GGAGTTGCAGAATTTGTGTGGACCGCCACCCAAGACCAAGCCATGGATAATGTTAAGCGACTTGTGTCAAAATACGAGGTTATGAAACCACTACAATATGATTCGTCACTTCCAATATGGTTGATAACCGATGCATCCAACACAGGTGTGGGAGCATGGGTAGGACAAGGAGAAACACCAGAAAACGCCAGACCTGCTTCGCTTCACAGCAGGAAATTCTCTAATGCCCAAATGAATTATGGCACAACCGACAAGGAAGCTCTAGCGATAGTTGATGCACTGACGGCATTTCATCACATACTTGCAGGAAGCAAGTTTACCATCGTCACTGATCACCTACCTCTGACGTACCTCAAGACAAGCAGAACACCCACCAAAAAACAGTTACGATGGCGAGGGTTTATTGGAAAGTACGATACTGAAATAGTGTACAGACCAGGAAAATGGAACTATTTAGCAGACGCCTTATCCCGCCTTTGTGATGAGAACGATGACTACCCACATACCGCGAACGATCCTACATCAGAAGACGATTCACCTAGTTCCTCACCTATTTCATCTTTTCTTTCATACGAAGAATCTGCTAGTGAACACGAGATGTCTCGATTCGAAGCCCTCACAGTTGAGCACATCGGTGCTCATTCAGAATGCGGAAGCAACTGCAGCCTGGAGCAAGCACAGCTAGACGCAAACGATTACCGAAATAGAGAACCCCTAAACGATTGGGGAGACCAACGAAGTTATACCAGTGGTAGGAGTGAGGAGGAACTTGAACATGCATCAATGCATTGGGCATTCTGCAACATACCTTTCTGTCCTGACCACGAGGAATTGAAACCTAAGACTAAGATCTATGCCGACTCCCCCTGCAGCAGCCCACCAGTTATCGAAACTCCGCCTAACACCGATGATGATCACGATGATAGGAATACCCATTCACCACGCCCACGCCTCGATATCCAAACAATCAAAGAACGTGTCAAGAAAACAATAGGCTGTAGCACTCCCCCTACCGAATGTCAGCCCTCCGAGTACCCTGAACACCACCAAAATGAGCCCCTCTATGGAGGACCCCTCGCATACCTCAATGAGGTTCCGATAGTAGAACCACCATCCCTACCTCACGAGAAGCGCAAACTTTAGAAAGTGTATGAAACACCTGAAGAGGAGGAGGAGGTAACGCTATTAGAAAGAGTGGTGGACGAAAGGGATATCACTCAAGCAGTGGATGATATGAAGAACATTTGGAGGGAACAGATGGTTAAAGGATATAGAAAAGACCCTAAATATCAGTTAGCAAAGGATTCCAACCTCACTTCACGAAACGGAACAATGCAACATTACCGAATACGAAATGGTCTACTCTACGCTACTACAAGAGGAGGAGAAGATTGCCTTTACGTACCAAAAGGTCATGGAGTAAATGGAGAAACACTAAGAGAACTGATGATAGGAGAAATACAAAATAAAGGACACCATAGAGCTGATCGAAACCTCCGGTACGCAACAGAATACATCTACTGGCCGGAGATGAGGAAGGATTTCAAAGACTATGTCCAGCACTGTGACATATGTCAACTGAATCGAGAAAGGACTACATTACCCACTGGCAACACCATGTCGCTTCCTTTTCCCTCTGAGATATTTTCGAGCTATGCTATCGACTTCATGGGTCCATTTGCGAAACTGAAAGGATATGATTCAGTATTGGTGGTGGTGGATAGAGCGGTTGGATTTAGCTGGTTGATACCAAGATCAGTGAACGCTACTGCGATTGCGACTATGGAGTTACTGCGTCACCATATTTTCACCCCTCATGGAATACCTACGTCGATTGTTAGCGATGCTGATCCTCGATTCACTTCACGGTTTTGGAAACAAACCCTAAGGACAATAGGAATCGAACACATTATGGCTACGCCTGGCCACCATCAGACCAATGGACAAGCAGAAAGGAAGATTCGAGAACTGAAAACAGCATTAAGGAATGTTGTAAATGCCTGCCAGACCAACTGGCTTACCTCCTTCCCTGAAGTAACAGCTTACTCCAATGCAGGTCACTCCGATACTATTGGAATGTCACCATACAAAGCTGTGTATGGACGAGAATACCAACTACTCGATACCTATAAAGTCAATGCTACCACAGTACCCGCATCCGATGATTACTACAATCGACACCAGGAGATCAGAAATGCGGCATACCAAGCGTTACGGTTGGCTAGAGCAAGAGCAAACAGAGTGGCAATTAAGAGGAGGAACTCACACAAACCTGTCGAGATTGGGGAAAGAATTATGGTTTTAGGAGACCAGTTTGCAACAGAATCCGGCAGATCTCGGAAATTGCAGCCACGCTGGCGAGGCACTTTTACAGTACTCGAATTTGACGAACACACCCAGAACTATACGGTTAGCATGGATGCTAGAATGTACCGAAGAAAGAAAGGAGTGTTCCACTGCTCAGTAGTCAAACCTTACCACCCTAACAACGATTTCCGATTTCCAGGACGAACATTTGCAAAGCCGGCACTAATCCTCATCAACGAAGAACAAGAATGGGAAGTTCAATCGGTCATCGATTACAGGGAACGATATGGAAAAGGACGATTTTTGGTTAGCTGGAAAGGATACCCAGCAAGCGAGAATAGTTGGGAACCAGTGGAAGGATTAGAACACGCGATGGAATTAGTTCAGCCATGGTGGACAGATAACATGCCAGGAGATGAGTTTCCTACGGTATTTTCTGGGTTTATTCCTATGTGTTACTCTCCTACTAAAGATGGTTTTGAGAGCTATCAAAATGTACCCCCGGTTGATAGAGGTTTTTGGGATCCTTATTTGAATTCTGATTATGACAGTGAGGATTAGGATTTTTCTTATTGTGTTTTGAAATAAGGGTTTTATTTTGTTTTCGGAGTGTAACCGGTACTGGTTACTGGTTTAGGAATTTCATGTACCAGTTAGTATTGTTTGAGTTTTGAATATGTTTCAGGAAACGAGGTGTGCCTCTAGCCTGATAGTATAGGGTTTGATACTCTATATGTTTTATGTTTGGTTTCGAGTATCGGTTTGATACTCTATATGTTTTATGTTTGGTTTCGAGTATCGGTTTGATACTCTATATGTTTTATGTTTGGTTTCGAGTATCGGTTTGATACTCTATATGTTTTATGTTTGGTTTCGAGTATCGGTTTGATACTCTATATGTTTGATGTTTGATTTCAAGGCTACCGTTTTGGAGTCTATTGTGTTATGAGAACAAGGCTCTCGGTAGCCTAGGAAGTGTATTTAAGAACTGCTATTCTTCTCGTTAGAAGGAGCAGACTTCGGCAGACAGAGTTTTCAATATACTTGGTTGAACAGTTACTCTCTTCAGTTCGCTTCAAGAATCTTTAGTTTAAGACGTACCAAACATCTCGGAGACTTCAGTAGTTGCGATACAGTAAGAAGTCTATTCAACAACCTCGGCTAAAGCCTCCAGACCTTGATTTGCTAGTCACCGCCTTGGTACAGAACAAGGCCCGTTAACCCTACGATTACCGCATCCCCCGAGAGGCGGTTACAGCATTTGACATTAGAACTTTCTCTGGTACTTCTGAAATGTCATACCAGAGTTTATTGTCTTTGGCTGATGCCTGCAGGTAACTGATACTAGGTTCATGTTCTTTGACGATCAGGGATCTTGTAGCTATATGGGTGCGTCCAAATCCTGCAGTTCCTTGTTCCGTATCTTCCAGGTCGTCTCCTTCCATCAAGTCTGAGGTGTTGACTTTTTCTTCTATCAGCTGCGCTATGCGATCGCCCATTCTTATCTGGCAGTCCTCATTTTTATGTGTAAATAGTACGACCTTGAGTTCACTCGTGTAATGAGCATCGATTACTCGGGGACAGATGGAGATTCCCCTTCGGACCGCTAATCCACTTCTTGGAGCAACTCTTCTGTATGTTGCTTCCGGTGGCCCCACAGCTATACCCGCATTTATTAATGCTTGTCCATATTTTGGGACAATGTCATCTTCAATAGCGTACAGGTCATGTCCTGCTGACATTCTAGAGCCTTTAGTTGGCAAATATGCCTTTTTGCTCAATCTCTTGACCGTAATAATGGGTTCGTTTCCCCCTCTTTGTTGTTCCAAATATAAATCCTTATCTCTATCCCAGTCTACTCCTTCATCGCCTACTCTTGCTACCAATGATACCCAGAAACTTTCTTCCTTTAAAACCTTTTTTTCACAATGCGTAGCTCTCTCCTCAGGACGGTACTCTGGCCACCTGCTCAATGTATCTGGCTTTCCGCCGTCCGTGCCTGGTCAGTACACAATCCGAAAATTGTATTCCACGAGCTTCTGAGCGAATCGAATTTGATGGCTATTCTAGACTTTTGAGGTGACAAAGTATTGTAGGTTCTGATGGTCGGTAACGACTGTAATCGGTTTTTGTGTTCCGATCAAGTAGTGTCTCCATTCCTTAAATGCTTCGAGGATTGCTATAAGTTCTTTATCATGAATCTCATAATTGTGCTCCGCTGAGTTTAGCTTTCTAGAATGGCAAGCCACTTGATGTAACCTTTTTTCAAAGTATTGGGAAAACACGCAACCAAGTGCAAAATCGCCAGTGTTGGTTTCCACCACCGTCTTTCTTTCTGGGAAGAAGTGGTGGAGTATGGAGGCTGTGGTGAATCTGTATTTTAATTCTTGGAATGCCATATCTTGTTCCAGACCCCATTTAAAATTCTTGAGAATTTCACGGTATTGTCTCGGTTATGGATTTGTAAATAGCGGAGATGTTTTTTGCAAAATGTCAATAGAAGTTGGCGAATCCGATAAAGACTTGTACTTCTCTGACCGACTTAGGTGCTTTCCAAACCATTATGGATTCCACCTGGCGCGTGCTTATATCTACCCCATTGACCGCTACAATGTAGCCATGGAATTCTACCTCTGTGGCGTGGAAGGTTGAACCTTTTAGCAATACCGCGAATTGAAAGTCCGATAGACTATGTAAAACTTTCCTCACTGCTTTGATTTGTTATTCTTCATCCTTTGAATAGATGAGAATATTGTCTAGATAACACACAACTCCAACATCCAAGTATTGTTTGGGTACTTGGTTCATCATATCTGGGAAGGTTGCAGGAGTGTTGACCAATCCGAATGGCATAACCTTATATTCTTAATGCCCATATCGCGTCTAAAAAGCTATTTTCCTTTCATCGCCTTCCTTAATCCTAACCAGGTGGTAGCCATCCTCAAGGTCTCACTTGGTGAAGATCTTTGCGCCATCTACTCTATCCCTGAGTTCGGACATTGGTGGAAGAGGATGTTTGTTAAGAATAGTAATCATATTAACATTTCGGTAATCCACAACTAGGTATGGTCTTCCAGCGGGTTTAGGTACGAATAATATCGGTGCTCCTGCTGGAGATTGACTATACGTAATCTTTCCCTGTTTAATTATTGTTTTCAAGTATTCCCATAAATCATTAAGCTGTTTTTCAGATAGTAGATATATCGGGCCCCAGGAGGGGGTTGATCTTGGAATCAACTTGATTTTCTGATCGAATGTCCATTGTGGAGCTAATTTTTCTACCATCTGGGCTTCAGACAAATGTTCGCAACGCCAGTATTCTTTCAGTAATGATTCGAGTTCCACCCTATTTTCGATGGCTCCGATTCTTCCGATACAGCATGCATTAGGATCCCCAGCAACGGATTCATCATATTTGAACATATGCACTACTCCTTCCTCTTCTTCCACATAGTTTCCACAACACTTTGTAGAGAAAGTCTAATTTTCTGCATCTTCTATGTGGGACACGGGGTGTTCACGATGCCACCAACTAAAAGGAATTATCATTCCATAGTGACCTGCTTTAGCCACTTCACATGACACTTCTGAGATGGGTCGAGTTTTTCCTATTTCCAATTTTATAGAGAGAGTATAACACTTCCCTCCAGAGGCGGCTGATGATCCATTAAAGCCTAAGATATCAACTGCATTGTTGCGTTTAACAATAAGAATGTGAAGGTCTTCCACTAGGTCCTTGTTAATAAGGAACACGTGGGATTCTGAGTCTAATAGGACTTTAACTTTGTAGTGCTTATCGTGTATGCGAGGTAAGTGATTCCGTCAGGACAGTTGTATTGTTTTGGTTTTGGAGTGCCTGATTCCACGCGCTTGGCGCGGATTAGGCTTTCTTGGTTCTTTAGTTTAAGCACTGTTAGTGTTGGATGTAGGTAATAAGATGTTTGTTACTATGCCCGCATTGTTTCAACCATTAAGGTCTCTCCAGACAAACTAGTAACTCTTTAGTTCTAACAATCTGGGTCTACATATTAAGAGGCGCTTCACCGATACGCAATTGCACGCGACCAGTTTAAAGACTGGATGGCTTCTCGCGACACACCAGACCTAGGCTCATAGCAGATTTTTGGGTGGTTATTAGCCATTTTACTCCCCTGGTGTGGGGTTCCCTCTTTCACAGAGTCCTTTCCCTTAGCATATCAGTTATCCATCCATCTCCCTCAGAGGGGCGTTGCGCACCAAAGTGGGACATCCCTATCCCACACTCTGGCCAGAAGGCAAGATAGTAGATACATACAATACGACTGAGACTCGTGTGGTAGGTGGAACGGCCCGCGTCGGTTGTCCTCCTGCCATGTATTTGTCATCAGGTAGATCTTGCATTGCTATGTCCCAACTTCTTTGGTATAGTAACTTGCTTGCTCACGGGTAGCAAGTAACCACAAGGTGACTCGAGGAACTTCGTGCTGTTAGCTCCCAGGGCATGTGCGTATGTTGATTATTATCTCTTTTGATCAAGACTCTCCATATATTGATTCTTGTGTTCGAGCTCATAAGTCCCTCGTGGGGTTCTCTCACTTAGAGCCTACTTATGTCAATCCTAAAAGGAGAGACGCGCTTCACGCCACTTTGATCATTTTGAGTTACGACTCCGGTAGTTCAATACGGACTACCCGATCCCCATCATTGTCGATACCCAATACACCCCCGCCAAAGGGGGTTCTCATTTCGATTCCAGTTCCATCTGGACACTGAATACCCAACAGCCGTCACTGTTAGTACCAATGAACTGACCTAGGTCAGTTCCTCGTCATCTACCAGTTCCCAGCTCTTATTGAAGTGGGCTGGGATCTGGACATTAGCGACCTTGCGAGCTAATTTAGGTTTTACAGTAGTCCATCTTGCTTATCGAATTCGCATTTTTATCGGTCGTGAGCTGACCGTTGCCGCTGATATATGGGCATCTCCCCAATAGATCTGATCGGTGTGGTTTTTCTTTACACAACATGTAAAATCTGTGTCTTGCCTCTGGGTGTCTATCACACTCTATGGAAAACTGGTGTGGGCCTGGCCGAAGCTTGTATGGGTGGTCTTTGCCGCACCTCCGAACCTCTTTTGCGGCTTTTCCAGTTCGTCGTCCCTTTTTCGTTTCCCTGGTAAGGCTCCACCTCCCTTGATATAAGGTTTAATCGCCTTGTGGTGCTTCCGTTTAGAGTTCCGATGGTCTTCTCCTTTGACCTCTTGGACTACCTTGAGCTTGGACGGCTTGCCTCGCACTATTTTTTCTCTAGTCAGAAGTCCTTCTTCTGACGGATTGCACACCCTTAGTGCCTCTTCTTATTCTTGATCCGTCATATATTGCAGGGCCGACAACCTGCGGACAAGTTGTTTTGAAAGTTTACATTCTACTTCCTGCCTCCAGGACTCTCCAGTTATACATGCACGAATGTTATGGTTATGCATGACCATCAGACAATGTTCAATACTGCCGTCGAACTCGACTAGTTTTGTTGCTTGAAGCGCTTCTCATTCAGCTTCCATTAGGGTAAATTACTTGATTATCTTGGGTTCAAAACGAGTCTACGTAGCCAGTTCTGCATGCTGGGTTTCCACTTGAAGCCGGTCCACAGCTTTCCAATACCAAATGGTATAAGGGAGTAGTATGTCTCCTCTCGTACGACTGAGTACGCATACAACTCGTTCTCGAGCATCGTCCCCGATCCACGAGTTTCATTCGAAATAGTCCGTGCATTGTAGAATCCCAACATATATATCTTGTACAGGTTTATCCTCAAAGAATGGGGGTGGCTCTCATGGTCACTTAATATTTAGCGCCCTCACCTTGGCCAGTGATTCTACCATTCCAGACTGTTGTAGTATCTGTCCTCACCTCCCCTAGCTAGGACTTCCTCTCCTTCTTCCTCTCTCATCGTCGTCATCGTCATCATCACTAGGACCTGCAGGGTCACCTTCCTGGGCACCTGAGGGGAATGCATCAGCGGCTGCCTTGCCTTTCCCCTTTTCCCTGCCGGTAGGCCGTGCATAATACTCCTCGTCATCGGTTTCTCGAACCGTGGGTAAGGGTGCGGGTCCGGCAGCTTCAGGACTTAGTGCGGTAGCTAGTAGCTTATTTACTGACACCGTCAATGCCTTCCTGGTATTATTTGTCTCGTTATTCTGCTGCTGTTGTTGGTGCTGGGACTGGCGAATCGCTGCTTAGCGAGTAGTTTAGGGGAGATGTATTTGCTCTAAGGTACACTTGACCTCTCTTTCCTGTGTGACACTTTGAGCTCAAATTCTACAAATTCCGCTCTTACACAGGGGACCATTTGTTCCAGAGTCTGATCTCAGGTTAATGCTGCTTGGCTTTCTTGCCCAAGCATCCAATGTAACCTCGTGGTTACCTCTTCATGTTCCTGTTGATACCTATCATGGGCATCAATTTTCTTTGCCACTTCCTGTAGCATTTCCTCTTGGATACCCTGAACTTCGCTTTCCATGCCTGCCAGCTGCATTAACAAAATTGCGATATCGTTATCGTGGACATCTTGTCTTTCGGCGATTCGCTGTTGAACCTTAAGTTGTTTTAAGGTATTGTGTAGGGTAGCTACCTTCAAAGGTTTGCAGGCGATATTGGCTTGGTCAAGCCAGGTATCGATGTCTTGCCTTATTCGACCTAATATTATCCCCAGGCGAGTGGCTAGCCTGGCTAAATTCGTAGCGTGGTCTCCACCTGGTTTTGATGTAGAGGCCCTTGATATCCGATGTGTGCTTATGACACTAGGGAATCGGTGAGAGGGTAAATTTCCTCTCGGGAATGTGGGTTCATGAGGTGTTGATAGGCAGGGACTCCATATAGCCGAATAAGCCATTTTATCCATCGTATCGAGTCAGGTATCCATAGGTTCTCCTACCGTTATTCTTTTCCTTGGGTATTGAGGAACCTCAGCCATTGTTATACTTTCCAGATAGGCTAGTTGCTTTAATAGCCATGGATGTGTGATTACTGGTACTTCATACCAGAGTTCTTGATACCCTTTAAAGGATTTAAGGAATCATATGTAAGGTATCAAACGCGTGAGATACTCTAGAGGTGTATGTATAAAACAGTGCGGTTGATCTGATTCTGGACTCCAGACCTGAATTTTCCTTTTCTCGAGGTTCAAAATGTACTTATAGTTCATATAAGGGTTTGTTAGGCCGCGGCCGTGGGGATGTCTGGCCCCCGAACAGGTGTGCCTAACTTTTCCGTTTCTTTTGCGTCCGCGAGGCGAGAGCTCTGGGTACTCCAATAAACGAAGTTTTCTGACTTCGTAGAACACCACTCAAATTTCGAACCATGCCAGGCACGATATATTCGATTCGATTGCTCTCTTTTTGGGATCCTAAAAGGTACTATACAGCACCAGTGTTCTTGCATATATTCTTCTTCGACTTCGAACAGCTCAGTTGCAAATATTTCTTTGCAGGAATAAATATAAATGGGACCATGAGATGCGTCGAAGATGTAATCGAAGTCTGAGGTGAGGGTGTAGTTTGGAGTGAACTCGTAGTTCATATACTGAGCCTGAGTAATAGGAGAACTATCAATATACTATTAGGCAGACGCCGATCTCTAGGATAACTGGGAGACGTACCCCAAAATCTTTGTTCGGAGAATCTGCCAAAGATGGCTCGTCTTGATAAAGTAAAGTAAACTAAAGATTTATGAGGTAAAATAATTTTATATTAATAAGATCTCTTCTTCAACGCTTGATCATCTGTAAAGCTCAGGAGTCACTTCGATATTTATATTCCACGTCTGAGTGTTCGTGAACTACTTCTAACTACTATGCCGCCAAAGTACCATGTTAGTTTTAGTACCCAAATATCTAGAATCTTACAAGTGCGAACACCGTTTGACCCTGAAACTTATCATATCCTTTCGCGGTCACAGAGTAGTATTCCTCCATTAAGACAACTGCCCTGTTTGTTATTCCAAACAGCAGCCTTTACCTTAAATATCCACATAGACTATTATGTTACTCTAGTCTTGTTCACTATCATTCTAGTAGTCTCTTCGGGCATGAAGTGATCAAGTTCATGCCGGGCCACCTAGTGCCAATCGCAAGTCTGAGCCCGACGTGTGAACCTCTCAAGAGGCTCTGACTTATCTAGGTCGGCCATTCTGAGCATGCTTCCCCTTAGTCCGCCGGCCTCCATAGAGGGGTCCTATTACTAGGACCAACCAACCTACAGCTGATCTCAGAAGGGTATGGGTGGATTCGGTATATCCTTAATAGCTCTTGTAACTAGGAGGTCCTCCTAGAGTCTTTCGCAGAGCACATCGCGTCACGTTCGGCTCATTGTGAGGAAGCCTAACCTTGAATCCTACTATCTCCGTGCGCCTCCCATGGACCTCTTCCATTCCATGTCTCAGATATTGCCAAACATTTCCTCTCACATATCCTGAGATCAGCGTATGGTCAGACCGACGGCGGCGACGTATATGGTGTTATGAAGTGTGCTTCATTGATGTGATATTCTAGTTATGGGACGCAACTCGCAAAATCTCTCTAATGATGTGCCGGCTCTGTAAGGGGGCCTGAGCGGGGTGTTTGCACTCTGGTAAATTGAGGGTCTGTGCGCAGTTATCCCTCCGTGGGTCTGTGCACATGTCTTGGATTTCCATATGCCTAACTAAGGGCCTTCAAGCTTAGCTGTGGCATATTCAGAATTTGGATCCAGGTATTCAATCTTTTTGGAGGTCTCTAATTTCAAACCCTATAAGTAGATATCACCTGGTATTAGCTTTCAGTCATGCCAGCAACAGATATATCTCTCAAATCAGAAATCATAGAGAGGGTTAGTATTAGGCGGATGCCAGACTCAAGCATATAACTGAGGAACATAGGTGCAAAAATTTTGATTGGAGAATTTGTCGTGGAAGGCTCATCTCAATAAAGTAGGTAAGGTAAAGATTTAAAGTGTGAAAACAATATTATATTGATAAGATCTCTTCTCTATTACTTGATAATATCTGTAAAGCTCGGGAGGCAGTTCCCTATTTATATCCCACGTCTGAGTGTTCGCGGACTACTTCTAACTACTATACCCACGAAGTACTATCCTGACTTTAATATGCAAACGTCCAGAATCTTATATGTGCGAACACCATTTGACCCTGAAACTTATCACACCCTTTTGCAGTCATGGAGTACTATTCCTCTGTTAAGATGACTAGGCTATTGGTAATTCAAAACAGTGGCCTTTAACTTAGATGTCCACATAGACTATTATATTACTTCAGTCTCGTTGACTATCGTTCCCGTAGTCTCTTCGGTCATGAAGTGATCAAGTTCCTGCCGGGCCACCTAGTGCCAATCGCAAGTCCCAGCCTGACATGTCAATGTCTCATGAGGCTCCGACTTATCTAGGTCTTCCATTCAAAGCATGCCTCCCCTTGGTCCGCCGGCCTCCGTAGAAGGATCATATTAGTAGGACCAACTAACCTACAGCTGATCTCGGACGGGTATGGGTGGATTCGGTATAACCCTAATAGCCTCTGCTACTGGGTTATCCTTATAGAGTATTTCACCGAAAACCTTCCCTCATTTTCGGCCCATAGTTTAGGAAGCATAACTTTGTAGCCTACTATCTCAATGTACCTCCAACGGGTCTCTCCCATTCCACTTCCCATATGTCGCTAAAGGTCTCCTCTTATATATCCTGTGACCAGCATGTGCTCAGATGGACGGCAGTGATGTATATGGTGTTGTGAAGTGGACTTCATTGATGTGACTTTTTAGTTATAAAATGCAACTCTTCGAAATCTCGCTAATGATAAGCAGGCCCCATAAGGGGCCGGAGGGGGGTGTTGGCACTCCGGTAAATCGAGGGTCTGTGTGCAGTTACCCTACCATGAGGTCTGTGCACTTGTCTCAGATTTCCATATGCCTAACAGTTAGAGCAAAATTTGTCACCATTGTAGAGAAGGAGGGGGAAGCAAGCTACTAGTTCGTGAGTACAGAGGGCTTCCTGTCTGGTGCCAAACATATCTGTAGTGAATTTGGAGAGGCTCTGGGCGTTGCAGGAACTTATCCAAGGAGGCTCTTGTTATAATAATAGGGACCCAAATTCAAAATGAATCTTCTACTCTTTGCTATCTTTCCTATTTTATTGTCCTTCCACCTTCTCTCTGTACGTACCTGTCTTTTCACTTTCATTTTTCAACTTGATGAAATTGGTATTGCCTGATTACTACCAACTCTACATTGAACTCCATATTTTGTATTTCCATACTTGCTAATCAATCCCTATGGCTGATTTCTTTTTATACTATAAACTTGAGCAGATTATCTATATTTCCTTTTTTGATTTGATTTATTTTTTCAATTGCTACCCCATTTATCTTCAGCTTGTATATTTTGTCTACACTATGTGGAATATTTCTGCTAAACCATACTATACTTGGCTTTTGTTGCAGTGAAGATTCTGTGGTTCTTGCGAACTTAGAATCAACATCTTGCTTGTGTAAAGTAATGTATCCACATGCAAATTGTAATACAGTCATCATTCTAGTTATCAACTGCGTAATAATTACCCCTACAGCTGGATTCTTCCGTCCATCCCATTCCAGAAATTGTTGTTGTCAAAGAAAATAATCACAGTCGAATCAATTGTCAACCATCCCTTAGTCTGCAACACGGTCGAGCAAGTGAGGTCAAGACATTGTTCACGTATGTATTTCCTACATGCGACTTGTATCTACATATAAAACTTCCGCGGCTCCTCGCCTTAGTATGACTCATCAGTGTTCAATTTGCGTACTCGCACTTTTGGGACAACACTACCACATCCGCCATCAGTAGCATGCTTTACAAGGGCTGCTTTATATCCATATTGCCGCCTCCGTGAGCCTCACAATCAGATAATAAGTTTACAGATTTTATATTCGTACAACTGACTCTGCCCTCGTAGGAAATCAAAGCGGTGCACGCAGAGTACACAATATTGGGAATAAAAAGAGAACAGTTTGATAGGCCAAGAGAATCACAAACCCACCAAGTAACATGATAAACTGCAGTTTGTGAGGTAAAATAGATGTAGTTCAAATCTGGCTACCCAGTTAAACTTCCTACAAAACGGTTTGGTGACACTTTTATCCGCGACTAGGTGGCCTGGGAGGGCGAAAGATCGGACAGGAAGCAAAACTAGACTGAAATATAGTCCTCCAATCGCTAGGTTTGTCGGCGCGTTCTGAAACTGCTCAGGAGATGTAGGACAAATTTGGCATTAGGGTCACCTATGAGAGAAGTCCATTGTGAAAATGTTCAAAATTCACCAATTGCTGAATCATTATCTTTGGTGTTAGACTACTTACATAGAACTTGGTAAAGTTAGAACATGATATCCTGCTCGGGGTTTACTTCTTAAGCCAATCTTGATTTCCAACCCATCCAATCTTGCCGGCTTCGTGAATTAACGATACAGAAAAATCATTCATCCGGTGAACTTGGATGGGAGTGAGGAAGGCATCTACTCAGCTGTACCCAAAACGCTATTGACAAGGCTATAAGTAGGTAATAACTTTGATGGTCGGGAGAACAGTGATTTATAAGCATTTGTCTCCTGCAGAATATCAATCATCTTGGAACATTGTTCTGAATGCAGCAATTCTGATTAATGACACAAGTGCGTGTCATAGAATTGTGAATTATACAATCATATGACCTCAAGCTGGTCATGAGCTCGAAGTCCAAGTCTGACCCAGTAGCATTATACTCAACCTGCGATTACATATCATACCTACAGCTTAATGGGTTCAGTAACCTGGGCCAAGGCAACAACGCACTTTCTGATCCAATATCTCCACACCACCGGCATCTCTCCGTAAATGCCAAATTAGTTTTTCCCTTGATTATGTCTCCCACCCCGCAGCGGCGATCAGGGCCTGAGCTGATGCCGACCTTCCTACGCTCCGCACCGCGGCCTATATCATCCAGTTCAACAGATATATATCATCCCGTTCAACAGCTCTCGCTGTCAAAAGATTGGTCCCCCGACGCTATTCCTTGCCGACGAAAAGACAGAATGGTGGCTGACCAAATTTCGATGAACCAGTCACTTGCAGCTGTCTTGCCAAGAGATATACCAATAGTGATACCTGCAAGATCTGGTCTCCTGTTAGCCTGATCAACGGTATCCATTCACTGTACTACGGAAAGATGATTAAGGTGGGGCGGTTGGTGGCGGAAGCTGGTGGGGTTGCAACATCTGTGGCAGTTTGGAGATAATACCCGCTCGGCATATTCTGGGTAAAAATATTGATATCCCAAATCACATAGCTGAACATTATCACGCTCTTCATCATAAACAGCAAGGGTCTCCGGAGCTGGGCACATGACCACCAGTGATTATTTGCAAGGAAATCTTCTGTTACCCTACCCTGACCAGGCGGCCTTTTTCCCAAGCATTACCGCTGTTCGTCACCAGCCCACCACCTCCAGGCACCCCCGGTACAGCGTGTTGTTCTATGGCAAATTTCCCACGATCATGTTCCTTCCGGCTCTCGTTCATTTTTAATCTTATTTCACGTCTGTGTTCTTGGAAAGGCTTGTTCAAGACACCGGGCACGATCCGACCTTTAGCGGGGCCCTGCCGAGGCGAAAGACGCATAATACAGTAGCTTGCCGTTGCGCGCGAAAAAAGGAAATGATGGGCAAACATTCAAGGAAGGCCCTCCCTCCCTTCAAGATCGATATGTCTAATCGTATCTCAACACAGCCATAGCGGCGCAGGAGGACAGTTGTGCCACCGCCCATCTGCATTCCCACTTAAATCCCCGATAGATCAACCTCGCCACACAACCAAAGGCACGACAGAACTGGTGCGCCCTACCGTCAGTCAATCTCGCACCAATCGAACGTTACCCTGAGACTGCGGTCGAGTATGACAAAGCCACAAAAAAGTCCAATTAGCCAGTTCTGGATGAGAGACGGCGTCTTCCGATTTGGTGTGCGAGCATGGTGAGCTCTCGGCGTTATCTTCACCTCCACCGAAAGGGATAACATCATTTGTTTAACGAAGCGCACCACTCTACCGCGAGAGAGATAGTCAGTTTCGACCACCCTCCAACTTGTTGACCGCCAGTAATCCACACGGTCCCGGAAATTATCGTTGCGAGTCCACATTCAATATCTCCCTCCGCCATCGGTCGCATCTCACGGCAGGAGAAACGATCGATAAGATGAACAAGCACTGTGTCGTGCCTTCCCACGACATTGCTGCACAGCAAAGCTATGCTCCAACGTAGTTGCTTCTTTACATTTGTTCCTAAAGTCGTGGATATCAATAGCCATGTCAATAGATCAGCATCCAACTCCTTCAACACGACGAATTCCGATAATGTCGCTGGCGCTGGTGATACGAAGACTAGAGGCACACCCCAAAACAACAGCGGCGGTACCAACCAGACCGATACCGGGGCCAAAGCTTTGCTCTCCCAATATAGATCCTCATACTTGTCTCACGGAAATCGCGTACGGGAGCCTGTTGAGGTGATAGACACCTAGGTTACCAAACATGCCAAATATGAGGACTGATTGCAGAAAGCCACATCGGGCCTGCTCTGGCGATCTGCGGACCAGGGTTGTGGAAAATGCGCTATCCGTCGTATCTCGTCGATCGCATCAAAATACCAACCGACGCCGTAATTTGGTATCTCGTTTTCAAGGACCATCACTCGGAACGGAGGAGTTCAACGCTTGCGGTTTGCGCCATTCGAAATGAGCCTTGCGTGCAGAAGCAGGGGCTCTCTATATAGGCTGTGAATGAGGGTCGCGTTACAGGGAAGAGGTTTACTGGGTGGATGGGCGCGTTGCGGAACATCCCAGCCAAGGTGGTCGCCGACGTAGGCTGGGGCGATGTAACCCACCCCCCCAAATTCCTTGGGCGAGTCGAAAGAAGTGACCCTTTCCGTGCTCATCCTCCATCTAGCTTTCCTCCAGAACCTACAACAAAGTTCTGACACCCCCGAATTTCTCCTTACCGCCCGCCCGTACCACGAAATCGAGATGGTTTGGCCTATTCACAAGACCATCCGGCTGAGAGGTGAGCACGAATTCAATGCTATTACCACTGATATCAATCGCGTTATAGATAATGGCATGAAGAACCTAGATTTATATTGGGAACAACGCGCGAGGCTGGAAGATTTTCAAAATAAACTCGTGTCTTTCGCCGGTAGGACATACCCTCCGGCAATACCCGCCCTCGAAATCCCGGAGGACAGTAAAGATGTCTCTGCGGAGGATCTCAGCAACATCGGCTCTTCTCTGCCCCGCGATATAGAAGAACCGTTCATCAAGATTCGGAACAAACCAAAGGCGGATACCCAGTGAAAGCCCGCAAAATCATCAACCTTGTGGTATCGGACTGTGCGACCCCCCGCACGGCGGGAAATTGACACAGCATTCAAAATGACGCGGTCGCGCAGGTCACCAAATCACCCCGCGACTTCCCCGCTGCGTTCGACAACCGGGTGAATAATGGGGGTGCCGCGCTTGCCAGCGCGGCTGATTCCGGGGTTTACATAGTTTACCAGACCTTAATGGAGCTTCCACGTCATCCCCACGGGGCGAGGGAAACTGGCAGCACAAGCTGTTAATTGGAAAGCGGCCCACCTTTTGGGTGGCAAAGGCTTGGCGCAACTTTGGTTCAAACCAGCCATTTTCCGCATCCCGCGCCAGCTGTCCAATTAAAAAATTGTCTGCTGGGATCGCGTTACCTGTCGCAGGACGAACTAACTGCTTGCATTTACTGTTCTAGCCCGGACAATGAGTGTCCCCCCCGATTGGTTGGGGCAGGAGTTTGACAATGATGTTTCAAGATGCTTATGTCGGGTTCACAGTCAGGGCACCAGAGCCGCCATGAACTGGGTGAAGGTTAGCAAGACTCACCCAAGTCTTAATCCCGGTTAACCCAATGCAATGCCGTGTCTCTACGTGCAATAAATGAATTGGAATATTGGTGTACTCTAGGGCGCTCGGTATTGGGATTGGGGGTATCTTGTTTGATTGCCTTTCTTAGCACAAATTGTTGTGAGATACGGCGCAATACCGGAGCACATTGTAGACGAAATAAATTGTTCATCCCAGAAAGGTGAAAAACACCGCAGACTGCACATCTTCAATACATTTCACAATCGTAACATCACTCTTGATACACTTTACAAATGCATAACATTTCTGTCACCTCAGTGGTGTTACCAGTTAAGAATCCATGCTCCTACACATCAGCTCGCTTCTGAAATTCATACAACTCATCGAATCGCTTGCGATACCGGTTTGGCTGTTCAAAATATATATACCGGGTTTAGTCTACGGCCCGTTAGCGGTGTTTGATATTCAAGGTGTTGTGGAAGCAACACTTGAGTTACTAACGGATTGTACTTGGTGAAGGGGGGGCGCATCGAGTTTCTACGAACGAGTGAAATCTCGTCTTCCACTCGAGCCTTCGTGCAACGAGCCATCGGCAATAGCCCATCCGTCCTCATTAGATAAATTATGGCAATCAATAATCCTCACTTCGCCCTGAGTGCCTAGTCCTCCGTTACCCGACGCGAAGGGAGCGATAGGATGGTCACGACCGAGCGAGTAGGCATGTAATGCACCGGTCACACGTCCCAAACAATCTTCTAGGGAAACTTCCTGCAGCCTTTGAAGGAAGGTGATCATCTCATCCTGTGCGGTTATATGCGTCTGGAGTGCTTCTATGATCGCTTGAATATTGTCAGAGGAGGTGCGACCACCGCAAGGTTGTCCCAACGTAAAGTCTGCAACAAGAGTTCTCTCCTCGTATTTTACTGGCTGGATTGATTGCATGATTTCTTGCTTAATCACTTTCTCGCCACCGGCTTCGGTGGTCGTACTATGGATTCTCTCATAATCCGTATCAATAACATGTGCAGCTGACTGCAGCTGGCTTTCAGGATCCGCTATCGCTCCTAGGTTTTGGACCGAGACCCCATGTGTGCCGGCGGTGTCGGGTGCTACTGGCCTACATCTTATCTCAAGAACTTTAAAAGTTTGGGGGGTGAGAGGCATTGTGAAAGACATGATGCGGAAACGATTTTTCGTATTGTTTGTAGGTAGAGGTGGGGTGGTTTGGTGTTGCGATGAGTTGCGGTGGGCGGTTACCCCGCCTCGTATATAAACTAGGTCACATAATCCTATTGTACAATTGATCACGCCAAGAAAGGTTTCATGTTTTCACCGACTCAGAATGTTGACTTCCGTGCGACCGGGAGGGATGTCTCGGGGCTCTGGATCGCTTCGCGCCCTCACATTTCTTCTGGGTTCGTCAATTTCTCCTTCCTCAAGCGAGCTTTGTGGCACGACGTAGCCCCCCCGCCGAACAAAACGAAAAAATACTAGTATGTACTTCATTAGCGGAAAGGAGTACAGAGGGAGTGAACATTAGCCTGTCGAACTGTTGCTCCAGGACAGAAATTACTTTCGGCGTATCCAGTCTCTTCTCCCTCTCCTGTTCATCAATACAGCCAATCCACTATCATTTTTGTGCCAGAATGAGGTCCATCGCACTGACAGCGTGGCAACGGGAACAGATGCCACCCGGATGAATGGCCTGCGAGTCGTGGGGCCCTTATGGGGGTGTTCGACAGATTCACCATAGATACTTGGCACTATGAGGTCCGGTAGACGGAGGATATCGCAGCTTATGACTACGAGGATTAGGCGATGAAGTTTGGGGGAACAAATACAAACTCTAGTGTTATTTATAGTGGTCACCCAATCTCGTCTGCAAGAGAAAAGTTCTGTTCAGCTGTAAAGTTACCGGGAGCAACAAAGTTACATTAAGCTAGAAAGTTAAGATGAGCTACGAAGTTACGGCGAGCCAAAACCCGATTTTGAGCTAGAAGCGAGGTTGCACTAGGTGAGATTCTGAAGAGCACCCGCCCTTACGAATAATGGGCTGTGACTCTAGGTCAGAACCATAGTATGAGGACACCCTTTTCTTCCTTGCCTTTTCCAGGTGGGTTATTCGGTTCACTTGACGTAGGATACTTGACGGTTTCAGGAGAGTTCGGAAACTTGGTGCCAAGTCAGCGGCGAGGTCGCGAAGGAAATGGTTTAGTGAAAAATGGTGAGAACAGGATAGAAAGGAAAGAAAGGGGGAAAACATGTATATTGGTCTGACAATAAGTGATTGTGTGGGAACATCTAGTGAAACTCGGCGCCAGGTTTCCGAATACTTCCGAGTCTGACAAGTATGATACCATACTTTAGGTGGTGTGTCTCACTTCCCCGAGTTGTTTCCAACATCGTCCTTTGTGATTGCGTCTTGGCACCGTAAGCATAAATTATCACTATTATTAATCTCATAACTGCTTTCATTTATACCTAGGAATCTAAGGTGAGCCGTGATCATACTAGATTCACTCATCTTGAAAGCCTTGGCATTACAACCCATTTTTTCCTGTCGTCAGTCCGTGGGGGACAGTACAAAATTGTCTACTGTTTTAACGTTCATACTTCACCCATCCTTGTCAAGAAATCCTCTCCGCGAGAATTCCTTTACGGGATACAATTCAACGTAACCTCCAGACAGACTTCCGATATCAACAGTTACAGTTGAGGAGTGGTTGACCACATTGCGTGGTGTTTTGCAAACGATGTGGTAGGATCTTGAGAGTTTACAACCATACTGTTCCAGTTTCAGCCTTTTCGTTCCACAATTAGAACCCTACCCGGGTGTAGGCTTCTCACCATTTACGGCGATTTCCAAATTCATGGGTCCCAAGGTTCAATTTGCAAGACGTGTTTTCGTCGGGGGTTTTAGTTACCGTGTGATACCGGAGTGGTATTAATATTATGTTTATATACATATTTATCCTATTCCTATCATACTCTCGTTTTGTGCAAACGCCAATGGCGTTGGTTTTGTTAGCCGGTGGTAGCCGTCGCTGGATTGGGCTGAGTTAAGCTCAAAATTCCCAGGGTACACCACAAAAGTGGAAATGGCGTTGCCTTGTTTGGGGTGGAAATACACAGATGGAGGCTGTCCAAGTGGAATTTTGCCGATGCCCTCATTGTTAGAATATTCGCGAAGGTTCCCTATCCCTTACTCTTACCACGACCACTACCACGACCACGGATTACCTACTATGAGATTAAATGGTTGGCCTAAGGAAGATATGTTTTGGAAAGTGTTGCAGAAGATGTTAGTTGAGGCGATGGTTATTTGCACTAAGAGGTTAGTTGCAGCGGAGATGTTTGGAAGGTTTGAGGAATCACACAACGGGGGTGTTGGATGTTTGGGACTAAGAGATGGAACCAGCGAGTGTCACAATGAGTTGATAGTGAGACGGACGAAGGTATCAGGATGGAAGGAACTAGGAAATCTCTGTAAGTAGACGAAACTGAACGAAGGAGAGAGACGAAAAAGACTTTGGCAAAGGTGAAAAATGGTTTCTTCAGTTGTTAGGACTTCTGTATATATAGTACGCTGCTGGCAGCACTAAAAGAACAAGAATCCCAAGGTACTCTCGACTGTTCATAGCACAAATAATTTGACTCATCACTCTTGCCGGATATAGCTGGTCCCAAGCCTGCACTTCTCTATTCCAATAAACTGCATCTACGGGGTGCGTGCAAGAACACATGTAGCTGAAAATATACACTGCTCCTAATTATTCCTAACCTTCCGAAACAATTCTCTCAACCTATCTGCACTAACCAAGCAACATTGTAAACCTCGTGCCGGAAGCCTCAAAAGGATATACTTCCACGTGCCCCTTCGCTTTCCAGAACCCTCTTGCAAACCTTGTCGATCCGGTACGAATGGTCAATTAGTATTTTTGCTCCATGTTCCCGATATCTAGAAAGAACCTACACCAATGCCATTGGTCAGAATCTTTCTCATACAAATACTAAAGTAATTGGATATAGAGTTTGTGTCGTACATGCTCTGTTTGTTATTGGCAAAGCCGGTCGATATCCGGTAGTGTCCAGATATTCTAGTTGGCCCCATCCGGTGAATACGCGCTAGAGGGCTTGGCCGAGGGTGCTTATCAAGTGGTAAGTCAAACTTCATCATCGTGATAGTTGCCGTATGCAAATCGCGCCCGAAAGCATTGGTGGTAATATGGACTCTAGCTTCTTTGGAACGGAAAGTATCGGTGGCCCTATCATCGCCTCCATTTTCCTGGTAGCGCGCAGCCACAATGTGCCCAGCCACTTCCATCCGTGCTTGAATCGCAAATTCCGTTTGTCGTTTCTGGGCCCACAGATCGGTTGGCGCAACCACCAAATATAACTATTGTTAGTTCTATTTCCTTGACGAATATTATTAGCCACTAAATTGTTAAAAATCACGATACTTTCATACAGACACATCCAGAACGCGGCCTAGTGGTATAAGGGGGATGTCGGCAGAGTGGCGTATTGTGAGATAGTGTAATGTTTGGTCTATGCGGGTGAGCATATGGGCAAGGGGGTGTTTGGACGAGAAGTTAGTGGAAGCTGCGCGGTTTGAGAAGTTTCAGAAATCAGCACTACGCATTCCCCAGGCCCGTGGATATAGTACGGAGGTCTTGTGACAAGTAGGTGTCGCTCCATGACAGTCAGGTAACTATAGAAACAGCAAGGCATCAGCGCGGTCAGGGATAGCTAACAACCTGGGGGAGTAGTTCAAGAGGAGGTTTGAAGGAGGTGTGCAACGGTGATGGTGTGGCAGCCTTATGGCCAAAGGATATGGAAATCACCGCGATTGATGGGTGAGGAAATTGGTTGCAAAGGAACAGCTTGTGCGTATATAGGGCGCCTCTCACGACGTAAAATGAATAAGGTCCTCTAGTTGCTTGCTCTCGCTTGCTACAGAATCTGAACCTTATTACAAATCTTCAAAACATGAGAGAGCTCCATCGATACCCGATATTTGTTCTCTTCACTGTCATACTATAGACATATTTGGTGGATCCCCTGAGGAATAGGTTCTTAATGTTGTGGGTAATCGGATTCGAATTTGAGGCGAATCGGTCGGTGTATTTAACTAGTTTGTGAGGAAGAGTTGCAGAGAATACCGCGATAAGAGTGGTTGCAGTCATGACCCTAGAGGAAAGTGATATTAGTCACTCAAGAGCAGCTTGTGCTGATAATCGGGAAAGCATGGGATCGTACTGTTTGACACGGGTGCACTGATCGCCCAGTCCTGGTCGACGAAGAATATCATCGGCCCCTCCGGCACAGAACCCTTCTTATATTCTACGGGCAGCTGCTTTCGCCGAATCATGTCAAGACCAATTCCTGGTGTCCCAGCAACGACTTCTCCATCGATATCCCGACCACGTTGGACCCTATTCGGCAAAACAAACTTGTGATGTTCGGACATTGTGTAATTGGTTGAACAAGCTTCAGGCTCAGTCTCGCCAGCTCCCGAGTTAGAGCAAAGCAGCGATCCTCGACCTTGCTGAAGGACACGTCAACACCAGTCAACATAAGCATACCGAACGCCGCCGGTTGTCCGGCGCCAGATTGCGTTCCACCAATCATATTTGTTGGGGGGAATGATAAGGGAAGCGGAAGTGCTCGCTGCGAGATCTTTGACGGCTTTCCGAAATTCGAGAAATACATGAGCGTAGAATCTATTGCTAACTGTGATGGAATAATGCCGGTGTCAGCTGCGCCAGTAATCGTGAATAGGGTTGGAAGCCCGAGGCGAAAAAAGAACAATAAAATTGACTGCGCACACAGCTCGCCAACTGATTGGTGGATAAAGCAACTCTGCACTGACAGTCTTAGGCCCTCAAATATCCTTACGGAACAGAGGGTGCTCCCAAGATCCCCCGGTATGTCTGCAAACCTTCCTGGAACTTCATACTCAACTCATCGATACGTGACTCCCCGGCCGTATCAGATGTGGGGCAAGATGGCTCATTGGTAGTAAGAGCAGTGGGAAGAGGGGCCCCTGGCAGCTTTCCGATCGGCGACTGGAGAGAACCTCGCAGTTGGGCCACGGTCATTGACGGGGTGAAGAGACAAGGGCAGCGGCGAAGTAGGACAAAGGATGAAGACCGCAGATGTCAAGTCCGTAGTGATCGAGGGACGGGGGTGGTGATATGGGAATATTTACCGGAGTATTCAATCAATCCGATAGAGAGCGGGCCCCGTGATGGGAGAAGCAAACATATGTTGCAGGAATGTTGTAGAGAGCAAATTTCAGAGAATGGTGATGGTCGAAGGTAACAAACTTGGTGGGCTGGCGAAAGAAAGATTGTACCAGTGGCTTGGGAGCAATTAAGAAATTCAATTAGCGAATTCATGATTAGTCTTGGAACTCTTTAAACTGCTATTTCCAATCGGGTGTCGACTTCGCCCAATTGGAAACCAATGGTGTTGGCCCAACATGACCACTATCTCCCAACGGGTAATGATTGGGATGTGGGCTTTGTCCGAGACCAGGCTGCATGATATCTATCTAGAGTAAGCCCTGATATGTAGGAAATATAATGTTCCAGGTCCTTCTTTGCGAGAAACGAATACTCTAGAGGGCACCGCACCAGTGACTGTTCCTGCAGGAAATTCTCATAGAAAATCGTTCCTTTTCCGTTTCTTCTCCACATTTTGGAGGGGACAGTATGACACTGTTTCTGCGAATAGAGTCAAAATCTGTGTTGGTGATCGGTGGGAAGTTGGAAAAAATCATCAATGAAGTTCCGGAGTGCGGGACCGCTGGTCCGGGTAAATCGGGTCCCTTTTTGTGATGGGTTCAAGATTAGAAAAGAAGTAATCCCCGATGGGGAACTACGATAGCTGAAAAAGACAACTGAGAATAATAATCTCGAGAGTCTGGTGACCAAGAAAATTGCGGGATTTTTTGACCTCGCATCTTTCGTTCTCTTTATCACTATTTTATTTTGTTCTCACTCTCACCGAAGCGAAAATGCGGAGTTTTTGTCCCGGACATCCTGCACTCACACAATAGCTTTTGTCCATTGCCCTTTTCACAGAAAAAGTCGCCAGCTTCACCAGCCTCTCTCGTGGCCAAATGTCAAGGAGTTTATGCCACAATTTGGTTATATACATACACCAAGCGATGAAGTGATTTTGGACTCTCGTGTTACATTGGACATTCTCACACACAGTATCAGTGCTCAGGTTTGCGAGCAAGGGAGCGTTCAAGAGTGCGACGTTCAGTCACAACCGTGACCCTGGTAGACCTGCAATCCCGCTGATCTGAATCTGCGCCACGCTGCCTTCCCATGAGGGCAAACTGGTGTTGTGCTGAGCTTACCCCCCGGGGCCGGAGGTCTTGGCCGTGAATTGACGTGAATCCCGGGTCCGGACCAGATGAAGACTCGATACAATTACGACACTGATAGGAATTCCCCATCTGAGTCCCCCGTTCAGAGACTCCCCCGACCCCCCCCCCGATTCCCCGACACCATGATGCTGGTCCCATCTTCGCCTATGCTCCAACTCGACGCACCAGGGAAAATTGACTTATCCACTATAGTTGGTACGGGATTAACGATGATGGCCATCACTCCGTGGGTGGTCTTTCTTTCACACATACCCCGTACCACCCAGCTGCGCTAAGGGGTAATTGGGGAGCCGAGGCTATGAAGCAAGGATTCGCCGATAACTATATGGGTCTATCACGCATATTGCGAGGTGAGTGAGAGGGGCCCTTTGGTAGAGGACATCGTAATTTCTGCTGCAGATCCGTCGCAATCGGATAAAATGGTCCGAGTTGATGGGAATTATACCATGGAAACACAATTGCGATAGCCTACTATCGACACCGGCGGAAGGGCGTAGCGATCGGGGCTTCAACCCAGGCCGAGAGTCTTTAATTTCAACCAAACCGGACCAGAATTAGTCTCGGCCGCACCGCCTTCCAAATTCATAATCGGTATAGCTAATATAGCCAAATTGACACAGTTCCCCGGACACCCTATGAGTTCCGCACAACCCTAGTCATACAGGCTGAGCAACATGAACCTCAATTACCTCAACATCTATGCCCGCTTTGCCCATCCCTCCTCGATCAAATCATTCCGACTTCTCAACCCCCACCTGGAATGCAAAACCGGAAGATTGAATGTTTTGCCAAACGGTGTTTCCTCCCGGTCGCCGAACGGTGCTCCGACACACCCCCCTGCCCAGCCCCCTTCCGGTAGCACTGTAAACTCCGGCACAGTTAAATGTCCCTATACCTAACTTCCAGCGACCGCGGTTTCATTATCACCACCCCACAATAAACATGTGCACGAGTTTCCGGAGCACGGGGGGGCGGGTTAAGAGAAAGGCCGCACAATGTGGACAAAACCGAAGAATACACAGTTCCTCCAAATTTTATAGCCCTAGTGTGGCGTGAGAGGGAATACCGTGGTACGGCGACCCCAACCCCCCGACCTCCTTGACGTCCCCCCCCAACCTCGGCCTGAAAAGGGTTTAATAACCAACATTTGGCACCCAGAAAACGGGGGTGCGCCATGAGCATCCAATACCGATAGCTGTCAGCGCGTGCAAGCCAGGGCGGGATGCCAGCTCGGTTGGCTTGGTAGCCAGCCACCGTGGTGTGAGTCATTTCCCAGCTGCCCTCTTCCACCAACGGAGTTAACACTCCTCCCGACAGTTAGTCCGGCTCTCCCATCTCACCGCTTGAGCCCTCAAATCGGCGGGAAGGCGAGATACTTGACCTCGACGCCGGCCGGTTGTAGGTCCTTCCCGAATGCTGTGATAGGAGGACGAGAGATTCAGGACCAAAGGCCGAGATGACGGAGCTTTCCTTTACTCCGCTCTGTTTGACTTCGCGTATCGGTCGCCTAGCCTAAGGTAGTTTTGGTATCTAGAGAGAGGTTGGGGGAGCATTGGAGCGATGGTGGAAGAGATATGAGAGCCCCGAAAACCTCCCACCGCCGGAGCATCGCCATTACCTGCTGGGTCTTCATCAGTACTAATAATACCTCTACATGGGCACAACCCTCTTTACCACCACTCATTCGTGATTGCTACTCATATCTAACATGCTTACTATCACGATACTCTCTGCAATCCAGTACTCCTATCACCCTGACACCGAAATGAAGATCAACCTCTCCATCCTGACACACTTGACATGGGGCACCACAGCTGCGCTCGTCCATCACTTGCCATCCCTCACGGAGCAAGACGCCCCCCACCACCACCTCCGCGAACCGGACTACAGCTCTCGAATTAAGTACTCTGCTGGTCAATGTGGAAATACCCCGACTAGATCGCGCTAATAGCAACCACGGAGGAACTCGACTCCAAACGGAAGGCGGCAAATATCGTGCCATGCTAGAAAATCGACAAGGTATTGTGAGTGGTGGACGCCATCTAGGGTGCGATCCGTGTAAAGTGGGGTGCCTTCGAGCCAACTTTAGAGTACGGCTTGGACGAGCGGTGTTTCATGCCGCCTCATCCGGCACCGGAACCTCGCTTGGGCCTCATAACATCCGGGATTGGATTGTAACCGCAGTGCCAGGGATCCCACGTGGCGTATCCTCATGTCATCTAGGGCTAAGCACCATTCTGTCCGGACTGGTTCTCAGACTTGGCCCCGGAGATATCTTCATTTCCGTGGGCACAGAGGGCTAACAGACGGCATAGTGGTCAGTGGGCGCGCGAGTCGGGGATTTATACAGTAATGACGGGGAGATCCCTAACCATGCGGCGGTTCATAATTTGACGTTGGTATCTGCCCATCCCATAGCGCATTCTCCGAATACAAAGCTAATATACACCACCCTTACGCAAGCACCGAACCCGCCGGCAGATATAGTCCCTTCATCACACCCACAAAATCGGTTGAAATTGGTATATGGTTGTTGTACTACTCCAAGTGCTATGGTTTTTGTTATTTCTATTTCGCGCCTTTCCTACAACGACTGAATGCTCACCTCCCTCTTGCAGTGATTTATCCCAGCGGCCCGGTTTCGGGGTGCGGGTTTCAACAAGGTTCTAGTAGTCAGTTGGTCGAGGTTCAACCCTTGTGGTATGACGTGTGGTTTTGGATCTCAAGGGATGTAGAAAATATGTTGATTTACTGTCATGTAAAAACACAGAAACGACAGAATCCTAAGAGCATAGTCTATCCAGTGGGTCACCTTACAGCAGATTCGGGACCAAGTGGGTCAATCAATTATTAATGTGAGGAAAATCCATCCAAATACCAGGAACGTCTTCCAACTCCGAACCCGACTATCGCGAAGATCCCTGCCTCCACCCCTTATCCATTCGGAGCAAATTCCCAAGCCTAGCCTAGGATATATCTTCACCCAAAATAGGGAAAAACGATAAAGCCACCCACAATATGCATCCCCTCATCTCCGGACACCATCTATCACCGATTGACGCGGGGAAACACACTCAACAGTAGAGCACTTGGGTTATTCAACCGCCACCATTTGAATCCAAAAATGCAAACACGGTGGAAATCTCGAACCACTATAGGTGAAGCCATCCATAAGTAGTGCGCCGTAAGGTTTTTTGAGTATCCATCCACACTCCTCTACTCACTCATATCTCTTCCGTAGCGGCAACGCTGGTGAATTGCGGTGTTCCCTTTGTGGTGGTGTACGAAAATTACATAACCGGCCCAAGGCATCGCGCTACAGTTCAGTGCAGCACAGTACAATACTTTGCACACAGCCTTTCCTATCGCGCATCATGGATCCACTCGTACAGTGAGACCCCCCCCCACACTCGGCAGGTCACACCAAAAAGCCTTGAGCTGAACAAACTTCACAGAGGAACCGGCATTAACAAACCCATCAATTCGCCTGGCTACCAACATGAAACCACATTAAATTCCTGCACAAGTTATGTAATCGCGATTCCTTCAAGTGCGAACTGTGGAACTGAATATGATTACCGCTTTGCTCCTTGCTGGCGAGAGTGTGGGCCTGTGCAAAATTGACCAAGATATTTGTACTTGACTCCTTACGAAAAAAAGACACGACCAGCGAACTAAACCACCGTGCCTCGCGGCGATTCACCACCATTGCCTAAATAGAATCCTAGGCATCTTCACGCGAGGTTCGATTATCACGGTTCGTAACATATCAACCACGTACTCTAATTGATGACCACAGGTTCTATCTAAATAGTATGCAATAAGCGATGGCTTTGTTGGTGGGGCCCCGCAAAACATGGATGGACACCTATGACGCTCCATGACGGAGGAATACCATATTTGACATGGCAAGACGCTAGATCGGTTGAGTCTTGTGGCAAAGGTTAGTGGGAGGAAAGTTTTAGAAAAGTGTAAATAAGAGGACTACGCGCACATCATTTTTGAATTGTTGAATAGATTTCGGAGAAGCGGACCAACAAATACGAAACATACCCACAACTATATAATATAAAACCAATGTCAACACGAAGGCTATTTGGGCCCCCATGTCAACGTCAGCCGAAGGGTATTGGTATTCTCACACCTAAGATTATATCAGTGGTTTTTCCTATTTTACGTCCCTCAAAGTGGTTTTAAGATTGCGCGCGCCAAGTTGGATTTTCTACGGTAATAATTTCTTGCCGTGACCCCAAATCATACTCACAGTAATGTCTGGGCCTATCAGCGTGAAGTTATACCATCCGCTGGGGAATCAAAGTTGTCACGACACCACGGAAAGCAACAAGATAATTATGATCCAGTCAAACATGTAAAACAAAGCGGGCCACCGGTCCCCATGCCCGAGTCGTCCAGAATCGACCAGATTCAGAATCACACTCTTGAATTCAGTGTGGGGCGAAATACACATGAGAAAAGCTCAACCACATTGAAAGCAGACACAGCACGAGTTGACCCCAGATACAAAGTCCACATGCAGACACCTCATGAAAAGTATTAACACAATTGACAGATGGGGCATACGGCGTTCTCAGGCTTTGAAGTGCGCGTGTGGACTGCTAGTTAAGAGAGAAGATTTACACGGTTGATAAATCTTGCCAGCACATCACAGCCGTAATAGGCCCACCTCACGTTTATTCTCGGCCACATGAGTTCACCATGGCCAAAGACTGACGTCAATCATTCCCTCTGCGCCGTCCGGGAAGCCTTCCCAGTTGAGCCAGCTGGGGTTGATACTGGTCAGAGGGGGTACTTCTAAGTTATTCCGGCATCGAAGGAGATCCTCTTGTTCGTGGAGAGAGGGTTCGGGAGGTTCAATGTATGAGGTTGGGCCGCTAGTGGCGGCTGCCCTGGCAGTATCACTGGGAACGATATCACTACTCACCACCCCCATATACTCCTCATAAAGCTTTTGTTTCTGCCGCAACCCCTCGAGCTCTAGACACAACTCTTTGTTGGCTTGATCCGCAGAGGCAAGCAGGGCCTTCAGATCATCGTTGTCGACCGCTAACCTTGTCCTCTGATCACGTAAAGCCTGTTCCTCTTTTTGTTTGCGTTGACGCGAGGATTGTGCAGCGGCACGATTTCGCAAGATTCGCTCGATCCTTCTCTGCTCCTTCTCCTCAGCAGTCTTAGCTCGCTTTCTGTAAGTTGTGTCAGAAATGGAGGAGTGCTGGAGTTCCTAACATAATGGCGGATGGTTTAGAGGCTAACCTGGGTGGAATGCTAGTGGTAGGAATGGGCAACTCCATACCCCACACCTTCTTCCTCTGCGTCATTGGTTCGGCGGAAGTTTGATGGCTCGTCTCGTTAACCATCTCCAGTTGAGAAGAGAATAGAGGAATAAGAGTCTCTTTCGGAGAGTTTTGGCCGGACAGGAAATTGTAATTGCTACCTACGTTCAATGTTGTGGAATTACAGGATTTATTATGAATTTTCGCGATGACCATTTCGCTATCAGAGGATGGAAAATCTTCGTGCCCACTGAGGGTTGCAAAAATCGAAGTGAACCAGGAGTCAACCGACTCATTTGACATCGTGTTAGTCGGGGGGTATCAACCAGGGAAGGTCAGCAGTGGGTGGGATGAGTCGCCACTGATAAACAGAATGTATCGATTTCAATGAGGTTGCAGCTATTTCTCGTGTTGGGGACAGGAAAAATAGATATCCGGAGCGAGATTATGGGTTGAGAAAGTGTGGCTTGAAACCGAGAAGCGAAGTGGATGTGTTGATGACAAGAAGTGAAATATTTTGGAAAGCGGAGAGGAGGGAGGTTGAGTAGGGGGCCTATTCGGCAAGAGAAAGTTCGAGGGGGGGAAGAAAAACGGTAGTCGAAAACAAGGGACAGTGGATGAGCACTGATTCCGATGGCGCTATAAGTTGTATGAATAGCAAACTGCCGGGATGATGGAGAGTAAGCCTGGAAAATTGAGGGAAGAGAGGTTGGTTGCCATGGGAGATAGCAACGGGGTTTTATACGAACGGTGGCCAAGCCTATTGGAGGGTTTGGTGTTATTCAATGCAGAAAGTATGCATACAGGAGTATCTGTCATACCGGTGTCACGCGCAATGCTTAGCGTCTCTATCCCTACGCAGTTTTTTTTCTCTCCCCACTCGAGAGTTTAGCAACATGCAGGCCTTGACGGGCGTCTTGGGCTTGAATGGTCGAGAAAGCATCAAAATGCCCCGGCCACAGCAATCGGGCACCGTGCGCGGGAAGCGAGGACGCAAGGTTCTGGATCCGGAATGCTTGCCTCCACAGAAACTTTCTCCAAGACTTTCAGGGCGAAAGGTGTTTGTAGTACTGAACCGGCATACCGCCAACAGCCCAACACTAATATAATTAGACTATGTTCGGGGGAAAGTGTCTTATCATTCTTGTTATCTTTGTGTCGGGGAAGGTGTCCTATATATACACAAACTTGACTTCAGCCATTCTCATCTTCATGTCTCCACCTCACATCTTTCTTCTTCCTCCTTTGCCAACAGGTTGAACGTTCCCACTCTGCCAAAACATCTCCTTCAAACCTTTTGCCAACACTCTTTCCCTTGAGACACACGCCTGCACATGTCCTCTCCTCTCGCCTTCAGTCAAACTCATGATCTCTGACAGTCCCAATACACACACCGTTTCTCCTGAGTTTCCGAATTGTCATGATGCGACACACCTTCAAGTCTCAGCCCATATCAAACCTAATCTCAAACTGTTGACTGTTTCGTCATACTCATGGCTGAAACCTTACTAACGCTCCTACCCTACTGTGCCCCAGACAACGACCCCCTGTTTTAAATATGTGACAATCTCAGAACAAACTAATGCACCTCTTGCTGTGCTCCCAAGTTCGCCCTCTGGCAGTAGTCATAGTAACCTCTGCAGAGCTAAAACTTTCGTGAATTGCAACAGACTTCCCACTCCGAGTCGACCAGAAGATATCCAGCTGGTAATCCCAATTCCAGAGAGTTTCGATCACCGGGAGACACCAATCGAGGTTTTCCCCCCCCCGACATGCCAGGATACCCATGCGGGAGATGATTAGTAATGGAGTCCTTCACTGGCGGGGCTGGGAAATGATCACGCAAGTTTCGAAATTCGAAGGATATTCGTGTTTGTAACGTCTGGTTCCATGCGAAACTCCAGGGTCTAAAAGGTGAAAAATTAACGCCATGGTTCCTCGACAAGGGGGTTAAGACCGTCTTGAGGCGGTTTCAAGAAAAGAACCCCAGTTTGTAGTTGGAAGGTATGGTTTCATTTAGCTGGAACGGTCTTCACAGCGGTTGTTGGTCTGTTTCAGGTCATTTGGGTTCGCCGTGTGAGTGCAAGCCTTGCAATGGGCTAGCCCGGGTCGAAAAAAGGGCCGACCCGGGCTAACCCAAAGAGCCCATCGGGCCCCCGCACTGGTGAACAGCCATAAAAGAGATGAATGTAGATCTATTAATACTAGATTAAAATAAAGAATTGCCAATGAGAACAGATGGTGCGCGAAATAGGAGATGAAAACAACACAGTGAGAAATAGTAGTGATTATTTTCAATAGAAAGAGTGAATTTTATATGGACTGCCAACTTCGGAGCCACTCGGTTGACTCAACTCTTTCAGAATTGAGAGAGTGACGGGGGTCGGAAATAGTCCTCTTGCCTCCTGAGAATACGCGTTCAGGTTCGGAAGACATGGCAGGAATTGATAGGAGGGTAATTGCCCACGCCGCAAGTGTTGGGTATTCGCTTTGTTGACGATTCTCATGCAACCAACTGGAAAGAAATTAGCAATTGAAAAAGGAAAATCAGGAAGACAATTAAGTTGAGATTCAGGAGGAGATACACACAGAAGAGGATTTTGAACGCTAGGTTCTAATTCCTGATCTTCCAAGTGTTCTGAAACTGGAAGCTCAGACTCGTAGAATCGATGGTGATGAAATTCTACTTGTGGACTTGGTGATCACAGAATAGGTGGAGGACTTGAGAGAAAACTACCGCTGTTAAAAGAGAAACACATCGGGAAAGTATTGGTATTAGGAACAAATGGGAAGCGAGATCAGAGGTCAACATAGGTGTGGGAAATAGGAAGCAGGAGGGAGATACCGAAAAGATCTGATATTACATTGGGTGGCAAGACGAGATCTGAACTTTCAAACCTCCAAACTGCGCGACAATCTGAGATCACATGAATCCAATATGGATTAGTTCTGCACTAAACATTCTAGATATAGAGATGGTTGGGTTGGATCTTACCGCTTGTAGTAATGCACTTCCGGAAAGCCATGTGCACGGACAATCGTTTCCCCGGTGATACAGATTGAAAGACACCATACAAACCTTAAAAATAAGGCTAATCCTAGGCCGGGCCCGCCGGGCCGCCCGGGCTTGTCCCCCCCTCAGCCCGGCCCAGCCCAAGGAAGCCCATGAGTGAGCCCAGCCCAATGAGCCCGACCCAGCCCAATGAATAGCCCGGGCTAGCCCAACGAAGGCCCGACTCATTGCAAGGCTTGTGTGAGTGTGGTGTGTTTCCTCTTCCAGTACTTAAGCAGGAACAAATCGGTCATAGACCACAGATCGAAGACAACCACTCTCACATGCGCACAAGCGCTTTCCTCCTTGTGTCACGACGAACGCGCTACACACATTTCCTATCAAATATTACTTCATCTACGCCCAGTTCTGGCAGTTGTGTTGCACCTAGTCCCAAAGCAAGCCGAGAAAGGTAATATAGAACCTAGATGCTAAGAGGAAGAACTACGAGCTGCCGGAAAATGGTTGGCTCTACGAGGTCAACCGGGGCACGGAGGAGCAGCTCGCGGATGGAGTTTGTATTGACGTGGCACGTGCCTGAAAATCGACAGAAAAAACACAACGGATTGCGCGCTTGAGGACGAATCTCGGATACTTATAAAAGTATGAATGAGATGGGGGTGGTGGCGAACAATCTCTACGATAGGCGTGGCGCGGTCCTCGCTACTGGCACTATACGCCGTGTGGTGGGTTAGATCGGGTACCTGATATCAAAAGGATTTCCTCCTCATACTCTACTTGTTGCCGGCCTGGCTGTGTTATCATGCAACCTGAGATACGAATCTACCAACCACCAAGCACCAGTATGATAGCTCTCAAGGGTAATAACGGTTAGAATACTTACGGAGCCTAGCAGGATGTCATGGCTCCTGTAAGCCGGGCTTCGATCACCGAAAACCATCCTACTTAGGGCTTATTATGAGTATTAATAATTGATAAACGTGGAATACCGATCGCCCAGCAATAGATAATAGATAGCCAAATTTTCCGCACAGAACTGTGGCGGCGTGTGGATAATGGTGGAAAATATGGTAAACAAGTTCGCTCTCATCGTTTGTCTACCCTTCCTCCAACTAACGGTAACGATAAGGCAGCCGCATAGATGAAAAATATACGGTTCGTCTGGATCCTTCCGTCGACCACCACTCCTATGGGGTCTCTATCTCTCCACGCATGCCCCCCATGCCTTTGCACACTCTTGTGATAATAAAGAAATAAGATGTCTGGAGAAGCTCTTCCGTCAATCTCTGAAGGTTCTCAATGATCTACCGTACTCGGAACCGGTCTTTAAGAATCCAAAAACTCCCACTCTCTACTCGGCCATCCAACGGCAATCCAGAATCTTCAACAATAAGCACTGCATGGGTAGTAAAGGAACAACTCAAGGTTGCGCAGTAGCGGAGTTGAAAAATGAGAATGGATGTGTGGTGGAATGAGAGGAGAGAAGTGGCATGATTACATAACTTGTGGATACGGCTGGATATACTCGGAACTGGCCGGACATGCTCCAATGATTCAACTTTTCGAAGCTGCTCAACATGGGGGCACCCTTATCAAGGTGACCAGGTCACCGTTGCTATTCGCCGCGCCCGGGCTGCGGAGATGAGCTTTTCATCAGCATGCCCATGAGAAGAAATAATGTATCCGTCGAAGGGGGTACTGAAGAGTCCAAGGGATGTAGCAGAAGGTGCGGAGAGTCAGTATTTACGAAACCATCTTATTGCTATATTAGCCAGGAGGTCCTCGAAGAACATGGAGACGTGTGGGTTCGATCGTGGGCGAGCGTAGGCGGCACGGCAAATGGATGTTTCTGGGTGGAAAGATAGTGTAGTTGGATTTGTCGTGATTTATATATACTCCTATCAACACCATTCAATTAGATGGTAAGTTGGTTAGTCTAATGAAGTAATCTTGCCGAGACCACTATGAACGAGAATGAAAGAATTTCCCACCTTGCCCCAAGTCGCGAACTAGCAATCAGAAGTGTTCCCAAAGGGCTGCGTAGGATAGGTCAAATGAAGGCCGGGCCTGGCCTACGGAAATTCTTGAGGATCTACCCGGGCCGGAACTTATAGGCCTCGTGGCACCGGAGGCGGGCCTGGCCCATCCTGCCTATAGGCTATATAGGCTTTGGACTATCATACCAATATTTTGGAGCTCGCTTAGTCAGATATTCTTTCCTTTGTGTCTTTGACTTCCGTTCGAGGTGACTTTGGTTCGCCAAGTTTTCGTCTCTCCAGTGAATTTTCTCCGTGCGTTATTACTGTTAGAAACCATGGAATACCGGGGATGCTCCTCGGCATGCCCACAACGAACCCAACATGCCTAGAACCTGTTTGGCATATATGAAATATGTCAGACATGCTCATAGCATGCTCGGCCTGCTCGCATCCATTTGATATCCTTTCCCGTATCAGTTGCTTTATTCGCCAGTCGTCCGTATAGGCTGTGGCGTTCGCCAGTATATGATTTATCGTTTGATCATTCACCTATTACCGTCGGGCGTTGGCCATCCCCGGGTGCGCCACTTACCATTCACCTTTGCTGGCGGTTGGCTTGTTCGCTATCCCGCTGCCCACCCCCCCTTCCTCGCCTTACGACTGTTTGCTTTCGCCGTATACGTTTTACCGTTCGCCCTGCCGGCCTGTGGTCCACCCGTCGATTGCTTCGCAGTCATTCGCGGTCGTTCATGCCGGAGTGAGGTTGAATAGCGGCCGTAGGAGCGGATATGGGAACAAGAACAGGAACGGCATGGAACAGGGAAGGTAGAAAGGCTGCTCGGCAGTGGGAGTCTTCGTGGGATCTGGATTTCTTTTGTTAGCGGGTACAAGGAGTGGGGACTTGCGTGGTGGAGCGGGGAAGGCACTAGATGGGTATGGAGGCACGGGAAAGCGATGGGCTGGTGTGGGGACCGGGATAGTGAGCAGAGGATTTCTTTTTGTGATCAGTGATTTATACTCCTGTGATTTCCTGTTGGTTAGCAACAAAGGAAGCAAGAAGAACGATAGTGGTTGGATAGCGAGAGAGTGTTTCTTGGGAGAGAACTATGAGTGAAAATCTTGTCCTTTACTCCACATTTGAACTCGGCCCAGTCTTGGCATCCAGCCCTGTACGAGTGATACACCGTGACGGTGGGGTGGTCAACTCAGCCCTGGAGACCCTTGCTGTTTATGAATTACTCGGTCTAGCTGTAGCCCCTATTTCAAATGATTTATTTCTAGTGGAAGAGACAAGTTGAAAAATATGCCAAACCACCGGTAGTCAGTGCATTCTCATTGGTGTACCAAATCTGAACTTCTCACCAGATAAGTAGGAGAAACAATGAAAGAAACACAAAGAAAAACGAACGAAGGAAAGAATGAAAAAAACCGAAACACAATGCTCAGTGTTCGGAAACCTCTCCCAAATCCGACACTATGGTTTCTATCACACAACAGTTTTCAATGCTAAGGTTCTGGCCTATAAGTGCCTACCATGCCGGATAGGGTTCCGTTGGTTTACGGAATTCGGCCTATATCGGCCTAGGCTATTTTCGGAGTGGCCTGCTTTTGTCCGACCTACGTGGTATTGGCCGGCCTACCAGTAGCCTGGCCCGTTGGGAACACTGGCCATCAGAGTCCTCCCTTCAGCTTGCTACGTATATTTGCGATTTGTTGCTTTGTTGTGTTGCCAATTAAAAAGCTGTTACCCTTTGAACCCGTGGTGGGTTCTGTGCTCTACAACAATTGGCCCTGGGCGCCCAAATGTAATCGAAGACTCAAGCAGCTTTGTTCAATCCCATTCCCAATTACCAGAACTTCATCTAAGAAAGTCACTTTTACTGAACACAACCACTCAAAGGCAGAGAAATATAGTAATTGGTCATGAGCAGGGATCAGGCATACTCGATCATGATCGAACAGCACAATTGCCAAGACGTGTTTTGATGGCAGGAGGCTCTTGCTCGAGGCGCTTGGGATGAACTAATCGTGCGCACCGCCTGTCGAAACCAAACAGCATAAATAACATCTTTGTAAACACAAACTAATCTGACCCAAGGAGCACCTTAGAACACGAGGAAAACAGATTAAGGCAGATAAACTTGGGTTTGAGAGAACAACTGAACACTCGTGGTCACTCTACTAACCTCTGTCTAAGGCCGGAATGTTGTTAATCATAACCTTTCCTTACCGACTTGGCAAGACCACTGCCTAGTCGAGTAAGTGTGATGTCTGCAGAGTTACGTATTTTGGGATAGTACGATGATTGATCTCTACGGGCGAGGATTTGAGTAAGGGTGTGTTAGGACCAGAGGATAGTGGAAGCAGAGCCATTCGGGAAGTTCGCAGAATTAGCACCAGAAATACTGCGGGTTAAATGTTGTACGCAGGAGGCTTTGAGACAGGTGGGTGTCGCGTGATAAGAGCTAGGAAACCGGAGACGAAATACAAAGGTATAAGGACTGTCTGGGGGAGCTAGAGTCTAGTGGAACTGTTCCAGAGAAAGTTTGAAGGAGTAGTGCAGAAGTAATTTTATGGTACCATGACGAGGAGCGGGTATGGAAATTAGCGAGGTAGGTAGATAGGGATGATGTTCGAGAAGGAGTAGCTCGTGTATATATAGAGCACCGACGACAACGCGGAAGGAATAAGGACCTCAAGTTCCCTTTCTATCAGTGATCCTAAGAGCCCAGTATCAGGGATAGCTTTGCAGAGCTGTAGGAATGCGACTATTCAAACAAAAGCCGCACGCAGACTTGGTCGCCTGTAGGCCGATGTTCCAAGAGATCACTTGCGTGTTTCATCACTAAGAAATATTATATCATTCAACAAGATAAATCTCTTCCTGACATCACTCAGTTGATTCATATTCACGACAGGATTAGAGAGTTGTGTGAAGAATAATAGAGCGTCTTGAGGTCGGGCAGTGTATTTGAGTATCGTGGTGGCTCATCGGTGGATGACATAGATGTGTCTTAGGCGAGCTCTATAGCACTAGGGGCATGTTTCCCCTATTATCCTATTCCGAGTGATTAAAAACAGAAAGCCGGCAGACCGTCAATAGAGTTCTTCAGATTACCGTCGCATCTGGGGGCTTTGACCTGGGCGGTGCCAAAGACTGAACCTCCCGGTTCTAGCTGCCACTGAGACTTTCGACCGAACTGACCATCGCTTTTCAAAACCAAGGCCGGACTGACCGGACTGGCCACTTGGGATTACGGCTCACTATCATACCCGAATTTAATTACGGACTAACACTGGATTTCAGAGAGCCGGAGCCGGGCGGCCTACGGCCAGAGGCTTCAAGTAATATCCTATGTTATCATTATCACAAACCGGGAGTTTCGGATCTCTGGGGCAAATTCCTTACAATAGTATATCTGTAGTCTCACATAGGTTGCCACTACCGCGACCAATTGCACGGGGTCAAGAAACATTCCCTGATAACTCTAAACATTATACTTACTCAATACCACTGCCATTGCGCCTGCCTTGTCTATCAGAAATTACAATGGGCAAACTCTTTATAACACCTGAAATTAGTAGTTTTTTGTAACGTTAGCTGTGCACCTTCCTGCTTTCTCTAGACATGGGGGAACTTTGAGAGGACTAACCCTGGGATTTCAAAGCGTTTGCCTCACTAACCGCTTTCGGTTACTGAGGCGGGTCCCGCTGGAAGGTTGGAATTTCAACCCCATTCACACCCTCCATAGATTCCCCGCCCGACATAGTCTCCATCACCCTCCTTGCCTCTGATGTTCTTTGCACTCCTACCGGAGTCTGGATTGAGGCCAGCGACTGCCAACGGATTCAGATATTCACAGCACCTTTGCATTGAAGGAGGTCGTCCGTATTGGGCGAGATGCTGGATTTCTGATGCCATAGAAACGACGACGCCACTGAACATCGTCAATAACAGCCGGTATCCTATCAGCGAAGCAGATAGTTTGCTCTGCCAGGCTTGTATAATTGTCACCTTCTAGTTTTATGACCTACCTGATATCATGTATCATTTCCCGGTAACCTAGGAGACCCACTGGGGTCTGCCTAGAAGTAATAACATTTGACGTGATTTTTTACTAGTCTCCCAAGTCAAGTAGGAAGAGCACTTGATTGTGATGAAATATTTCATTTCAATTCCCGTATCTTAGTGTATCTGGTGTCTATAGTATTGTCGCTATCATAATTCAAGAGATTCAGATTGCAGAAATCTGCCAGTGGTACAGAGGTCAGTACGACAAGCCACCGATTGGAGAGTCGAAGCAAGCAGTGAACATGACTTCCCCAGTGCCATACCAGTGACACCACAAACATAGTTGGCGCAGAGTTTCAAGGACACCCATCCACTATCTCTCCCAACTAGAACAGCTTTCCCAAAAGACTAGCCACTTTGTTGAGATCAGCTGTTGCCCTCTTTCATGTTTCAACCATTTTCCCCAAAATCAGTCATGCCCGGTGATCCCAAGCGGCCAGTCCGGTTAGTCTGACATTGGTTTTGAAAAGCCTGGGTCAGTCCGGTCGAAATTTTGAGTGGCCGCCAAAGCCCAATGGTGCCCAGGCAACCGCCAGGCCGAGTCTTGGCGGAACCCCGGTCAAAGCCATCAGGTGCCCAGGAAAAGCCGCCAGATGCCCAGGCCAAGGCCGCCAGATGGCCGGGTAATCTCAAGATAATATCTATGGACGGCCTGCAGGCTTTCCGCTTTTTAGACACTCGGGGTGGGAGCAACGTGCCTCCGGTGCCATAGATCTCGCTTAGGACAAATTTATGTCATCCACCTATTAACCACCAGGATACCCACATATACTGACCCCAAGAGACTCTATACCATTGTTCACATAACTCTCTAATTACCTCTCGAATATGTATTAACGACGAGATTTTATAAAAAATAATCCTGTTGAATAATAAATAATAGTAATGAAACAGAAGTGATCACTTGAAACATCAGCCCGCAGGTGACCCAACCCAGGCACGGCTTTAGTTTGGAAAAGCCGCATTCTCAGAGTACAGCCCGACGGTCCCTGCAGAAGCCTGGGTCAGTCCGGCCGTACTAAAAGCTGGACGGACTGGCCGCTTGGGGTCACTGGTCGTACCACCTCCTCGCTTCTCGGCGTCTCAACGCAAAAATAGTCCTTTAGAGTTATTCTACGACATTTGTTTCTTTCCGATACTGGTCCCGTCTCCAGCCGCTCTCTTACCATGAATAATCTCAAAATGTGATATACCACACTCACTAACGATCAAACACTGTCAACATAAATCAAGTATCACTATCTCGTATTTGATCCTATCAGTTCCATCCCTAAACTAACTATATTTACACTATTCAAGTTCATGGAAGATATTTGTCTGCCAAACCTGGAAGGTGGCTGATGAGGTCCCCGAAACACTGGGTCCAGCCACAGTACTGATCAACATATCTGGCCGCCGCTAATGATCCTACACAGCCCGAAACAGTCGAGGGTTAGGGCTGTGAATCCGTTGGGTACGCGCCGGGCTCGCTCTGACGGAATTTCCACACACTCGGTCCGGCCTTCGGCTGGCAGAAACGACATGCTTCTCGCGAAAATTCTCAGAACCCAATCACACGAGCACGGCGAGTCAAAGTGAGCATAGAGTAGTCTCCGGCAGGTGTCAAAATACATGAAAAATCGTTCGGTAGTATGATACTCGCTTTTCCTGTGGCGACCGAAACCATTGGCCGCGAGTAGCGCAACCCCTAAGCGCAGGTTCCCGGGTACGGCATTCCGGATCGGCCGGTTTCCATTGATGTGGTGGGAAACTGGTGTTTGTTATCATACCAGCTATCAGAAAAGAGAAAGCCAGGTCTAGTCTGCGATATCGTTTGTTTGTCCAATAGTTGGGTTGGTCGATTGGGTGCGAAAGGGTTGTGTGGCGCCTAAGGAATTGGTGGAAGGAGGTATGGGTGCTGCCCTGGGGCGGTATGCTGGGGTTCAGAATCTGGATGGAGGTGCAGGCTGTACCACCACAGGATTTGATTGACAAAGACCGAGAGAGTGACGAAGAAGATAGGGTTGACAGTGAGCGGGAAGGAAGAGCAAAGTCAGTTCCTGGAGCAAGAAGGTGACGAAGCACGAGGTCCAAGACGTAGTGAAGACATTTAAGGCCAGATATGAGAAAAATATCTTTTTGGCAGAAGCTAGGGACGTGAATTACCATCGCGCTTGTGACAGGATGGCAGAGAGACCAGCGATGTGGAAGAAGGTAGAGTTATCATCGAAAGGTGGACGAAATGAAGCAAAATGTGGACCTCCATGCCAATAAGTGTGAGGTAACAAATGTTGTAGTATCAGATTACATAAGAGACTTTGTAGCTTGAATAGTGCCTGTTCACAATGTGTCACTCAATTTCCAATCTCCCTGTATTCGTTCCAAACTGGGCAAATACAAATGCCTGGCTGCTGGCTTTGTTTCCAAAAATATGAGCGCTGCCAAAGACGAGTCAAAACTCACAGAAGCTTACTCATATGTTCATTACAGACAACCGAAGCAATCACCCATCCCAAGCAGAAGTAAATAGGACCAACCTCAAAATCATAACGCAAGCTGGTCGTGTTAGCTGCCGCGCTGCTGGAAGCCAACACCCACATAGCGACGAAATTCCTAGAGACTGTTTCTATTAAAGAATCTAGTAGAGCAGAAGTAATTCGGAGATGCAGGTTCGAGCTCATAGACAATAGATTCTAGATGCGGGTGCGGGATGGCTGGAACCTGCTCCCAGTCGTTGGGACTGCCGTTTATTATAAAAATGGGGTTAGAACCGCAACGGCCGCTAATGGAAACTGAGCAGATGTCATCCCCGAGTGTTCTTGTTTGTGCCCCCTTGCATTCAAGACAATAGAGAACCACCTTTGATAACCCACAGCAGGACTTCCACGATAAGGATTATAAGAATCTCATTCCAGATTCCCGGCGAATCCGCTAGACTCACCCCGAGTATCTGGGAACGCACATTCCTGTTTTCAAATGCTCCAAGAGAAGGTAATCGCACTCGTGATGATGAGAAAACTAAACACTTTAAATTATAAGAATTTGATAAAGGGATATCAAGGGAGATAGGCTTTACAATGATCTTGTCAAGCGGTGAGTACCTGAGCCGCACTGTTGTGGACATGGTGTTATTATGAATGAGGAAGAAGTCGAAATTTTCAACACTGGGAAGAAGGAAACCTACTGTTTAGGAAGTGTTAGAAATGCTCATAATAACCGGAACAGTGCTAATCCCTCCAAACTCCATGGACAGATCATCTCACTCTGCCTTCGTTATACCTAAATTTGTAGCGTCGCAGCCACTCAGCAGATGGAATTGAAAAGCTACGGCCTGTAGTGGGTTTCTGCTCAGATTAGGTTAGGTTACGTCAAAGGTGTTATCAATAGTTTAGCGGCTTCATAGGGCTTGAAGGACTGACTGCCAAGCACTTATGACCGGGCCGGGCGGTGAGGATGTTATGGTCCTTCTCCTCAAGACCTAAAGATGGCTGTTACCGAGAGGGGTTACGGGGCTGACAACCTGAGATTGCCGTAGGTTGTTAGGTGTCGATTGGGGACCATTACGGACGATGGGGGGCTGAGGGAAACTCGGGAGCAAGGTACTTGAAGGTGGAGGGCAAGGAAAGGCGAATGTTGGCACAACAGATCGTGGGGGACTAAGGCGAACGAGCAGTGGCCCTGGGTGACATGGAGGTCTAAAGCCGGTGCCTACCAGCATGATGGCAGGCGATAATCTCCGGTCATATGTTAGAGGCTTACGTCGCTTGATAGCTATGGAAATAGAAACACGCACTCGTAGCAGTGAAACTGGACCCCTGGAGGTTTAAACGAATCTAGATTGTCGAGTGGAGTCGAAGTGCACGAACGCCAAACCTCTCGGAGAATCACAATGCACCACCGAGCATGACTATAGCTGTTATTGCTTTCCTAAGCCATTTTCATCTCCACCCTTGGGCCTTAATTTAATATACAAGTAAGATATGCGGTTAGGTTGGCTAGGGTACACTGCAGAACTCCTTTGGGAATCGCTTAGAACTCCTGAATACCTTGAGAGCCGAAATACTCGCCTATAACGCAAACGAAACCTTGATACTCTAACCCACCAGTCACCAGATACTGATCTCGGGAGCTGAGGTTAGAATTCACATCAAATTTCTTCTTTCCCATTTTTTCCAAACAAGCGATACCTTATAAACATATTAGAAACCATGTGTAAACAACAGCTGGTAGGCTTGCAACTGCTAGAAAAGAGCTTTCCTGGACCTGATCTGCAATTCTGCTACAAAGCCCGATTTCCTTCATGACAAGGCTCTTGCACTGCTCCCCGCCTGTTTTCCACCTCTAGGTATTGGACCGGCAGAATAAAGGGAGCATAACCCTTGAATGAGTACATAAACGTTGGAAACTTGGGGTATTTGGTATCGTGGTTAAGCCCATGAGCCGTACAAGGAATAGGTGATACGCAAACGGCCCTGTGAGACCTATGCGCACCACGGCACGACGTGGCGAGTGCCTCCGTTAAGCCAAACGACCGAGAAACATTGTTTCCAGTAAGGTAAGGTGGTTTCTCATTTTGTTACTCCAATTAAGGTGGAAGCAAGGAGTCTGGGTGACCTGATGAAAAGGGGGGTGCGTTAAGTGTAATTCCGAGTGCACAAACCTGACCGAGGGCTAGGAATAATACAACAATACCACGATCGCTCTGCTGCGATTCCTAAGACCCAAGAATCCCATAACTGTACTACTTATCCCCTGAACTGCCAGCAACGGCCATTCACGTGAGATTGTTGAACTAGGCTAGGCCACATCACTTAGTTACCTATGCACATTCTAAGAAATAAGCTTGTATATCAGAATATGAGGAGCCGCACTCAGATGGCATCTCCCCGCAATGCCTATCACTCTTGCGCAAGCAATCGATCAAACCTCTCTAATCAAGTCTGCATTATTTTCTATCAAATCTGTATGATATAGAGATCTGATGCCTCCGGAATCCAATGATGTCGATCTAGTGTGTCGGCCAGAGTACTCCAAGCTGCGACGGGGAATCCGGCGTGATCCACCTCCGAATTCAGATCCTCCACCAGCAGATTGGCAGCCCCTGCAGATCGAGAGTGACCTTGAGCATCCCCATGGCTACCCCAGGCTACCAGCTGGTGTAGATAATTCTAATGCTGTCGAGCTGTTTCAACTCTTCTTCTTGGACGAGCTCTCAGATGAATTGGCCTACTACACCAATAGTTTAGCAAAAGAATACTACCGGAAGTCAAACGATACAACTGCGGAGTTCGCTAGGGAATGGAAGCCTACATGTAGGCTGGAGCTCTATGCATATCTTGGAGTAGTGCTTTATATGGCACTTCATCATGAGCCTTCAATCGGTGACTATTGGAAAATTGCTGACAGCTTTCTTCCGGACCATCCTGTAAGGAACTATATCTCCTGCAATCGATTTAAACAGAGTGATCGCTTCCTCTACTGTACAGAACCAGGGCAATCATTCGAAAGCCCATTTGGAAGAGTCATTCATCTCTCTGATTACATCAAAACCCGTGCACAAAAGTACTACAAGCCTGGTTTCAATCTTGCAGTGGACGAGATGATTCACCACTTTCATGGGAGAGCCTCTGAGACTGTCAACATTCCGGATAAGCCTATGCCAAAAGGCTTTAAAATCTGGGTCTTGGGATGTTATGGATATATACTCAACTGGATGTTTCATGCAAAAGGTAAAGATTGTGGGCCTGTCGAACTGGATCCTATTTGGGTAGAATATGGCTTTACCTCAACGGAAGCAGTACCACTTACTCTTGTGCTTCACAATGATCCACATGTTGGACAATGGATGCTCGAAGCGAATAAGCCCATACTTTAGTTTGACAATTTGTTCACAACAATTCCACTTCAGGAAACGCTACGCGAGTTTGGTATTGGAGCTGCTGGAACTGTATGTACATTACGTACAAAGCGAGAGGAGCAATGGGATGCAGAAGAAGAAGTTGCAATTTCTGGGCTGAGAAGTGAGGCTGAGGCTACAACATCTATACCACCATAGTCACGACATTCTACTCATACTGCTGTTGTTGAGGCCTACTACTCTCAGTCAATATCTATTGGATTTAGCCAATCGGAATTTCTACCATTGAGCTTGCAGAATCACAGAAAGAACCATCATGCTATAGAGTCACTCTCCTCTTGTGAGAAATTCTCAGATAGGCTTATGAGTATCAAGTTAACCTACAACAACTGAGTTTTATGGGGGACCCAATACTGGGAGCTTTCAGCCAAGAAATCAGTCATTCAACTTGCCTGGAGGGATGCTCAAATCGTTCTACTTGCAAGAACAGTCGCACTTCCTCCGGAACAAGTGGTTCGGCTCCACAAGCAGCCACTAGCAACAGCAACCGGAGCGAATATTACGCGTAAAGTATTTGGGGATCAGCCTGCCAAGTATCTCCCAATACCAACAACCGTAGATTGCTACAATCACGGCATGCGTTCTGTGGACCAAGCGGTATAGCTCATGACAACCTACGATACGCAAAGAGTGAAAAGAAAGACGCGGAAGCTACTATTCTCCTTCCTATTGAATGTGGGCATTAACAACTCCTTTTCGCTCTCAAGCCAGCGTGCACAGAATCCAACTCGCGCACATAGGGAGTTCTTTCAAGATCTGATCGGCTCCCTCTTTGAAGCTTCTCAGAAAACATTTCGTGAACCTAATCTAGCTATTCGAGAATCCCCGAGTCCTGAACTACCAGATTTACCTCGGATTGGACCTGAAGTTCCTTCCTGCATAGTGGCATTCCAAGCTCTGATTCGGTTATGTCAACTCCCCAGACTCTTGTACCGCAGGTTGGCAAACGGCTGGAAAAGATCATGCAGAAACACAAGCTATTAAAGCTTTTTCCAATTGCCAAGTCCTGTCAGTCATGTCAACTAGCATGCAAGCCACGAGAGCCCTCATCTCAGCCAAACTCCAAGGCTCAAGCACCAAGACTTCCTAGAAGCTATTATGGCTGTAAGGTTTGTAGAGAAGCTATCAGTTTAAAAAAGAAGAGCTGTTTTTTGGAGCATATTGCGCGTACTCAACTGGCAGAGTCACGGAAAAACTTGGCACGATCAGAGTCAATCAAATAGTGTAGTTATCTGTTAAACATGGACTCGGATAACTATAAAGGATCATATATTTAGTATATAAACCTCCGCTGTATAAGGTTCTTTGATAGGACGGGATAAACTGATGCTAAAATCCCAGCACGCTTGTGGATGCGGCCAAACCCCATCCGGTGATATCACGTGAATGGCAGTTGCTGGCAGTTCAGGGGATACCGTGCACAGTACACGTTATCCGAGACCCCACCGCAGTGGGAGAGTGCTGAAACCAACAGAACAAGCGGAGACGGGAAAAACGTTGTTTGTACCGTGTCGATTTAATTATAAGGAAATTTTAGCGTCAAGTCGCTTAGAGACTCCCGCGAATACAAACCCAACGAATAAAGCGCGAATGCCTGGTAGAAGACAAGAAAGTGTTAAAAAGTAACAAAAGCAACGCCGTCCCGGACTTTCCACTTTCAACCCCACATATCTATCCGTCCATTTATCAATCGATAGCTGCCGAAAATCGCATTACAATAACAATGGGGTTGGGAGGGGCATGTGGTGGTACACAGAAGTTCTGTACATATGCAGCTGTCCCTAGCGAGTGCCGGTGGGTGGAACTAACAGGCTAGGCAAAAATAAAATGCAGTGAGAAAATGGAAGGGAACCATGGATTGGCGAAGTTGACGCCGCAGGGAGTCCAGATTGTTGAAAAAGATATCACCGGTGATCACGGCGACCCATGTCATTCTCTCTGTACCTAGAGAATTCCTTGCCTGTCTATTTCTCGTATCTCGGTGAAGAGAAAAATATCTTCCCTGTTACATTTTCCATATCTCGCTTAGAAGCGAAACTGCATATTTCTTCCCTGTCCGTTTTTCTCAATTTATGTCCTTGTAGCTTTTGTTAGCCTTCCTCATGTAACCGTTATTGATAGGAGAACGGGGGTAAGTATACCCAGCCCATATAACATCAATGATGGGCATGGTAGGATATGGATCGGAGGAAGCAGCGAATCAGGGTAGGGATATGTTTCTTCGCTCTCATCACCGGCCGGAGGCCCTGCGACTTATCCCTGTATTTACGGAGTCGGTGCCGGTGTGCAAGCAACTCTCGCAGAATATTTCCTTTATCGTGATGGCAGGCACTTTGGGCTTTTACCGCTTTATCATATATATATACCGCTCCTGTTCCCCGCAGTTAGAAAAAAAGTAAGCTGCAACAATACAATAACCGGTATCCACCAGGCCTCACCTTCCTTCATTATCTTCATCCTTTGAGAACTCTGATCTGCACCTATCCTCTCTTTGCAAGCTTATAACAATACAGATCAACTAGCCAATGATTGGGAATATGCAAAAACAAATCCCGAATATTAATGACTTAGGGGAATCAAAGGGACCATGAGACTTTTGGAGAACGACTAGGCAACGAACGAGGTGCATAAAAAGTGAGAAACCCGGATGAGCCACCTAGTATCTGGATGCATGGTCAACTAGTGCAGCCTGCATACTCAGCTTTGGAGAGGTGAGCCGTATCGCTATTGAGTACTATTTCTAATGGGCAGTTCACTAGCTTTCAGTGGTGCTGATTCACGCTCGTCTATCATAGCTAATCTTGGTCCGGGGCTTCTGCGTCTTTCATTATTGAGTCTGACTGGGGTCACAGTAAATGGCTCTGTCATGGAGACCGAACTCGGCGTTGCGAAATTCTTCTCCCATGGAATGGACTTCCGTCCGAGCACTCGTTACTTCCCCATGCTCGGCGCGGAATTAGTTTGGCCCTCGTTATCATTCCGACCGCAGTCACTGGCTATCATTCCGTATCCGTGGATTGCGGTGCAGAGAAAAATGCTTTTGCTGTCATTCCTTCTCATTGTCACTTCTTGGCCTGTCGATCTCTTTGCTTTCGTCACCGCTTGCTCATCGTGAAAAGGGCGAGGGATATGCCCTGCTTGTGTTGACGTCATTGTTGTGTCACTGCGGTGGTGACTGGTTAGAAGGGAGCAGAGATATGTTCGTTTAGTGTCGCAAGAGTTAGTGGAACTCTAGAGTCAACACGCTGTTGGACCAGGAATTGCCACATCAAGATTGGTCTCAATTTTTTGCCATGGCCGGAACACTAAATCTGGGTCGATACGTACTTTCTTTTACCACATCGGGCCCGATAGTTTACTGGGGATGAGAAGAATGAGAAACCAAGAGACAGAAAATCGTAGTTAAACTGTTGCCCCCTCATCCGGATGTGTCATTCCCAACTTCAGTCCCCATGGTCATATCATAACTACAGAAGCGAAGCGAATACCACGTTCACTGAGCTGGCCTTCTCTAGGCTAAGATAGCCCGTAACTGTATATACCATGAAATACCTAATAAAGGCTATTCAGAAGTCAAAGATTGTGGGAGGGTAGTGTAACCAGCCCAAGATTTGAGAAGAAGAAGCGCAGTTTGTACCACGCGGCTTGAATTGTCATGAAACGTAATTGTCCAATCTCCAGGACACTCAAGCACTAGAATACTAGTCCAGTGAATGACGTGAGAACACCGGTACGAAGCGTAGTTTGTACCACGCTGCTTGAATTGTCATCAAACGTAATTGTCCAATCTCCAGGACACAAGCACTAGAATACTAGTCCAGTGAATAAAGTGAGAACCCCGGTACGAAAAAGCCAATTTCAGCAACAAAAAAGGAACACACCAGAGTCCCAAGCTCAACCAACCCATTTATCAACACATCTCTATCCAGCAGGCTATCCATCCACCACTGCCAGAAATCCTATTACAATGGTGGTAATATCGAGAAGCGGATATTACGGTACTCAGTCGTTCCGCACATGAGCAGCAGTCCCGAAACAGAATAGGAGGGGAAGGGGAGGTAATGAACCAAAAATCGGAAGGGAAATGGAAAAGGTGTGTGGAAAAAAAAAAAAAGAGGATAGGGTGGAGAAAATATAACCGAAACTTTTGTTGAAAAAGATGAAGAGGGGGTCGAGATTAACTAAGCACCGTTTGAGAAGACAAAAATGAACCAGATCATGGCGACCTGAGAGGGAACAAAGGGAAGCGTTGACTTCTGGAGAACGAGTAGCCAACAAACGAGGCGAATAATAAAAAACTAACAATGAAAGCAGATTGTAACTATCAGGCTGATGGATGAATCAACACAACCTGCTTTGTACCGATTAAATCAAATCACCTGCCAGTAGCACTCCTGGTCACCTATTTCCCCGTGCGTTGGCCAAGACTGAAGGGGAGTCAAGTTATTGTTGCCCCCACATCTTCGCCTGCCCCCCGCCAGTCTCGTATTCCTCAGCATCGTGGAACCACTTTGCGGAAGGCGTTGACTGACCTTGGATGACTTCCTCGTGCCCACTCTTTGATGCAATTTCTCCCAACACGATACGATCGCGTTCCTGCCAGCAGTTGAACTCGGCAAAGTCGGAGTTGGTTTCGTCGAAATCCTGACTCAATTGCTCCAGTTTAGCCGTACAGATCTCGGCATGCTGCCGCATACCATGGACAAGGTCCCTACTCACACCGTTAGCTTATCCCCCAGAGAAGTAGATGCAATATGCCGGGGGTGAGAACAGCAATCTTCGCAAGGTACCCAAATGAGCTTGATCAGCCAACACCTCGGAATTTGATGCGCTACGATTATGTCTTTTCTTCGGTTTGCGGGGGCTTTGGGCGACAAGCTTTTGAAGAGTAGCGGGAGTAACTATGGGCGATGTACGTAGTGCGGACGAGGGAGGAGGTGGAGACCTGCTTTCTTTCCAGGTGTTACCGCGGTATTGGGAGTCGTAATCGTTATAGAAATTGATTTTTCTTTCTCGGATGTGGGGTGACTTTCCGCAGAAGACATCGGGTCCTTGTGTTCTTGTCATTGACTGCCTGAAGCGGGTCTGCCATGAGCCTCCATGCAGGGTCTGGGCCAATCCTTCGTACCTATGGTCTGAACAACCAGATTTTCTTCGGCCTTTTTGTTTGCCGCCTACAGTACAAGTCAGTTTTTATCTTATCTATATCAGACGGGATAGGATGTATGGTTCGTGCGGACCAAAACATGAACCATGCTGAAAAACTCGTGTTATGATACGTGGCTAAGATGCTTTTGATCCCAAGACTTGGCCCTACACATCTTAAAATAAGCTATTATCATAGGACTTTCCTTCTAGGGTTTACCAGAAAGTTTGAGGAGTGAAAATTTTATATCTATGAAGTATCATAATATATATTGTATTGTATTATATAGAATAATGAGATATATATTATGTAAAAGGAAAGTAATAAGATACAAATTGTATTAAACAATATAATATGCCATAAAAAAATATGAAACCTTATAGGCTATAGGCTTTGTTAGGCATTAAGCATATATTTGTTTGAAAGATTGGCAGAAAAATGTAATTACAGATCAAAATTGTGCTCTATCTTGATACTTAAGTTGTGGCTGTGTGTAACACATTTTCCTCTTCCACACCAAAAATCCCTTATTTCAAATCATTATAAACAAGCACCCGGCTACTTGAGGAACTCAAAAAACCTCTACATTGATGGGAAAAAAAAAGGAGAATAATGTGGAGGTTTTTTTCGACTCAGCTAAGTAACTTGGTCTAGTGGTATAATTGTTTGAAAATGCCGCAATTCGTGGTCCAGGTTTTGGTCCGCACGAACGATACTATTATGTTACCTTTACGAAAACTATTTATTTGACGGCGGAAAATAAATAATATCAATATATAACGATAAGAATCCGGAAGTATCATGACCAAATTGATTTCATTTATAGTTTCTCCATAGATTAAGTATTTGAATATTGTCGACCGGAGGAAGGGTTTGCTAAGGCAACCTGACCCCATGTCGCATAGCAGTCTATCGAAATATGATAATCCCAAATTTGTGCACGACTGAAAAACAGAGGCTTGAATGTCCCTAGCCTGCTCTGAAAGCACTTTTGTTCTTCTTCAGAGCCTGGATTGCCATCGCTGGAGGAGTACCCTCCTGGGCCGTGATCTGATTGGGTCCGCCCATAACTGTGAAGAGCCAATAAGAACGAACTTTTGTAATGCCAAAACCAGCCAGTAATGATTCCCGCTAGTACGCAAAATAACGACCGAGACAGTATTTGGTGAAACATTGCCTCAGCTTGTTAAACCAGGAATTTTGTTTTCTGACCCAACATTATATAAGGTGTAAGAATTCAGACCATCACACCCAACATCATCTAAAGCTGCGATGTGTTGCCTCGCGAACCCGATTTTGTACTGAGACTAATTCGTGGCACATTCCCCAAAGTTTTTGGTCACGAAGGTGGACAAAGTAAACACTGATCTATGATATTTAGACGCCATCTTTCTCGTACGAGATTATGGACTTCCGTGCCTTTCTAATTATGATCCATCATGTTCCGCGGGGTTCTTGCTATCGTGCAAAATGTTGTTAAGGTCTACCAAGGCCGTTGCATGGTGAAATACTGCGATCTTATAAGGGTAGATGGCTGTCTGCCAAAAAAAGGACTTTCAAGGATCCTGAGGTTTAGATCTGCTTTGTCACTTTCGTTTTATAATAATCTTAAGTTGAATAAAGGAACAATTTGGCCTCATCCATCAGAGAATTATATTTTAAAATTTCTTCAAGTTAACTAGAAGCAATAAAAACGTTTCGCACCAAATATAAATGGAAATCCGTATTGCTCAAAGTCCATGCTTTGGAATATGACCCCATACCGTGATATGATAGAGGTATTTCGCCATGCAACGGCCTTAGTACACATCAAGCACAGTTTGCACTATATACCAACATGGCAAAGGACAAGAATTACAGTTTACATTACGAGCAAGTATGGGCAGTATTTGTTAGGACCCAGCTGTGGGTAGCAATTTAAAGAAAAATAATCTCAACCACTGAATTATCGTTTGAAATATGGGAGTATTGCTCGGCAGTGTAACAAAAGATTATAGCTTCTTTTGGAAGAACTTTTAGCGCGAAAGTGTCAGCGGATATTCTCTGCTGCATTCAAATATTTTACCTGCGGTCAATAATGCACGTGGGGAAATGGACACCGGTGAAAGTAGAGATTACGGTAGCTCTGACATTTACCCTAACTATCTCCCTGAATGCCATGGGGGGGGAAACAATCGGAATATTGGGGTACATAATACTTGGGAGCCTGTTATCTTATCCCGCTTATCAACGAAAAAACATGTCGAAATCTATTGCAGGCTGCTACAAAACATAGTTTCCGCCGTAGTATAAGGATGTAGGAATATTCAGAAGAGAATAATCCTGAATCACTGGTACTATCTTGGTGATGGATAAATTAGATATCGCGAGAGTTAAGATAATCACAGCCGCCCAGTCCGGCGTGCCTGGCCACAAATTCTAAAAGTATCCATCAGTCCTGTGGAAATCATTAGCGGCGAACGAGAAATCGAAAGACATGGTTGAAGGCGGCATGGTTGGCCAGTGCAACGTAGAAGTGCTGGAGGTGGAGGAGTTAAGGTACGTTGATATACAGAGTGGCTGAGGATGTATCTAGACCCGATGGGGCAGCCAGAAACCAGGTCAACAGTATCTAGGATGAGGCGTTTCAGAGAGGTGGGAGATGGGAATGTATCGGAGACTAAGGAGAAGGGTAAGAGGAAAGGTTCTGATGAAGAGCAACACGACGTAGGTTTGAACTTGTGGACACGGCTTGACATGCCGAGACCCCTCTTGACATGCTCACGATTATTACCGAAGGCTGCGAGCATGTTCAACATAGCCGGGACACCCCCATGTGAGCAAAACCTTGGTTCTACCGCTTTTCCTTTTCCTGAATGGCTATTTCGGTGAAGCGGGTACGGGCGGCGCGTGGCTGGAAGGAAAATATGTTTTGGCGGTGGAGGAACGGATGGTGGAATAGTGGGAATAGTAACTCTCTGTCGGTGAAAGACTGTGGAAATCTGTGTAAAGTCTTCCCCCCGCGCTTTGGTGGCACGGCGGTTTGGGGGGAAATGGAAGACTTATGTGAAAGTGAACGGATATTTGAGCAAATATGTGGAAGTGGAGACGATGTCTTGGTTATGATATCTTTCTTCGTACTACTCTATTTAGGATTACTCGGTTAGATTGTTGAGAGGGCGGTGGGGCGAGAGCGGTGAGAGAATTGGGTAGGGAACAATACCAAGTCGCTTGCTGGCGATCAGAGCTGTCTTGACTCTTCCATCAGATAGTTTCGTTTTGTTTCCTGAGCATCACAGTTTCGCCTCAAAATAGTGTCGCCGTTCATCTTCCGCCGTTCCCAGTTCCCCGGCCTATGGCCCGCCTTGGACCATTGCGCCATCTCCGCGCCCGCAATTCCATCTTGTGTTTTTAATCACTCATAATTTACTGTAAAAGTACCCATTTCGCTATTTTGAACATGCCCCCCCATCAAGACGTCCTTCCATTCTGTTGTGGTGTCGCGGGTTGTCGCACGATTTTGCCCTCTGAGGACTGTCGCTGTTTCGGTGTTTGATAGCCGTCATTATTGGTCGCCCTGTAGCGGGAAAGGTGGCAGGAGCAGCGTTCGCAGAGTCCGCGGTGCGAATATCCTCTTTATTTTCGTGGTTTCACCTTTGTCAAAGTCGTTTCCCCCTATAGTCTATTAGTAGAGCGCTCCGGAGCAGGGTAGGAGACGTAGCAACTGTTATACTGGAAAATTGTCCATCAATGTTGCTGAAGATTCCTAAGATTAGTCCACGCCCGACAACCACATGCGTCAGGGTGTGGGTGCCGAGGACAAGTCATTCGGGGTAGGGCTGATCTATGTGGTGCACGGAGGAAGTGGTGACTGGGAGCAGGTATGTAAGACACCATTATGATCCCGCAGAGCCATAACGAGCTCCACCTGCCTGTGACATACTGGAAACGCCCATGTATTGTATTGCCGGCGTTATCGTAAATCTTCGCGACGAACCAAGAGACGCTATAGACATAGATGGAGGCGACGCAGCGAATACTACGTTCACAGGACTGGGATTGTACAGATTTCGATATACCGGAATCGAATACAAAATAAAGTACCTAGTAGTGGTCACCTGGAGCGAAAGGGGTAGTGGGAGGGTGCAGAAACAAGTAGCGGAAACAGAGAGAGTAGAAAGGTAGTGCATCGCAAGCGGATTCGGTTGTTATAAAATGTCATCGTCCAATCTCCAAGAGAGTCCCGCTCCAGGATGCAAACATAATGTACCAACAGCGAACATTGGTATGATACTAGTTATGGCAACTAAGTGCCATTGAGCGGCTTGAAGAGCTTGGTTGACCCTTATCACTGTATTCGCGTTTGTAAACCCTCAAAAACCGCGGGTCACTTTTCTGTTTCCGGTAAGCTTGGCACTAGCAAATATGGTCCACTTCCACTCCATCTTACCAAACCGTAGCGTGTCGGGCCCGAAGCCTTAGCGGGTGTGTGTGTAAACCTACGCACTACAATCGCGAGAAAGTTAAAATCCTATGGTTGTGTCCCTATGGAGAATAGATTGCGATCAAAAACTTTGAGTTTTGTTTCTCTCCCATCTGGTTTTGTAGCTTAAAGTACTATTTTTCATGAATTATTTAAACATAACCGTGTTTTTGAACATCAGTTCTGTTCTACTACTCGGTGTTTGTCAATTTTCCTAGAAAATTATTTCCAACAGCCACCTCTGTCGGCCATTTACCCCGCAACACATAACCACCTAATATTTTCCCCAGCAGGTACGGCGCAGTGATCCACCCCCCACCAGGAAAGACACCACAACCAAATCGTTTTCTCCAAAAGGTGGTGCGGAGGTGGACACACTCACCGCCTAAGGCTTTCCGCACCATACCCGGTTCCATCGTAGATGCAAACCCTAAGAGGAGCGTATCTAGATCAATGCTTGGGAGGTTCGAAGTTTTCCGTATGCCTGAAAGTAGGGATATAACATCGTGCATAACTCTGGGAGTATTGCTTTCAATTTTCCATTCGTAAGGCACGGCCGGGGCGGCTTTATCTGCATCCTGTCCTATGGTTTTTCAGTGCTATTGTCTTAATCCACATGAAATATAAAGTAATATTGTCGACATGGCTATTATTAGTGAGAAATAAAAACGTTGAGGAAATAAAACGACTGTACAAGTGGACTCGGCACACTGTCGAACTCCTTGCCAAAGGGCTTACTGGGCACAGGATTTTACAAGAAAGACACTTTAGGGTATAATTAGCGGACCATCCCCGGGCGTTATCCCCTACCTGATTTCCACAGAATGCGCAACCTACTCGAATTACACGAGGGGGCCAGCGCCGCCCCTCTTTGTGCAGACAATAACGAATAGTCGTAAGGTCTAGGCACGAGGAAGTGGGCCCCAGAGAACCTGGCAACCCTCATTGAGGCTCAGAAAGTCCACCCAAGCCATAGTATCCGCATACCAATCTCTCCCGTGAAGCCGCCGAGGGAACCCCAACCTACTCTTATGATTATCCTCTGCCAATGCACAATGTGCTCCCGCAGCAGGGTAAAAATGTCGTTTTTTCCGATCGTGCGCTCCGACCTACCCAATGACGCTAATATCTACTATGCCATCACACGAGGGGAACTCACGAGGCACTGAATTCTTCCAGGAATGGGATCATCTAGACGAAGTTAGCCTTCGGTCCGAACCAGCACGCAAAACGCCAAAATCCCGTGGTGGAACGCCAGCTCTAGGAATGCATGCCCATCGGGTCTTCTGTGATCAAGCGGGATGATACATTCCCGCCCACCGGCTCACAGGCTTTGTATTTCTGGTCATTGTCCAACCTTGGTAAACTAGGTATAGTGGTGTCACGATCACTCCTATCACAGGGGATATTATCTGCCCCTGTTTTTGCTTGATCCATTAGATTGTCCTTTCCTCATAATATCTTTCATCCTTTCTAGATGGCCTCTCATATCCGCTCGGTTCTGCTCGCCATTCTGAGCTCTTACCCCGCCTATTATGGTATGTATTTTGATCTCACCGTCATAAGATATCTGGTTATCTCCAACATCTGTGAGCTCGGTGGCCAGATAATCTCAGATTTCATTCAACATCAGTATACCCAGAGGGATATTGAAATTATGTGGCTTGAAACTCCCCCATGAACAAATAGCTAACAGGACAGGTACAGGAGTATATAGGAGTTGGCGTGACCATATAGACGAATGAGCCAGGTGTTAAAACCTTGCTTGCATTGTTATCGACAATTTTGGAAATATGGTATTAGATTTGTTGTAAATAGTCTACGCTCTTACAAGTCTCCTGTAGCGAACCAACTGATTTGACATGTACATAGGTCGAGTTTTACGCAATTTATTTCAGTCGTCAGACTATGATAATGACATTGTGGTCTATAACTGAGGGTGAAGTTTGTAACTAGGGCATATGTTTAAAGTGGTCGAGTGGGTTATATAATTAAGGCTACGAAGTCATATCTATTTCAGCATGTTCTTTCTTAGACTGAACACACATCAATACAACTTCGCTCTCGTCCAGGGTTCCGAATGGTCGGTGATGGACTAGACTGGACTAGGTAGTCTGGTCAAAATTCGGTCTAGTCCTATGAGAGATTTCAGACTGACCGGGCAGTCAAGTTGCCAGACCGAACTGGTTGGGGATTGGTCAGACAGAGGGGACCGAGTGATAAAATGTGCACGGCCCTTACGCAAAACCTCAGCTGTTATGTTAGTGTATCTTTGAGTTTCGCCAAACCCGTCTGAAAGTAGATGTTTGTTTTGAATTTGTGGAAGACCGAGTTAGCCAATGGTGGAATGGCCTAGTACTAGAGGTGAGGAATTTGATATAAAAGGCGTCTATGGTGATATCAGGAGAATATCATTTTCGCTATCCAAGGCACCGGTTGGTAACATTTCCTACATTTGTTTCTCTTCCGTGGTTTTTCATTATAACTCATCAAATAATAGGAGTGAGACTACTCTCGGATCCTTTCTTTGGGACTGGTCCGAAACTGGTCTAGACCAGACTGGACTCTCTAAGGTAGTCAAGTCCAGTCCGCATCATTAATCGGGATTGAAGGTCCAGTCAAGCCCCCAGGACCAGACCGGTCCGACCATTGGGAACGCTGTAATCTCTAAGGAAACAAATAGTTGGCCTAGCTGAGAAATTAGCTAAAGTGGCTGGTATATAAGGATGGAAGTCAGATGGGAAAAAGAGGAACGAAAGTAGAATCATGGACACGAAAGGGACATCATGGGTGAAAATAAATTTCTTTTTTTGTTTATTGTTTCATTGATCTCTTTCCCGGTGTGATCGCTAAGTGGGTGAAACACGTTATATATACAAACGCATTGCACCCCCATGCCACATACTCAACTCGCAAACATGTTATACCATACCTCCACCTTATACCCCAGCCTCTCACTAAATACCTTCAATCTCCATTCTTTGTGATTAATACCTAGACGCTAGGTTTTAATTGACTTTTTTCTCTTAACTTCCCCATTTTGCCAACAGCAGTCGTTTTAAAGAAGTGGGTAAGCGGACGAGTGCTTATTTCATCTGCATAGGTTGTATAATATCAAGTTTCCCTGGTATTTCGGCCTTGGACTTGTGATGCTCATGAGCTTATGGCGTGTCATTTTCCTACTCTGATATCTCTGATATGATACTTCCTTCTTGTGGGTCCTGGAGGGCTTTACCCCCTCACACGCCCCAAGCCGTTGGGATCATTTTGTAAGCCCTCTTACTCCCGTTTCCCCTGATTATATGGCAGACCCTAAATAATTCCTCATAAGTTTGTGAATTCGGTGTAGTGATGGACACGATCATGGTCGATCATAAAATTTGGGTGTGATCGAGCTCTATTTATGCTCGAGCATAGCCCAAATTTCATGATCGAGCAAGATCGTGCCCATCACTAATTCGGTGTTGCTAGTTCCTTCCTCTCTTCTCATTCTCACCAGCCTCCACTTCGACCACCATCCAATCCTCCTCCTCTTCATTGTCATCCGTGCTAAGTACACAGCTCTGCCACCACTGCAATAGCATCACCCCCAATCCTAGCCCTTGGAGATGTGTGACTCGTCTCGCCCCCCACGCCGTCCCGTTCCCAACACCAGTTTCCGCCCAATGGGTGGGGATCTATCCCGTCCCTCGCAAACACCTGTTATCGGCTGGGGCCAGGTGGCCCCACCCGCCCCCCTCCGGAGAGCGATTATTTCGCATCGGCCGCCGGCCCATCCCGCCCAAGCCTTCCAATGGGTTAACCCGGGTCGAAAAAAGGGCCGACCCTACCCAACCCAACCCAACGAATATCGAGCCCGACGCAGCCCAACCCAACAAGAGATCACCCGGGCTAACCCAACGAACCCATTGGGTCTATAAACGAAACAGAGCCTTTAAAGATTGATATAAAATTAGATATATATTAGAGTCAAATGATTAGAGTGCAGGATGAGAAATGGTAGAGGGGGGAAGAAAGGTGAATTAGGGGGAAATTAGCATAAGAATATTTTGAGAAAGATTGTGCGAGGTTAACTAGCTAGACTGCCAGCTCCGGAGACATTGGGTTGCCGGAATCGTCACGGGATTGAGGGAGTGGCGTGCATCAGATATCGTTCTTTTAGCTCCGGAGAAGACACGCTCTGGTTCTGAAGACATTGCCGGAATCGATAATAGAGTTATAGCCCAGGATGAAAGTGTAGGATACTCTGTTTGCTGCCGATCTTCTAGCCGCCAGCTATAAACAGGTTATACTATTAGGAAATAGGCTAGAATGTAATTGAGCGGAATGCAAGAGGGGATAACATACTGAAGTGGATTTTCAACACTTACTTCAGGCTCACTGTTCAAACAATATCGCTCATAGTCATCCTTCACTGCTCCTCTAGAGCTCGTAAGATCCATCCAGGCAGAAAAACGATTCTCTTCCTCATCTTGGAGAAGCTCTGACTGAGTTGACTGTTCAAGACCTTCTGACTGGCCATGATCTCGATTAATAGAGCCAAAGTTATAGTTATTTTCCTGCCCTTTATTGGCGATAAACCGTAGCCAATATCTTTTAAGCCGCTGCCGGCCGTTCCGAACCCACTCACGAACCCATTTGACTTCAAAGTACCTCCACAAGGTAAAACATTCGTCGGTTTCGTCGTGCAACCCGGGCTTGAGACATTCCCAACCCAACCCAACCCAAGAAGCTTCACACTGAGCCCAGCCCAATGAACCCGGCCCAGCCCAACGAAGAGCCCTGGCTAACCCAATGAACCCGCGACCCATTGGAAGGCTTGATCCCGCCTGGGCCCAAACACCCCCAGTGGGTCCTCAGCGCGAACTGCCGTCATTCGTCTACCGATGCCCAGCCGCGACACTCCGCGATTCTCCACCTATTACACATCGATGCCCTGCGACCCGTTCTCTGGGCCTCCCCCTGGAGTCCGCCCTCCACCCACCGATGTGCAAGAAGACGTCGTGATTGAATTGAACGTGCTCTCGAAGATGGTTTGCGGAGAGCACTATCACCGCAGCACCAAGTTGGACTTGATCCCAAGTGGGCGCACAGAGGGGTACAGTGTCCAGTGGGAATGCGAAACGCTCCTCTGGACTCTCAAGATTTGCGCAAATTGTCAATTTAGGAGAATCACATGTTCCAAGAAGGTGGAGGCTCCGAATCAAGAGAAGGTGGAAGTTCCGGGTCAAGAGCGTGAGTCATTCCGCTCCATTTATCATGCCGCAGTCGGACGGAGTGACTAATCAGAGTAAAGCCAGCCCCCTCGCTCCCATCCAAACTCGTTTTCGCATTTTCGGGGTCCAGGAGGGCATTGTGTGCGAGTACCTCCTTTACCTTTACGGGATTGGCGAACTCAACGAAGGATGGTGGAAGAATGATGTGGATTTGAGTGGTGAGACTGGTGGGGGGTACGTTTTATTCGCTTCGTACTTGCTTTGAACAAGCTATCACTAACGACGGGAGTCAATCTAGTGGCCGCCAGCGTCGTTATTACATCCGGGGAAATCATGCTAGATGGCACCCTCGTCTTTCTAAAAGGAGGTAGGTTGGAGCCGAGTGAGGGGATTGGCAAATGAATTATGGGTGTGTTAAGAGCTGGGCACACAGATTATAGATAGACTTGACCACCTGCACCCATCAGACTTACAAGTCCAGTGTGATGTTATGATAATTTCCAGTGCGGTAACATTTTTTTCAGTTTCTCCGAGTGTTCCCAACCCCCCCCCGAGGGTTCCGGGCACTGTGTGTAGGAATAATGAGGCATGGTGTCCGTCTTTCATAAAGATGGGTCGTCCTAGGGGTTGACGCCCGGGCCCTGCAGTCTTTTTTTACAAATGGCATATTCCCGCGGTCGCCTACAGGGCCCGACAGTCATCTGCTATCACCTATAGGAACCTGGCACATCCCACATCTGAAGAAACCCGCAGAGCCCGCCCGCCCGTCGCGGGTAGTGGTCTCGATGGACACCAAGATCCCGTCCGTCCCGGGCATCCAGCTATGCATTGCCGTCCGCCCCGTCTTCACCCGGGGACGGGCGGGCTGGACCATTGGGTTCACTGATTTGCCTAGCCCAATTTGTAGCGCCTAATTGTTGACGAAGGGTAAAAAAAAAAAAAGTCTCAATTGTTCTTTGTTTGGCTGGCTACGTCGTATTACATGTTCCAATTCTTCATCCCGAGAGCAGCGAGTGAGAAGTCATGAGTATAGTGCGTTGGTATGATACCACTTGCTCTTTATTGCCTAGAGGGGGTTTTTTTTTTCAATTACATTGGTGGTTGAAAACGCAATCAATTTTGAAAATAAGCAAATTTCTGTCCTCTCTCGTTTTGAAGTGCACCAACCACTGACATAATCGTGATAGGAAAAACATTGTTGTGTGTGTGGGGGGGGGGGGTTGTAGTGCTCAGAATACAGAAAAATCTGTACGGGGTCAGTATGGGCATGATGGAGGTGACGGATTCCGCGTATATTTTACTCCCTGACTCCTGAAATAGGTTAGGGTTTCTACATTTTAAAATCGACCGAATGTCTCGATAGCTTATAGGATGACTGTCTATGATACACCGTTCTTCACACAACTCTGTAACTACTCCAGGCGAATATATATTTGCTGGGTGGTTTTTTCGTGGGCGGTTGGTCATGTTGGGTGGTAAAGGCTTTAGAGGGTGTTTGGCTGCCGCGATTTGAGGTAGCGTCTTGGCAACTATAACTTAGGTTATTGCTTGCTGATATATTGGGTTTAGCACAAGATTAATAGTAGTTCTAATTTGGGTTCGGGTCACCAAGACTTGATTTCAATTCGCGATTTCCAAAACTAAATTGCGGCAGCCACAGATTATCCTTCAGTAATAAACCACGAATCGCAGCTTAAAACCCTGCCCTGTGGGTGGCCTAGGGGCCGGGCTCGGCTTTAATTTTTTCAAAAGCCGCTTTCCCACAGTCTGGCCAGGCAATTCCTGGAAAAGCATGGCTCAGTTCAACCGCAGTCAGTTGCCGTTTTACCGCAAGCAAACGCTTCCCCTTCTTGAAAATTTCGAAGACTTTTTAACTGGCCGCTTGAGTTCACTAGAACTTGGAACTTCCTAAAATGGTTTAGTCTACGTACTGTACAAGTCCCACACTCCCCGCCAGATGCAAGTCGTCACGGCTTTTGTCTGCACCCCCCCCCCTTGCAACACTCAACATGGTCATCACAAGCCGGTGTGGTTATGCGCGCTTCGAATATGGAAATAATAAATTTGCATCAAGACACGTTTTTGAGACAAATTGAAGAAGGGCTATACTGGAAACAAGGGGAGGGAATATCAACCTCCCTCCAATGCCCACCCCCAAACAATTAAAAAAAGAAACAGATAACCATAATCCTAACCATCAATATACTCCGGTGTATCCGTGAGATTGTCCTCCCGACTGATCTCGCATGATCAACTGGCTCAAAATCAGTTGTTGAATCAATTTGGCAGAATATCAAGCCCGGGTTAACTTACAATTACTCCCCTTGAGTGTGACCTATTGCGTGGAACCCCAGACAATAGCAGCATACTACCTGAGCTCTTGTACACCGAAAATTATATTACCTTCTCCATGGCGCGGGTTGCGAAGCATCACCTGTGTGAGCTCCAGTCGCAGTGGGGCGCCAGTGACAACATCACCGATGATGTCAATTTCTTGGGTTTTGTTCGGCGTAATTCTAAAAGAATCAGGATATGCACATGTAGTAAGCGGGTTCGGTACCCTCTCCCCCTCCCACTTCTCAATATGAATGTGCCTTTCCGGCTCAGACACAGAAAAGTGTATCACGATTTGGACATCTCCGGCTGACTGTCCAAACCACCATTGAGAACTAGAGACCTGGTGCCCGTGTGGCTCAGAGACCCCGCACTCGATGACGAGTGTTGGCCAGTCGTTCTTGTGAGGGCGTAACTCAACAGGTCTGAAAGTGGAATCGCCTACTTTTCGTCCACCGGGTGCACTTAAAGTGGTACTCCCGGCATCGACTAAATCATCATCAAAGCCCATCTGGATAGCCTTTTTCCAGATAAATTTGGCAAACATCCTATTGACTATTTCATGTGTGGGTCCCGGCATGATTTTAACGATTAACGCTTACTCTTGGGTGACGTACCAGAACCGAAATCCATTGTATTGAGTGTTACGAATCCGATCTAGCTTCTCAAGTTGTAGTTCCGTAAATGGGCTGAACACAATACAGTAGACAGCACAATCTGACTGTCCTTCCTTAGCTCGCTGGTCTAACGTGTTGGTAAAGGAGCGGAGTCCGCGATATCGTTGGTGCCTTACTCCTTCAACACCCTCCGTGAGATAGAAAACGATATAATATGGCACGTCCAAGTAAGAGATCTCTGATGAAGGAGTAGTATCGGCGGCTGCGCCCTGTACTGGGAAGGAAGCCATTATGTAATAATAGTGTGTGAAGGGCAAAGTTCAAAAAACAGCGAGAGATGATATGAGTGATGTCGGATTGTGGGAGAGTACAGTTGATGCGACGGTGCAGGATAGAAAATTGCTTCTCCTTTGTAGGATGCTTATACTGATACTTATACTAGTGGATAAGGGAGAGGGAGAGAAGGGGGGGGGGGGGGGGTCGGCTCCTTTCATAATTTCTTTGATTGATCTCCCTTGAATGCCCCATAACAAGAGCCAAACTTTCAATCAGGCAAATAAGTCGCAAATTCGGAACAAAGGAACTTGAGAAAGTCGCTGGGCCAGGTTGTAATTTACGAGAGCAACACTACGGTAATCAGCACAATTAACCAAGTGAACCCCACATATGTCCTTAACCGTTTGATATCATGAGATATCACACAAGTTCCGTATCAATGGGATTGAGAGAGAAAAATTGCGAAGCTTGATTTTTGATTACATGAAATCCCATGAATTTATATCTTAGAACCAGGAGGAAGAAAAGAACACAAATGAAAATAAAACCAAAAACCAAAACAATAACAACATCGTATGAAAGGAAAGGAGAAGCAAATAAAATATGGAATGAAGGAAGACATACCGTAGTTGAATAAGGTATGGAGTTAATGTTAAGAAAGGAATGAGAAACACGAAATGAAAGTAATATCATGTAAGGCGCCAGTTGCATAGGAATGGAACTAGGTCTTTACCGCGGATAAGAGCTAAGTTCAATATTCCGAAATTTGTGCTGGCCCCAATGCAAACACCCCGCGCATTTCCGAGATGTGCGAGAATATTCCTCTTACCATTAGTACGGAATCCATTTCTCTGGTTACGCACGGTGAGGGAGGGGAGGCGGTGTGCAGTGATTGAGCTACTCCGGCTTGCCGGCGGCGTGCTGCGTGTCGAGCGCGAAGTAGGGAGAGCCGAGGAAAGTTTAGGGGTAACTTTTACGGTTATTATTATTGCCTGATTGGCGCAGTGGTGCTGTAAATGAACGAAATAGTGCCCCGGAGGTCAGGGTAAGAAGTGTTGTCGTGAACTCTGTTCACATTTCCTCATGTCCGGACGGGGTTGAAGGTTGTGGACGGAGGCAAGAAGGTGAGGGTTGATGGTGGTCGCGGGAGTCTACCGGATCGTTTGGGAGTCTGCTGGGTTGTTCTACAGCTTTAGTGACTCACGGGGAAGATTCTACATACATATGTTTTCTTAGTTATCGCGGAAGTGTGCGGAGGAATGGGGACGGGTGTAGAGGTACAGAGATATGTGACAATATCTACGGGGGGGTCAGGATGTTTGGATCATGTTTTACTTATACACCCGACTTTACAGGCATTTTAGTCAGTGGATAAAGAGTAGCCGAAGAAGGGGGGGAGAAGAAGAAAATGAAGTTGTTTAAACATACCTTCCTTATCTTTCCTCTACAGTGTGCTTGTACAAGTTTCAGGAAAATCCTCTTGTTCTACCGTCTGTTGATGCGCGACCGGTCTGCAACTTTAGTCCACGGTGAAAAAGAATGCAGCAAATATCATCACTCGCTCGCCACGGACGTCTATCATTTCCCACAAAACCGCATCTTGCAACAAAGGAAATAATCAGGAGGACATTCTCTGATATCCTACAATACAAAGGAAACACATAGTACACACACTCCCACTCAAGAGAGCGTTCCATTGCCGTGCCCCAGCATGTTGCACCACGATCTCCCTGGTGCTAACTGATACCATGTCAACCGTGTTTGCCCCACCCCCACGCAACTTCTAGCATCAACAACTGCTACCCAAAGCATCGCAAGTGCTTGAATGACGATTGAAAGGAGATTTCATATGTAAAAGAATGGAGGGAATGGCATGGTATAGTATCATAGAAGCAACCAAATTTTCTAGATTCCGCCCCAAGTTTAGGACATGACAATGAAGAGATGGAGGGAGATGAATGATAAGCTGAAGGGGGATTGGGCGAGGGGGAAGGGTTTGAGTGCGCGTGATATTTAGGTGTTGGCGAATAAGGGAGGCTAATTGATTTCGTGGCTTGCGGGTGGAGTCGGAGGATTTTGACATTCATTGATGGGGTTTTTATTTCTTTGGGGAAGAGAGTTTTGGTGTACTTGTAATAGGACAGACGCTTTACTTTTGCACAGAAAGCCCTTTAGTCTTAGTATTTCGTGAGATGTAGAGGAATACAAGGGCAAAAAAAAAAAAAAAGAAAAAAGAAAAAAGAAGTCTGTAGAAGTCGGGAATGGTTGGTTGAAATTTGGTGTGTGCAACTAGAGTTGTGCAGCTAAATGGCCTAATTACGCTAAATTTTGGGGAAGGAAAAAAGTCTGGAGAACTCTTGGCGCAGTGGCTGGAGCAATCGCTACTCAGAGAGTGGGCTAGAGGATCTTACCGCTAACCAGAGAAGTTCTACATACAGACTTATCCTTCACCCCCGGTACAAGGGTTGTTGGTGTACAGTATGGTGCCGGACAACCTAAATTTGCCCACAACGATCGCAAAACAACAGGAAATATAAAAAACAACACCACCAGTTTGGGTCAAGGAGGAAATCTGTCTAGTAATTAGTTAGATTAATTTCTATTAGTTAAATTTACCAGAGGAAATTAATAAAAAGCAATTTTCAAAGAGGTTATTGTTCGGTGAAAAGCAGGTACTTGGGGAGAGGCCAGAGAAGTTGGCCGGCTAGAAAATATGCCAAGATACCAAGAAATTTATTGTATCTTAGCATGAGTCATAATCTGTGACTGAAGCTATTCCTAGTTAGGTTAAGTGCAGCTAGGAAAAGGAGGTGAAGGAGAAGAAGAAAAGGCAGATATGACAAATAACAAAACTACCCTAGTGATACCCCCCTATTACCAATACTCAACAAGGCTCGATAGTATCAGTGAAATGGAAGAAGCAGCTGCACCTTGCGCTCCTGAATGCAAGGAACAGCAGGAAGGCGAAGGGCAAAGCTCTAGATGTAAGAACTATAGCTTCTGGCAAAGTGATTTAACATGTTAGCAGACTAAACACAGGATAAGATAATATGAATTAGACAATAGTGATCACAGAGAATACAGATAAAGTGTCATCAGATTCTGCAGAGCAGGTTACATCAAGTTGTGCCTCACAGGAGAGCTGCGATGACAGTGAATCAGAATCTGGTGAGAATCATAGAGGGAATGAGGAGGATGTTTGGGCATAGGATGATGAGTATGAGAAAATCATTTCTCAAACAAGTGATACAGAGGAGAGAGAAGAGAGAGAATACAAGAGTGAACAAGTATTTAAGCGGAAATACTGTGCGGTAGCAGGAACACACCTTAGAGCATGTTGGGCATCAGGTTCAAAGTGGAGCAAGAGGAGGAAAAAGGAGGAACCCCAGCAACTCAAGAAAGAGACTGCACAATGTTATGACATTCATGCACTTTGGGACCAGGCACAAATGGTGAGAATCTGCCAGGCTCAGGATTATGATGATCCAGAAAATGAGGGAGAGAGTGAATTTTTTGGAAGTAGGGACTGCATACCTTTGTTGAAGGAGGATCCATGTAGGTGTAGTCCATCAAAGTGGTATAAGCCAACCACAATCAATCAACAGACAGCAATTTTGGATCTCACATATCTCTTAAACCACAAAAAGAAAATCAAAGAGATCTATGGAGATTGTGGGTTAGTAGGAACCTATAGGCACTGACATGAAATAGTTCTGCAATTTTTGCGTGCACAACTTAGGAAAGAAAACCAGGATATACAGTAGCAAACTTTAGTATTCGGAGTTGCTAATAGTCATGGATGGGGTATGCATGCTGCTCAGATACTAGTTCAATGGGAGTCTTCACGGATTCAAAGAAGGGAAATTCTGAGAAGTCAGTAGAGTGGTGGGAATAGATGATTAGTAACATAGGTTGAGAATGAGGGGCTACTCTTAGCTGTAAGAGAATACATTATGAAGACAGGAGAAAGTAAGTACATTATACACCAAGACAAGTTTTGAAAGATAATAGCTAATGATATTTATATTTCCTTAGAGGTTACATTCTAGAGTTTAGCAAAGGTGGTAGCCAACTACCTAAAGCCTAGCTGTCAGGATTCAGTCGTTCAATCCTACTCAAATATCAATATGGGATATCCAGATAATGAAGAAGTAGCAGAGCTAGTGCTAGAAGCATTAGAGAAGGTTGCAATCCAAGATGGGCAGGAGGAATCTCACCACTGAAAACCTAAAGGAATCAGAGTACGCACTGCATGGAGATGGATAGCTCAATTAGGATTCCATTCAGCAGAGGGCAGGAAGGGAGTTTACATTGATGGCTAGGAATGGCCTGATGTGGTAGAGGAACAAGTCCGCTTTTTAGAGCAGCTCAAGGAGATGGAGCCATACCTTGTTGAATTTGATAAGGAGGGGGAAATAAAGTTTAAAGAATATCCACGAGCATGTTAGGTGAGAGGATTAAATCCTCCTATTATCTTGGTTAGTCACAAAGAGAGTACATTGAATACCAATGAGGCATGATCACGAGTATGGAAAGAAATAGGCAGTACCTTTCTGTGACCCGAGGGCCATGGGAGTGGAATCATGATATCTGATTTCTTACTACCATGTAGACACCTTACAGCTAAAAGTCTATGTATTGAGCAGCGTCAATACTTCGGTATTCCCCAACACGTATCAAAATCATTTGAATTTGGTTCACTGAACAATTGTGGTTATTGGTCAACAGAGGATATTATTAGCCATATACTTGATACTGCAGTAAAGATTTTTGAAGATGTTTATCCTGGATACAAAGCCTTGTTCCTGCTTGATAATGCTTCTAGCTGTAGTTCATTTGCTGAAGATACGTTGCAGGTTCAAAATATGAATCTGGGTAGTGGAGCAGAACAGTCAACTATAAGGAGTAGTTTCTTTCTGCTTGATGGTATAAGAACTACCTAGTCTATGGTTGATGAGGCTGGTATTGTTAAGGGAATTGAAATAGTACTTTAGGAGCAAGGATTGTGGGCAACAGGATTAAGATTGGAATGCCTAAAACTACAGTGTGAGGACTGTAAAGTTAGGAAAAAATGCAAAAGCTGTGTTAGGAGAAGCAATTGCATAGCCTATAAACTACAGGGGGAGAAAAGAAAATAGTGCTGCAGGAGTACACTCTGTTCACTCCGGCAGTTCTGTGATTTATCTGCAGCCTGGCAAGCATGTTCTCCATCAATAAAGAAGATATATTGTGACGATTGCTGCCCCTATTTTGGACGGAAATGTGTGGGATACGAGATCTTACCTCCTTCTTGTTCAAACAAGTGTAAGATCATATTCTTATCTCCCAAACTTAAAATTCAATTACCATCTTTGTTTGAAATAACAGCTTGCTGTGCTCGCAAGATTCTATGTCTCCAGTATGGTTTCTTGACTTGGAAGAGAAAGCTTCAAGAAATGATGGAAGTGACCAGGCATACAGTATTATTTTATCCAAAATTTCGTTGCAAGTTGAATTGCATAGAATATTACTGGGGCCAGGTTAAACACTATACTCAAGCTAATTGTGAGTACAATTATGAAGGATTAAAGACTGTATATTTATATTTGTTCCCGTATTATACATAATTAATGTCAACTAATACCCTTCATTGATAGATTATTTCTCAGGCACTCTCGGCAATCAAGCCAACAATTATTTCCTCGTTTGATGCTTAGACGCAGCATATGATGGGTGCTTATCAGGAGGGTCTCAGATATGGAAGTACTAGTTATCATGAATTTCTATCACATCGCCGTGTTCGCCCTCTTAAGGATGATTTTTAAGAAATGGTAGAAGAAAATTAATTCTCTTATTTTCTTCTATTTCTATCTTTACTTTTTTTTTCTTTTTTTTATTGTTCAAGTTAAAGAACTCTGATTCATATCTTTTATCTCTATGCTGCACCTGATCGCCAACTTTATTCATCAATATTAGTCAGTTGTGCCACAGTTTATCTGCACTGAGCCTCATAATCGGCATCATAGTTTATCACTCGGTCTCTGACTCACTTGGCCGCGAGGGCAGATTTAGGTTGTCCGGCACCATACAGTACCGGCATCATACCACAACCTGGTCGCTTTTCGGGGGTTGCCACATAGATCATCACTGTTTTGCGACCATAATTTTTCCGATTTTTTCGTTCCCACCCGAGTATATCTTTAGGCTGTAACACGAGACTTGGCGAGGAATAAACTTTGTCCATATCACTGATCATACCAGGGTGCATTAGAGTATTTTTTTGAGTTCGTGATTCGCAAGATGGGAAGGCCGGTGCGTTGGTTATCTGCTTGGAAGGTGGTGTTGAGTGGGAGTGATTGTTGTGGCGGACTCACGACTTAGTCGAATAAGATATTATGGAGTTAAGGTTAAAATGACGAAAAGAAAGGAATGATAAATAAACCAAGAAATGAAAGTAATAGGGGCATTTCGCAATCGAGAATTCGTGATCACAATCGTTGTGACAGGTTTCGTTGCTGTGGCGGTGAACGAATTGGAGGGCGGGGGTAGAGGTTTGTTTCCGCCTTGGTTTGGGCACTTGTTTACCTCCTAAAAAAACGTTGGCACCATATCTCTCCGCTTAACCGTGCCAAGGTTGTGACTTCGCCACAACCCTCGCTTGCCTGCTTGCTCGCAACAAGGGCACTCTCTTCCAGAGTTGACTGTCAGCTCAACGACACCTCCACGCCTAATCCAAACCGGTGTCCCACCACACGAAAATATAAGGGGTAAAATATAAGAAGACTTATTTGCAAAGACTTGAAACAATGTGTGAGAAAGCCAGAAGGGCGTTTAAACCATCAGAGAATGCTTGGTAGTGGTTTGTAGTTCTTAAATTCACATACAAATTGAAAGTGTCGTTGAGGTAAGCAGTGTCGTTGTGATGATACTCGAGTACGGACCTGTACGGTAGGCACGCTCTGGAAGGGAATGCCCTGGTTGCGAGCAAGCGAGCAGGCGAGGGTTGTGGCGAAGTCACAACCTTGGCACGGTTAGATAACAGAATATTTATCTCTAGCCATCACTACTCGTGGAGAAGCAGCGCGTGGGATCGTGCCTCCAGTAACAGCCTCTTATCACCTGGCCTCCTCACCCTGCAACCAACCGCACTAGTATGGTACTTGAGAAGATTGAGTGAACACAAATTAAAGTCACCCTGCGGAGTGGTGAAAAGCGATCGAAAAAAGGATCGTGCCACCCCGCAGTTTTTCCATCCGGAACACCTGTTTTCAATACTTGCCTATCGAGTGATAACATTTTAAAAATAAGTCCAGAATATTCCTCTGACAGAGAGGTGGATTTCGAGATTTACATATTTAAATGTCAGGGACCACCAGATTAGTTCTACGAATTATAGGCGTCCGAATTCCGAAGGGGATGTGTAATTCAGGCCCGGAAAGCCCATGAGTATGGGAACCCGCTTAATTAGCAATGCGGTAAGCGAATTTCGCACCTCCGTATATGTGTTTATGACTTGCAGGGAATAACTTCTTGGGGGCACGATTCTTTTGTCGCCTGGTTAGTATTACTGGAAGCTGGATCGAGGCTCTTGTTGCCTGGCAGCTGTTCCCGAGTTTGGCGGCTCTTAATCTTGTGTTACAGCCCTGTGGCTGGTATGCGATTCCAGCCCATCTTCCCTATTACCCGGTGCCCCACTTAATCGGAACCGCGCGCCACAAAGCTACCTTCTCGGCCGCAAATTACCTGTGCTCGGGAACCGAATAAGATTTCACTAGGTAGCTTGTGGTGCTTCTTCTAGTTTACCCACTTATGGGCATTCCAAGAGAGAACTTTTGAATTCAGAGAGTGTGTAGGGATCCATAGTGTATGGTAATTGCGTAAATTAAACTTGAGTATCTCTACTCTACTGTGTACTGTACTCGATTTGATTTCATATTTTTATCAATTCTTGGTGTGCGATGGTGTTAGTTGTTGGGGGGGGGGCTGGTCGTTTGTGTGTTAGGAGTTGGCTTCTTCCGTCACCAAGTATGTGGGGCAGGGTTTAAGTTCTAAACGAATCCTCCCGTTCTCCCATCGGCGGTTGTGCGACCACCTCGCCGTCACCGTATATCACTCGTGCTGGGTGAGACGCCAAGAAATGGCAACACTTTTGCTCGCTCTCTTCGCGGAACACACACAATCGCTTCCCAACGACTATCTTTCTTTTTGCTTTCTTAACTTGCTAACTAACGAACAGGAAATAACAGGAGTATAAATAACCGATCAAAAAAGAAATCCTCCGCTCGCTCCACCGCTCTCCACCGCTCTCCACACCAGCCCATCGCTTTCCCGTGCCTCCATACCCATCCATCGCCTTCCCCACACCACCACGTAAGTCCCCACTCCTTATGACCGCTAACAAAAGAAATACAGATCCCACGAAGACTCCCGCTGCCGAGCAGCCTTCCTACCGTCCCTGTTCCCCGCCGTTCCAGTTCCCGTTTCCACTTCCACAGACACCATCACGCCTGTTCCGGGCATCAATGAACCACAAGAAACGAACCACGAACCATGAACAAAACGAACGGTAAAGTGTGTACGGGCGAACGGTGAAACACCGAACAAACGATAAATGGTATATCAACGGATAGGTGAATGGTAAGTGGTGTCCCCGCGAATGGTTAATAGCTGACGCTAACAGGTGAACAATCGAGCGATAAACCGGCGAGCGAACAGCGAAAAATGAACGAGCGAACGGCGAACAGCTTATAACGAACGACGAGCGGTGAAAAAGCAACGGATATGTGAATGGGTGAGGGTGGAAGGATGCGAGCATGTCTGGCATGTTCTATATGTGCCAGACAGGTTCTGGGCATGTTGGGTCAGTTGTGAGCATGCCGAGCAGCATCTCCAGCTTTCCCATGGTTTCCAACATACTCATAATTCTTCTACGAGAGTGAGGATATGGCATGGATATGGTGTATTTGATACTACCCGGCAGTTACCCACAGTCACCCACCGTCCTCTGCAGTCCCACACTCTCCGCCGCAGTCCTATTCAGTTACCTGCCATTCCCGGCCAGAAGTTTTTTTAGATCGTGGGGCTCGCCGTCCTTGCTAATGATTGCCGTCTTGGGGGTTCAAAGACGAGGATGGACTACACCTTGCGGTCCCGTCTCGTCCGGGGGTCTTCGCAGCCCCCCCACCGGGCCCTACCATAGCTGTGAACGGCCGAGAACACCGCTTTTATTAGCCCCTGGTTCTTCTTTGGCTTCTACTTTTGTCCCCGGTCTCGCGGCTGTTTGTTTCTCTTTGTTTTCGCTCACTCTCGCTATGGTTCCCACCACAAGGGCATCTGCTGCAGTGTGTTCACCTCTGCCATCCTGGAGCAAGCTTCTATCGTATTTGACACCACTACGATACCGTGCGATCTCCTAGCTCTCCCATCAACGGCGACTCTCTTTACACTCCTAATCACGGCTTGCGTTGCTGCTGCCGAGATTTCTCTCCGCGGCGGAATTGTCTTAGTACACGCCCCTTACCTTTTCAAGTCTATGGCAGGTAAACTGTTCAGCGCTGGGACATGTTACACCCTCGCCTTTTCCCTCCTCATCCAGCATTGAACTCGAGTTAGAGTGACTGTACCGGTCCTCTTCCCACCACTACGAAGGGCACGTTTCTCCCCGGCCACCACCTCCGCCCTGTTTTTCTCCATGAAGGCAGCATGATTTGTAGAATAGGATGTTGCAACCTCCCTAGTGGCAGTGATCCCAAGCGGCCAGTCCGTCCGGCTTTGAGTACGACCGGACTGACCCAGGCTTATTCAGGGATGACCGGGCCGGACTGTGGGAAAGCCGCTTTTCCAAAGCCAGGCCTGGCCTGGGTCACCTGCAGGCTGATGTTTCAAGTGATCACTTGTGTTTCATTACTAAGAAATGTTTTATTATTCAACAGGATTAATTTTTTATAAAATCACAGGGTTAATACATATTCCAGAGGCGATTACGGAGAAATGTGTGAAGAATGGTATAGAGTGTCTTGAGGTCGGACAGTATATTCGGGTATCGTGGTGGTTAATTGGTGGATGATATAAATTTGTCTTAAGCGAGATCTATAGCACCAGAGGCATGTTGCTCCTATTATCCTATTCCGAGTGATTAAAACTGGAAAGCCTGCAGGCGGTCCATAGATATCTTCAGATTACCCGGGCATCTGGCGGCTTTGCCTGGGCACCTACCGGCTTTCACCGGGGTTGCGCCAAGACTCGGCCTAGCGGTTGCCTCAGCGCCGCCGGGCTTTAGCGGCCGCTCAGACTTTCGACAGGACTGACCCCGGCTTTTCAAAACCAAGGCCAGACTGACCGGACTGCCAACCCGTGGCCCAGACCATAGTCCGGACTGGCCTCTTGGGATCACTGCCTGGTGGAACCTCCCCGGACCGTAGCTTTCATTTCTACTACTTTTGCAAGAATCTTGGTACCTGCATTCAAGCTGGCAGAGAGTGTGGTTGATTTATGCCTTCCACCCCATTTTCAGAGGAACTTTGAATACTGGGGCCGGCAGTGGGTTCCAGGTTGCTCGGCATCTTGGGTTGTGCGGTGCTGGATAGCCATCACCAGGGTCGTCTGTGGCTGGTGTCAAAGAAATGCTTTGGTGGATTCATTGGCTATCATTAGTTCTGCTCTTCGCACAGTGTGCAGACAGAGCCCAAATATATACTAAACCAGGTAATAACATCATCGGATGTTCTATCTACTCGCCCTGCATGCTACCTATACTCCACACTACTCAGATTCCTCGCCGGCAGTTTGACACCCGAAAATATTCCCTAGTGGGCTGCCAGCGGTTGCCATTGCTTACTACGGGGTATAAACTATTGTCTCTATGCACTGGAGCTCAAAATTCTCAACCCAACATCAGCCACCTGGGAGCATTGTTAAAAAAAAACATGACGCCCTTTGCCTGGGTGCTTAAGTGCCAGAAATGGTTCGTCGGTAGACCCCTGGTACTGGGCCACATAGCCCACAGTGATATTCCCTCCCTCGGACCAAATTTCAAAAAAGATCCCTCACATTCCCAGGTTAATTCACCCTATAACACGCGGCCTGCTTCCCTGTGGTATTAGAGTGTCATAGGTACACTGCGGTGGAGAGCACCACTCTTATCCTACGGATTATCATTACCACAACACTATTGTGAATCGCTGGTGCTTCGTAGGTTGCCATGAAGGGCATTGTTAAGGATCTTCAAGACTTATCTGTTATTGCTTAATTCCGCTATAAAGAGCAGAAGAAGAATACCTTGTTAGTTTCAGTAGGTCGTAGTACAAAGCAGTAGAAAGAGGAGAAGGCAGAGAAGTGAAAGGAGAGGAGAGGCACGAAATGAAGCAGTCAGGGGAGTTGAGAGGAAGAGAGAAGAAGCGCGATCACGGCTTCAAAGGGAAAGCTATGATCAGGTTGGAAGGGGGAACAGAAGAGATTTCCGATTCATTTATTTAAGCGTGCCTGTTTTGCTTCTTGTTACAAAAGTATGTGAATCAAGAGAGGAGTTCTCCTCCATCCACTTCTGACTGAAGAGCTTGAACTGCGTGGGAAGAGCCAACAAATGAGTGTGGTATTGTTAAAACCTACACATCGGCTTTTTTGGTCGTCAACGAGAAAATGAGTTTGAAGTGTGGGAACCAAAAAAAAAATATTTCTTGAGATAAATAGCTTTTCGTATTTTCTTCAGAAAAGACACTTTCTTACAATAATAAAATGGTTTAAAAATAAAGCAATTCCAGTAAAAATCAATTTCGTATTTACGATGTATATCTATGAATTAACCTATAAGGAAAACATTGTTTAATAAGCTTCCCTGCAATATTGATTTGTGGTTCCTTGCTTGTTGTGATACAACTTTAAGGTATCTTCTACATAATATGTTGCAGTAAAAATCAGAACCATTTATTTAAACAATGAAATACCATTAAAACTATTAACCCAATTGGCATAAAAATTAGTTGAAGAGATAGCTAAGAGGCAGGAGTACCTTTATATGTAAAAATATATTTTAGACAAATTTGTAATTTTTCTACATAAAACAGGAAACAGAGGTTGTTGGAAGTTGAAAAATACTTTCTAAGCTATTTGGAGCATGCTCTAGAAAGCTATCTATCTGGCTATACTAAAATAATTCTTTTTGTTGTTGGAGGCCAATGTGTAGGTTCTAACAAAACCACACTCAAATGATATTAATTTGCATAGAACACTGCAGAGAGTGTTATTTTATACTGTTATCATAGCAGTGCACAATTGAATGGAGACATTTAAGGACAAAAAATAGGTACTAGTGACGATATACAAGGAGGTCAAGATGATGTGATCTTGTTTAATATATACACTAGCCGGAACAGCAAGTTTAGTACAGCAGAAACATCAGAGAGAGGCGCTGAAAAGCTATCAACACCCCCCGCTGTTTGGTAAGGTATTTGATCCCTCAAAAGATCTGGGCATAGACTAAAGCAGCTAAAAGTAGGTCCTCAAATAGAATATTTATAGTGCAAAATAGCATGACACAGGAACATACAGGTCATCAAATGCGATGTTAGATTGATAAATGGCAGGAAAGAATGTTGTACGAAAATACGTATTTCCTAGCAGATTATTTTGCGCTTGACTAGGTGGAGGAATATTGCTTGTTCAATTTAATCTTTCAGTCAGGTGTGTCAGCAAACAACAATAGTTCTTGGTTATAGTGGAACCAGGGACCCATTCTGGATATAACATGCCGCAGATAACCGCAGAGAGTTGGTATAGGGGACCCCATTGTGTACGATGAAAATAACCAAGGTCTAGAATATAGTACAGAATAAGAAACTGTACTCTCCATCCCACTTGTATCTAGAGGCTATGCGAAACCCCAAGTGTTTGCCACGGTACGGCAGCTCTATCGCCATTAGACAGGTTACATCGCAACCGGCAGTGCATCCAAACAGCGTTCTCAGCCATCCAGGGCCCCCGTTGGGCCCGAGGGGGGGACTGCCAAGACCCCGGGGTTTTGTGGTTAGGGTCCCTGGCTGCTAGTAGCAAATAAACATTACAGTACTGGAATAGCACCGTACTCGAACACTCCTAAATACAACTAACGTATGGCACCGCCAAGCGGGACGGCGCACGGATGCAGGACGGCCAAACATCGCAATGCCCACAATAGTTTAAGGAATGCAAGTAGTCCATTTCTGATGCTATAAGAGTGGAATATATATGAAATAAAAGCTAGAAACTAGGAGAACACAAATATGAGCTTCGTTGAGACATAAAACAAGATTCAAAAACATTACATACCAAAAGAGAGGCAGAAAACCAAGAAGAACATTCCATTCAATGAAGAAGAAAAGCTACTTCTGCATATGCAAGGTCATCCTAAATGGCCTGTCAGGAAGCCTTGGATTGGTAGATGTGGCTGAGAGAACAGTGCTGGGAGGTTGTCGGTGGGTTTTAGGAGGAGTAGGTGAAGATGAAGTGCTATCAGTGCCTTCATTGTCACTAATTAGAACAACTGAGTCTGGAGAAAAGAAAATTGATTGTGGAGAAATAGCTGATCAAGTAAATGTAACAGGATGGCAGTAAACTTGGTGAGCAGGAGTCAAGAGGCATGAAGGTGTTTTCTGACTCTGAGAGGTAGATTTTGATCGGTTAGTGGGAGGTTAGCTGGCCTTGCTTTGCCATTTTCTTTTTGTCTGCCTTTTGCCAGATATTGTAAAGAACCATTACCTCTCTTCCATCGACGACTCTTGTAGTAGTTATTTGTCATTTGTCTGTCTTTTGTGTGACTTTTAGCCCTTTCTAACTGTCTTGTCGCTGTCCCTCATCTGAAATTTCCAAAGCAACTTGGATTCCGGCACCCATTTCTCCTAAGCGAGATATCAGTTTTTTTAACTCTTTCGTAATCACTTTTCCAACTCATCGAAGGACCTTATTAGTTTCTCTTCTGAAATTTGTACTATTTGCAAGTGTTTGAAGACAGAGAGTTAGGTGGGAAGTAGTGAACTAGTTACAATGAGATGGCCATTGAAAATTGTAGGTGGTCAAGTACAATCTTAGGATAATAGAGAATCAGATCAGTAGAGCGAAAAACCAGATTTGATATTGTCGCTGGTGATTGCCTTTTCTCTTGTCTTACTAAACATAGGCTAGAAAATGCCTTTATGTATACCACTAGTCTTCATTATAGGGCCCTGTTTCTTAGAAGTGGGAAGACAATAACTGCAGTTATTTTGGTTAACTGGGAAAAAAGTAATCGTCTAAATCGGACGAAAACTGAAGGAGCTATAGCTCTTTGAAGTTCCTACCACCTATTTTCACTTTAAACATTCATAACTTGCCCAATAGTGGTCCGTTTTCTACGATGTCTTTTTTAACATAGAGTTATCAACCTGCTCTTGGAGCCCCACTTCTTGGAAATAGGACCTGTAAAGAACACTATATACCACCACATTGGTGACAATGGAAGTCATCCACTGCCAGACCATAAAAATATTGAAGGCTACCGAAGACCCCAACATCAGAAGGCTGTAAAAGGTGCATATAGTGGGATGGTAGGCAGAGTAAAACAATCTCATTATCCGAGCAATACATGCAAAAGTCCTAACTGATATGAGATAAATGGTCATCAAGGATGATGAGGCATTTGCTGCCTGGGGCCGAAGTTGGTACAATGTGGTTGAAATATTTTGTAATGAACTCAAACCCTAGTGTTTCATCAGTCCACCCCTTGGGAGAGTAGGATAAAAGCATATCAGGATCATCTGAACCTTCATACCATCCCATGCAGTGTCCAGCTCTTGCGTTGAAGAATAAAAATGGAAGAAGGAAAGTGCCAGATGCTCAAATGGTTTCCAAATCAGTAATCACCTCCCTTTTGCCGTCATGGGTCGCCCATCGATTCCTTCTCCTCACCCTTGTTACCACCTTCACCTTAGCTGACATTCCTATCATAAACACTTTCTCATCCATGTTGTATATATCTTCTTGTGCAATAGTATGTTGAATACAAATTCAGTTATATTTTTGGAAATATTTGTTGACATTTTTTTAGATTGCTCACATAGGCTCATTGTCATTCGAGATTGCTACTATAGTATGATACTATATCCTTGTAATGATCAAAAGATCTGCTTAGCCAATTCTTTTCCGGACCAACAGTTCCACTGTCTATACCTATCAACTTTTCATTTTCGTTTTTTCCAACATCCTTGCCATCCTCTTAACCATATCCAGCCATGGTGAGAAGTCACAGTCATCCAGTCTTTTCATCTACTAAACAAGGGCATGCTCTTTCACCTCAGTAAATGGTTCTTGGTCAACATGAGCCTTTTGGCGCAATATTCATTATCTATTCAACCGGTATGATAATATTGACTTTGGCAAATTAACGGCAACTGCAATTGCTGAGATAGATGGATAATTGCCTTTGTGAAATGCTCCGCTGGCATTGGTGTTCAGCTTTTCAAGAAAATCTTGAGGATGGCTCATTACTCGATGAATCTTGGAGTTATGCGAGCGTAATGTTTTGAGATTGGCAAGTCTTCAGAGTACGTCCTACAACTTTATAAAATTTCCAGTTTTTGTTCCAAAAAAGTCAAATTTACCCAGCTTTCAGCCTTCAGTAACCCCTCTACATATCATCTTTTCTCCTCCATAGACTCCAAGTGCAACAACCAATCCCAGAACCCCCTCTATGCATATCTCACTTTCATTTGAATTTTATTAGTATGTACCTACCCTACCTTCCTCTACTTTCATTTAATACACATGTTTTCAGCACTGGTGCATATCCCATGGAGCAGGAATAAGCACCACCCTCCTATTGAGACTACAATTGAATTCTCCTCCTTCAGAGCTTTGATTTGGTATACTTTTCAAATCGTTGGCATCAATATTGGGTAGCCTACTCGGTAAGAACGGTTGTTGAAATTGGAGTTGTTGGCTGTCCCGCATCCGTGCGCCGTCCCGCTTGGCGGTGCCGTACGTTACTAGAGTAAACTAGTTTATATAGCACTGTCGGATGTGTTGTGGGACATATGACGAACTAGGAATTTGCCAGTCATGACGTATTGTTTTTTTCATCACCACTTTGTGGACATTATTGTTAGAACTATGCTATAACGGGCTCTGGAACCTAGAAGGGAATCGGAGGTAAGTGGCGAAAATTGTTGAAGGAGTAACAAAAAGGACATCGGGAGTGAGCAAGGGAGAACCTCCACGACAAGGTGCTGTTGGGTTCTATGGACATTATTGCTTCACTTTCCCCACCCGCTCTTTCGCTTGAAAATCAACAATGCCGCATATCTATTACTATCACCTCAGCAAGTATGAACACCCCCGTCCTCAAGGTGAAATTTTCATCCGTTAGAGGTAGAATAACAGACGGCAATCACAGCACCTTTACCGACAATTCCTGCGGTGCCAAACACCCTACCGAACAACACTAGACCCGAAAGACCCCGGACAATGCTGAGATGTCTGCTGTAGTTATTGAATCAAATAAGCACAACGAATGCCTCATAATTTGACCTTCGCCGCATGAAACAAATTATTATTCCAACTGCGGAATCAATAGTCTGTACGGGAAGTCGATGTTGCCAGGGACAGCCGGGACCTTGTGACTAAAGGTTTCAAATATGAGCTCCGGACTAACACGTCCAGTGTTCCCAACCGTCCCGGGCGTCCCGGGCAGGGTGGGTGAGGACGGCAGGGCATGGCGTCCGCATTTCATGAAGACGGCCGTCCTGGGGGTTGACGCCCGGGCCCTGGAGTCTTATTATAAATGGCATCTTCCGGCGGCCATCTGCAGGGCCCGGCAATTACCTACAGGGCCCGGCCGTCACCCGCAGGGCCCGACCATTACCTACAGGGCGCGACCGTCACCTGCCGTCACTGGCAGAAACCCGGCACATCCCACATCTTTAGAAACCTGCAGGGCCTGCCCCGCCGTCCCGGGCAGTGGTCTGGACGGACGCCAAGATGCCCGTCCGTCCCGGGTATCCTCCAATGCACCGCCGTCAGTCCCGTCCGCGCCCGAAGACGGACGGACTGGACGCTTGGGTTCACTGCTCACAACTAACCCAACATGCCCAGAACCTGTCTGATATGCATAGAACATGCCAGGCATGCTCGCATCCTTCCACCCTCACCCATTCCCATAGCCGTTGCTTTATTCGCCGTTCGCTCGTTCATTTTCGCCGTTTGCTCGCCGGTTTGTTGTTCGATCATTTCCCTATTACTGTCCGCCATTCACCATTGACAGAGACACCACTTACCGTTCACCTATCCACCCGCATAGCCTTTACCGTTTGATATTCGCCATTCCCCGTTCATTATTTACCATTCGCCCTTTTTTATTCGCCGTTCGCCATTCATTATTCGCCGCTCGTTTCTGTTCCCTTCCCGGCCATTCGTGGTGGGAAGGCGTACAATCGCGGAAGTAGGAGCGGGAGCGGTAGGGATCTGGAATGGCTGGAATGCTGCTCGGCAGCAGGAGACTTTATGAGATCTGTATTTCTTTCATTAGCAGGCATACGGAAGGGGGACTTGCGTGGTGATGCGGGAAAGGTGATAGATGGGTATGGAGGCACGGGAAGGCGATGGACTTGTGTGGACAGCGGTGGAGCGAGTGGAGGATTTCTTTTTAATTGGGTATTTATACTCCTATGATTTCCTGTTCGTTAGCAAGTTAAGAAAGCAAGAAGAAAGATAGTGGTTGGCGAGCGATTGTGTGTGTTCTGGGAAGAGAGCGAACAAGAGTGAAAATGTTTTCCTTTACCCCGCTTTTGAACTCTTTGCCATTTCTTGGCATCCCAGCCGGTACGAGTGATATTTGGTGACGGCGAGGTGGTAAACCCAGCTCCGGAAACCTTTTGTGTTTATGAGCACCCATAAGAATGGGTATAACTACCGGTAGTTTGCCATGTTTTCCAACTTGTCTTTTTCACTAGAAATAAATCATTTGAAATCTGGAGCTACTACCGGGCCGAGTAATAATGCATGAAGAGAATCCACCGAAGAGATGAAATCTTGGTAGAACAAAAGGCACTTTGAACGGAAATCAAAGACAGAAAGGAAAGAACATCTGCCTAAGCGAGCTCCAAAATATAGGTTGTCCAAAGCCTATATAGCCTATAGGCAGGCCAGGCCAGGCCCGGCTCTGGTGCCTCGAGGCCTATAGGTTCCGGCCAGGCTAGATTCTAAAGAATTTCCGTAGGCCAGGCCCGGCTTCCATTCGGCCTAGCCTACCTGGCCCGTTGGGAACACTGGGTATGAGTGGGCACCCGTGAGATCTTGGTGAAACATAGAAGGGCATGGTAATAGAAAGCTTTGTTGAGCGGGATTGTGTGCTACTTAATTCTTGTGCCCGAGGGGATTTCAGAGAAAGTTCTCCTAGTTACTTCCCTTTGTTGCTAGATGAAACTTGGTGAGACATGATGGACAGCGTTGACGAGGGTACAGTAGTGTTTGCTGTATCCTCTCCTACTGTGGACAAAAGTGACAAATCAGTCGTACAGCCATAGAAGTGAGGATCAGAGGATTTTCTGGGAAGTTGTACTGTATCCGCAACATAAGAAACCGACCCAGAACGCACGAATGATGAACCCCCACCAATTAATGCTAACATTACATAATAAGGAATGATAAAAATACGAAATAAAATACAGTAGAGAGTAGAGATACTAGAGTGTAACCAACAGCCATCAAGTTTGCATTCCAACACGTTTCAACAATTTCACAATTCTCTCTCCAGATGCACATACCGGAGTAACAGAAGCGCCACAAGCCACCCACACCCGGGCCCCATAAATATTTATCATAATATTATGATACATTCTATCACAGAATTCATACATAGCGAATATAGCGCTGTGGCGTGAGGCTGCATGCGCGGGGTAATAGGGAAATGAAGCTAGCCTCGGAGACCAGCCAAAATATTGTAACACAAAGGTAAGTGCCGCTAAACCCAAAAACAGCTGACAAGTGACCACAAGAGAGTCTCAACACTGGCTGCCCTGTTCAAGTACGAACCAGGCAACACATGAATCTCGCCGCCCCCAGGTTTTCCACACAAAATTCTGATATGCAATCAGCCACCAGAAACGACTACACTGACTCCTGTTCTGATAACCGTAATGGCATCCATAAAGCGTTTAGCATTCTGAACTTTTCCATTTTATTGAGAGTCCCAGACACTTACAGGGAGGCTTAGAATTCGCTTTGCGGCCCCGCAGGACCCCACACCAAGTGGCATTCCCGGCCTGAATTTGATACCCGCGGCGAGATTCGGGCTCCCTGACTTCGTAAGACAATTTCTCTAGTCTGACATTTAAATATGTAAATCTTGAGTTTAGCAGCTATATTAAAGAAATTTTGGAATTGTCTTTAAGATGATGTCACGCGATTGGTATTCATTGAAATCTGGTGATTTTTACCCCAATATAGCAAACCACGGGTAGCATGTTTCTTCTATCGCCTAGTGCGTACCGAACTGCGTGCTATGCAGTCCCGGATTTTCTCCTTTGTAAAAGGAGGGGAAACACTGCAGAAAACAAGCTGCTCAGCCACTCTGAGAGACAGACCACCCCCCCCCAAGCATAAGAGAGGAGGCCATCCCAGAAGCTAGCACATGGTTCGGTTATTTGAGTTTCTAACCTACTTGAGCCCAGCAAGAAGTGTTGTGGCTCTTGTGGTCGCTTGGCAACTATTTCCAGGTTTGGCTGCTCTTAATCCTGTGTTACATTGGGTCACATACGCGAGTCGAGCCCCCACGTCCTATTGCCCGCTGCATTCCCCTGCATTATAAACTCTTGCCACAACTTAAAGTCCATTGCTACAGATCACCCGTACTACATCCCCGGGAGAGCGCCTGGTCTACAAGAAATGGCAATCAGAGTTATGTAGGAGGGAGTCTACCCTACTATACTTATGCTTCCCGTGCTGCGGGTGATGAGATGCCGGAGGTCCGCTTGCCTACTGGAACACTAGAGAACTAAAGTCCTTGCCCAGTCACCTGAAATCGTCCGCCGACCGGGCCTCCTTTATCATTCAGGTGTTCTAGAGATTTCAAGGGATAGCCAGGATGACTCAGAGGAGGAGCTTGCTAAAATTAGCTCTAGTGTGCAGCGATCCGACAGAAAATTACATTAAGATCCGCATGGAAGTACCACTATGTTGGAACTCGACGTGCTGCAGCTGCTGTTGTGGCCGCCGCAAGACCTCTCAAATTCCGATGGGTTAATTCCGCCCCCAATGTCAGGCCTGGCATAATAATCAAGGACCCCATGATTCTCACTCGGGGTCCGTGAAGAAAGTTCGAAATCTCTGCGGCCTTTCCGTACCGACTACTAACTCGCAGATCTCTGCCTGTGATCAGCCACTCATGGCACTCCAGGTTAAACGACTATCACCTGGTCAAGGTAAGTGGTAGTATATCGCATGTTCCCTAGGTTACAACTTTATACTAGCTGGTGTTTATACTACCTATACCTTAGCAGAAGACATTGAAAACTACCAGTTAGTAATGGATGAAGTCCGAAGCGCGGGGAGAGAGGTCGTATATAATCAGGTGCTAAGATATGCCCTCATTGGTTATGTAGCTAACAATTGGTCGGCCACTTCCACGAATTGCAGAATCGGAATCCGGAGTTATTCCAGTTCACACGACATATTTGCAAAGTCAGATATACCAGATTTCTCACAGGGCTTTGAGTGCACTATGCAACCGATAGCTAGTAGGGTCCACTCACGGATGGTTTCGCGTGTTTGGTGATAGCATCAGAGTTGGGCCGGAGAGCAGCAATTGATCGACAAGTGGAGGAAAGAGGTAACAACGCCTGACACTACTGGTAATAACTCGTCACTGGCTGGACGACATATGCTCCGTGGAATGACACGAATATAACTACGGTTCTACTCCAGCGGTACATTGATGCATATTTACGCTGCGTGGAGTAAAACATCTCGCATGCGCAGGAATTCGTTGGTGACAGGTCGGAGGTTTCTGGAATTATTGGAGAGAAGCATCTTTTGTTTAGTACCTTCGGCGAAGATGAATGAGTCAATCACTTGTCCTATTATCATAATTTCTGCTTTCGTGAGCGACCTAGAATTCCGCTCAAACAAAGCTTTAAAGATTCTCTACAGCCATCCTATTACTGCTGATTATTTGCGATCCTTGGTATGACCTCGATATCCATCACATCGACCATCCCCATCATGTAACAGTTAGATAAGTACCTACCCCACCACCTATTGCCTACTGTCATGTTCCCATTTCCCTAAACCTACCCACTATCATCTTCGCCACACTGCTAGCTCACCATTATCATACCCCTCACCCACGTTACAGGCCGATTTCAAATGATGCTTGCCCAGGAATACGACCTAATCTATTCATCCTCGCTGCGCCAGTCTGGAAAATCACTACCTAAATCCTCTGGCATATAAAAAAGCCAAAAAAGCAAGAAAACCGCCACCAGGCCCTTTTGCTATGACACATCAATCTGAAAGTTGACAACAACTCTCCCCATTCCGGAGATTGGACGCAAATTTGCTGTCCAGGCAGGCGGCCTAAGTTGATTGATAAAGTGTTTCGGGCCACAAGGGGCAAGTCACAGCCACAGATTACCTCCTACTTGCAGGGCCATGTTATTGACAGTGGGGGGGGGGGCTTGAACCATGAAGTTCAATTCAACCGCAAGGGGAACATTGGATGACTATTAGGGGTAACTGAGGATTAATCTGGGGAACCACGCGCTGAAGTCAGCTATGACAATACCGGCGCATAATTCGATAAACTTGTGGGATACGGGCAGGCGAAGGAGACGGGTGACCAGGTTGATAGCTCGGACAAAACAAAGATTGCAAACCGTCCACATGCTGGTGCTGTAGCCAACATGTTGATACATTAAGCATATTTCCCGGATAAGGGATTTGCTAACTCTGGCCCTCAGATGTTGTAGGGATAAACATGGTTCAGAGCCATGGCCAGGGTGCCCGGCAGTCCACACTTCCTCCCGTAAATACACGGGCGAGAGGAGACACAGAACCTGAGGGGATTCCCGCGGGTACGGTGCAAAGTGCCTAAAGGTGGGTCCTCTAATGGAACGGCAATTCCGTGGCAACCGATCGGAACCGATCGGGTTTGAGCAAAGAATTGCCAAGACATGATGACTAAGATGAAATGATATGCCAGGGGAAACATGGAAAATAGAGGATGAAGCCGTAGCTCATAAGTGCATTAGCTTATTGTTTGAAGGAGGCATAATGGTATTGACTATAAATCAGAATTGAGTTTGTAGTTTTATTTTCCATAGTTATTATACTCATTCTTAATTATTGCTATGTTTTGATCATTCCTACTCCACAGTATTTTTCAGACTGCCACTAGGTAGAATCTGTCACTTGTTTCACTCTCGAAAAAAATTTCATTTTTTGATCTCAGACTACTTTTGCATGTAATTCTTAATATGATAAAAGAAAAAAAACCATGAGGACCTTCTCCTTTTAGATGGCTCCGTCACTATCGGTTTTTTTTTTTTTGAAAAATTTGCCTTTATGATTGACTAGTTCAAGATCGGCTTTAGCGTGTTTTGAGGACCCACTTTGTGTCGTTTTGCACTATAGATGGCTATGAGGGAGTTTATCCTAGAACCCACCCAGGATATTCAGGCCCGACCTCTCTCTTACATCTCTCCTACATCTCGATTCAACACAATTGCTACAAACCTTCTATAAGATTAATTTATTACTCCAGACTGCCTGAGACTTCCTCTGTTCAATTTGGAAAAGCCTTATTTGTATATTCCCCCTCCTACGCGACCAGTGTTGTGCACGAGCCGGCTCGAGCCGCCAAGAGGCTTGAGTCTAGTCACTCGTCTTTGCCAAGAATACCTCCGCCACCCAATATTTTGTTGTAGTCCTCACCAAATATCCGGCTCAGGGAGGCATTGTTGGCAAAGACGGGCGAGTAGAGTGGCCACGATACCTCTACACACTGCCATTATCAATCGAATCAACCAACAATTGTGTATAGCAACTTGAAAATAAATACAATCTCGTGATAGGACACTAGGGAGTGGTGGTAGGAGGCAGGCGGAGGTGGTGGTATGAGACATGGAGTTGCGGCGGTAGGAAGTTGCGATGGTTTGAAGGATAAGCGGCAGCAGCGCCAAGAGACTCGTGCCGCCAAGAGACTCGAGTCCGCTCGGCTCGTGCACAACACTACACGCGACAACCTTGACGCTCCTATGATGCTGCAAAAAAAACGGCAGCCAATGTTCTCAGCCGTCCAGTGCCCCCGTAGGACCCGGCGGGGGGACTGCCAAGACCCCCGGATGAGACGGGACCGCAAAATGTAGTCCGTCCACGTATTTGAACCCACAGGACGGCCGTCATAAGTAAGGACGATGAGCCCTACGATCTAAGACAACCCCTGGTCGGGAACGGCAGGCGACCGCATAGGACCGCCGCGGAGAGTGGGGGACGGTGGGGGACGGCCAGGGATGGTGGGGGACGGCCAGGGATGGTGGGGGACTGCGGGTGACTGTGGGTGACTGCCGGTTACTATCAAATAAATCCTATCCACATCATATCCCCACACCCCCTTAGAATAATTATGAGTTTACCAAATAATGTGGCAATATAGTGAAGGATAACAGTAGAAGATTGAAGAATAATTGGATAGAATAGAACAAGAAGAACACGTATTTCGAAGAAGTAGACAAAGAGATCGATGAGAATTGAGTAAAACACTTGAACAAGAATTATAATCCAAATTCCCCTTAAACATTTCTAACCACCTACTCATAGCCTTGATCATAGAACTTGTCTCCTCCTATGCCGTGCCTGTGCTGTGCCTGTGTGGATGAAAACTTTCACCAGAGGCAAGGGGGAAGAAAGTTTTCTCCACCGAAACAAGAAAGAAATTTTCAACTGCAAGGAGAAAAGATCAAACAACTAGCTGATATAGTGGAACGAAATAGGTACGCAGGGGACAATATTCCAACAAAGATAAATAAGGGAATAAACTTTCCTCATGGTAGAATTATCAGGCAGAACCGATCACATAACACCCTATCCAATACCTTGATTACCATTGCTTCTGCTCTCTCTTTGCCCTACTATCTTTAGTATCCAATCCCAGTCACTGCTGCTATGTCACTCGAAGATGAAACCTCAGCCTCGCAGGAAACAATTCAGGATTTTGATATCGATGTGGTGTTTGCTAATATATATTCTAAACTCTACCTCTATTATAATCATTTGGGTCTACTTAATATGAGGAAAGGAAACTAGCCTCTGCCGGGCGAGACATTGTTGTCGGGGACTTCCGGGCAATGGTCCTTTGCTCTAATTTGTGGGCAAGCTCAAGATAAGACCAGACGGGACGACACAATGTCGTCCGTCCTGGTCCTTCATTCTTGCTTTTCGGGTATATTGACAAAACGACCGGACGGGGCGACAAAACGTCGTCCATCCTGGTCCTGGCTCAGGACGGACGGACTGCCCCGTTCCGAACACTGACGGCAGCCCACGTACCGTCCATCCCACTTGTTAACTAACCGGATATCTTATGAATCAAGTAGGTCACTTTGAAACAGAGGCTTCCCACTGATAAAGCATATTCCAACTAATCCTTGTGCGCGAGTTGGTCACTTGGTGGTTCCAATATCATCCGCAATGAGGACAACTCCAGAAGAGCGGGTAATCGAGGATAAAGAGAAAATATATGCCAAAATATGAACAGTGGAATTGGGCTCCCGTGTAGGGAACTCTATAAAGGCATTTTCGCGGTGCAGGTGGCAGAATGGAATATCAAGAGAGGCAGAAAATGGTGCAACCACTTTCGTGGAAAATAGCTTCCAGGCTTTTTGCACCTGTGCACCGCTGGGCTGTCGCACCAACCTCTATAACCTTGGGCGGAGTCTACCGAATCCGCGGCTTTACATCTGGCCTTCTTCGCTGAGTTGCATCACATGGTAAGCACCCAATCCTCTACCTCACAATTGTGCTTCATTGAAGGTTCATCACAACTTTATCGTATACCATCAACCTGACGCTTTCTCACAATCATGCATTCTTCCCGAGACGTGGTTGTGCCGTCATATTCCAACCCTCATGTGCTGCACACTCATACTGTGCAGGTTGGGTATTTTGTAAACTTGGATGGTTTCCTACAATTGGCCGGGAAAACATGGCAGTGGATTTCTGCCCTAGGGGGACTGATGTTCACGCTATTCACCGATTGGGAATTGCCAGTAAGTATGTTTCTGGCGGCAAAGGTCGAGAGTGGCATGCCCCGAGTGTACGTGCACTGTTTACGGGCCAATGGCGGTGAAGCAATAAGAGTACGTCCCTGGTGTAAACGAGTCATATGGGTCAATTTTGACCGCTATAGCAAGGAGAAAATTAAGAAGTGGTAGTCAGGGGTGGAGGCAAAAAACTTTGGTGGTGCTTAGTGAAGATGGAGGAGGGTTGACATGGGTGAAGCGGGAAAAAATATGCTCAAAACATGTTCAGACAGGTTTACAGTGTTGCTGGGCTAAGTGGGCGTTCTACTCCACCATTGGGATGTTCCTGTCACCAAGTGATCAGCTTAACTTGGTAGATAGCCAGTTGGCTACCCAAACGTCTTGACGACCGGGGTGTAACATATGTGTTGTTTCTCAGGGTTAGGTAATTTATTAAATCTTTACCGAGTTGGGGAACAAGCCAGGGTACAAACGCCAGTTTCAAGAAGCGAGGCTTTACTCGAATGTCCAACTCCTCGATCTATCATGGGAAGAAAATACGTGGGCTTTTAGAGCTGCTCTGTCGCATTTCGTCCGCTGCCCGCCAACCTGTCGTAAAATGTAGCCAGAGGCAGTGAAATTCTATGAGATCTACAGTTTAATGGCAGGAAGAAGGCAATTACAAATCAAATGACACTGCAGCATGTGATCTATAGTAGTGTAAGGAGTTCAGAAGGAGTAGCTGTTTTACAATTCTCGCCTTTGAACTAAATCCATCAGAATTCGTCATTATATCCTGAAAACAATAGATATCATTCGATGGTAGTGGGCACACAAGACCATTACCGTGTCGGCTAGGGTAAGTTTCCACGATCCGTCGCCTAAGGGGTTTCAGATAAATCACTGCGAATCTATTGGAGACTGGTAGGGGATTCTATTATGTGGATCGAGGTACCGCAAATTCATGCGGAAGAGCGGCAACACCGGTGAATAGCGCCAAGGACATCCCCACCACTACATGCCGCTTCCCGGTGTCAGTTGATAAATGTATGCAGTAGTCAATGCCAAATACCAACAGCGGGATATAACCTCTTATTCAGTGAGCTCTCCAACTGGACTGTTCCCTAGGCGGAAGGAACACTCCGGCACGCGATATCGAGCCGAGATGGTGGGATGAAGCCTTACGAGTTTCCACCGAATACTTGGGTATGAAACAACGGTCGGAGGAGAGAAGAACACGTGAGTAAGGGCAACCTCGAAGCTCGTATCAACGGACGCGAGCAGGAGAATCGAGAAACTGCAGAAATCGGGTTTATGGGGAAGAGCCTAGAGCCTCAGGAGATGAGGAAAATATGAGTAGTGAAGTGGTTGGTGGGCTTAAAACTTTAATTATCCTCGCACCGCCGAACCGCCATACGGCCAGTTGGTGTGAAACTCAAGGAGGGCCGCTGGGCTGAGATAGTTGCTCTACGTATATACCACCCGCGCGCATGCCGGGGGGCGTGGTGGTGGGGCACTCCTGGGCACCTATTTGAGCCGGCGTTGAGCGGGCCCCACTGCCCCAGCGGGCAAGAATAGCCGTAAACCCAGCGAGCCACCACAAGCAACACAAAAGAGTAATTATTAATATAAATATTCAGTGAATCAGGGCAATTTCACAGGGGCCTACTCCCGAGCGATTACCAACGAACATGCTTGCGGCGCCCCACGAGGACAGTCAGGGGGCGGGATAGGCGTCAGGAAGCTTAGGTTACTGCGACCGGCAACCTCCCCACTGCGAAGTGGGCAGGGATAGACCCACAGCCAACCGAAACTGCCAACTCCCTGAGTAATAAATATATTGCGAAACGAGCGGCCGTTTTCTGTGATTCTCCCGTAATGCTGCCGCGCGCTCCGCTTTTTCACAATCTTGTCCGCCTCTCTTCTACACTTCGGCTTCCACCTTTCACTGCCCTGCCTTCCTCCCGAAGTACACCCCCGACAGCACTGCTCTCAACCCTTCACGTGAACTCAGACCTAATACTGTTATATAAGAACCTAGAGCTGTCGAGAACCGGTTCCATCGATGTTTGCTTTTCACCATGTGTACTACCGCGATATATTTGGCTTGTAAAGTTGTATTAAAAGTTGTAACATTCTAAGGAGCATAAATTCAGACAATGCGAGTACAGGAGTAACCATAACGCCTGCAGAGAACTACAGCCAACTAAGGGAAATTCTTATACTCCAACCCGGATATCCAATCCCTTATCGAGAGACGGGTTGACGAGCGGGAGCCGCTAAGGGTGTGAAAGAGGCCACTTCAGCGTGAACAAGTCGACAGATAGAATGAAGAAATGATGGGCCACCAACCAATAACACACCGTAGACGTTTAACCTATACTAGAGTTAGTGAGAAATTCAAGTCGCTGTAGAAAGTAATTGGACGTAACAGGCACCGGCCGTGAAACTGGCCACTCAGCCGACAGACGCCGGGCCCGGGCTGGGCAAGGCGTGCGGATCCGGTGTATCGGGTATGCAAAACTACTACGGGGTCGGCATTGATCGGTAACAAAGGTGGGAATGAAAACTGGAACGACTCACTGGCTACACTAATGTTAAAAAAGTAGCTTGTGCTGGCGGGGTTAACAGCAACGGGGCCGAATTACTCACTTTCTATATTTCAAAATTGGTTGTGGGGGGCCCGGTGGGTTAGGGGAGGATCAGGAGGTGGGGAAATGATATATACTAACGAGCTGCGACAAAACAGCAAGTAAGTATCTATTACAAGTTGCTACAGTGAGTCCCGATGATTGCATACAAACTAAGAAGGGCAATCAGTAATTGGTGTGACTGCAGAGGAGGAACAATATGGCAGCTTGTAACCCTTACCTCCTAGTGAAGAAAGAAAATATCGGGTAAGACAAGAGCAAACAGCAAACGAGGACACAAACAATTGCTGATCACATACAAGCTATGGCGGTAGGAGAGGCGAGTCAGTAGAGTAGAATCGGGGGAAGGCGGAAAGCGTGCAGTGCCGCGTACCACCTGGAAGGACCAAGCGGCCTGATATCAGCAATTCCCGTGCCAGAGGGGTGGTTGATCTTAATCTCTTACATGCTATAAATGTCGGCAGGTCAGATCTCAGCAATTGCCATATCCGAGAACAATTGCTGAACTTGTTCACTTACTCGCTGCAACACTCGGCGAGCCGGAGGTCAGCAATTGCCCCGCCCCAGAACCGTGGTTGATCCTGTTCACCTACTTCCTATAACACGCGGCGAGCCAGAGATCAGCAATTTCCCTGTCCGAGAACAATGGTTGATGATGTTCACTTACTCGCTGGAACACTCGGCGAGCTTGAGGTCAGCAATTGCCCCGTCCCACCGCCATGGGAGATCCTGTGCACTTACTCGCTACAGCACTCGGCGAGCGAGAGGTCAGCAATTGTCCCATCCCAGAACCGTGGTTGATCCTGTTCACTTACGAGCTACAACACTCGGCGAGCCAGAGGTCAGCAATTGCCCCGTCCCAGAACCGTGGTTGATCCTGTTCACTTACTAGCTACAACACTCGGCGAGCCAGAGGTCAGCAATTGCCCCGTCCCAGAACCGTGGTTGATCCTGTTCACTTACTCGCTACAACACTCGGCGAGCCAGAGGTCAGCAATTGCCCCGTCCCAGAACCGTGGTTGATCCTGTTCACTTACTCGCTACAACACTCGGCGAGCCAGAGGTCAGCAATTGCCCCGTCCCAGAACCGTGGTTGATCCTGTTCACTTACTCGCTACAACACTCGGCGAGCCAGAGGTCAGCAATTGCCCCGTCCCAGAACCGTGGTTGATCCTGTTCACTTACTCGCTACAACACTCGGCGAGCCAGAGGTCAGCAATTGCCCCGTCCCAGAACCGTGGTTGATCCTGTTCACTTACTCGCTACAACACTCGGCGAGCCAGAGGTCAGCAATTGCCCCGTCCCAGAACCGTGGTTGATCCTGTTCACTTACTCGCTACAACACTCGGCGAGCCAGAGGTCAGCAATTGCCCCGTCCCAGAACCGTGGTTGATCCTGTTCACTTACTCGCTACAACACTCGGCGAGCCAGAGGTCAGCAATTGCCCCGTCCCAGAACCGTGGTTGATCCTGTTCACTTACTCGCTACAACACTCGGCGAGCCAGAGGTCAGCAATTGCCCCGTCCCAGAACCGTGGTTGATCCTGTTCACTTACTCGCTACAACACTCGGCGAGCCAGAGGTCAGCAATTGCCCCGTCCCAGAACCGTGGTTGATCCTGTTCACTTACTCGCTACAACACTCGGCGAGCCAGAGGTCAGCAATTGCCCCGTCCCAGAACCGTGGTTGATCCTGTTCACTTACTCGCTACAACACTCGGCGAGCCAGAGGTCAGCAATTGCCCCGTCCCAGAACCGTGGTTGATCCTGTTCACTTACTCGCTACAACACTCGGCGAGCCAGAGGTCAGCAATTGCCCCGTCCCAGAACCGTGGTTGATCCTGTTCACTTACTCTCTACAACCCTCGCCGAGCCAGCCGTCACCCATTGTACTGTCCCAGAACCCTTGTTCATCCTGTACACGTACCTCCTAACAACACCCGCGAACACCGAGTTAGCAATTGCGTTGCAGATTCCATTAGCTTGATCCGGTTTCGCACAATCTATACCGCACCCCGTAGCTCTGAAAATAGCCGTCTCTGTTGTCATGTCCGCTCCCCCCGAGTCTCTTTCCTAAGTCCCATACCTCCTGTGTCTCTCCTCAGATTAGCATAGCCTACTCTTTGATCCACCGGTATCGAAAACGCCATCTTACACTCTACACTCATTGCTCAATCCGGAGTTAGTCCTGACGCTTGCACAAAATCCCTCACCAAGTTCACTTACTCGCTGTTTTTCCCCGGCCCCAAGTATCAGTAACATGATATGGTGGATCAGACATAATCAGCGACTTCTACTTACCCTCTGTCACGCAAAACATGTTCTGAATCAGTACTATCTTCCGCAGATCCCACCGAACTTACATACCGTCTACAAATCAACACCGGCCCACTATCAGTTATGTACCAATCGCGGTAAATGAAGAGTCCTCTTTACCTGCAATATGTTATACTCCCTGCCACCAAGAAAGGCATTCACGTTTCTCTCCACAAGGACCCTAGTTATATCCTCATCTCCCCGGAGAGCCGCTATATTCAATGCCGTCCCATATAACATAGATCGCGCATTGTTATCTTGTTCTTCCCCCAGTAGTCGCTCCACTACCATCCGCTGTCCGAGCCATGATGCGATCATCAAATGCGAAAAATCGTCGGGGAATGGGAGATACCGCTCATTTTCCCAATAGACCCGAAGCCATGCTAAAAGTCTTGTGGATCCGCGTTTGCAAATAAGTTGTGTAGACTCGAATAGCTCCATTTGCCGATCCTGCGAATCTCGTAAGTGGCCAAACCAATGATTAGCTGCATAATGAAGAAATGCATATTTTTTGACCGCCTCCATTCTCGTACTGCTTCTCCACCCCAACCGCACCGTGTGGTCGCCGGTAAAGTCTTGTAGCAAAAGGTAAGAGATACAGATGTCAGCTAGTATAAAGTTAGAATCCACAACACTCAGGGTATACTGCCACTTCCCGTGACCAGGCAATGTTCCCTTGATGAGAAACTCCCTTGCCGTCTGGTGGACGAGGTACACCTTTGAATCAATAATCCTCACGAAAGGTCCGCACAAATTCTTTATTGTCTTTTCGAAATCAGGGGGGAGATGCTCAAGGTCCTTTATTGACTCATGATCCCGCTTGATCTCTAATGCGACATTGATCTCCCGAAGTGTAAGAGGCCTTGCCGCGGCCACCACTAGATTCAGGATCCTTTGCACTTTGTCGGGGTGCTTGCTTTTGTCAAGAATGTTGGTGTACAATTCTGCTAAATCGAGTGGAGCAGTGGAGACAATGTTCGTAAACTCCTCCCGAGAGTCATCCTTACTCCCCTTCAAAAGCTCCAGAATGAGAGAAACCCAAAGGAAGGTCCGATCGGTGGAGGATTCAAGGAGATCTCGCAAATACCCCAGAGCGCCAGGCTGCCCCCAATGTGCCTCAAGGTCCTCGATGCCCTCACGTATAACACGGTTAACGTCACTAGTGATGGCGATAACCTCCCTCTCCCCTTTAAGCTGGATAGTTGTCGCCGGTGATCCAATTGCAATCTCGATTTTGTGATGGGGGCGGCTAGTGACAAGAAATTTCAAACGTGCGCCCAAGGATTGTGATGCAGGGAGACGGTTTAGATGACTGATGAGATGAGAAAGAGACACCTCTTCGCACTCGTCCAAGGCATCGAGCACGCAAATTACATCTCCACACCCCCGACCGGCTGCTGCCTTGACTAAAACTGTCCATAACATGTCGATCTCTTCTGCAAACCTCTTCCCCTTTTGCCTAAACTCTTCCCACACGTATGTATAGAGGTGCTTTTTCTGCCTGAGAAGTTGATGCAGTATGGCGGAAAGAGCATGCTTTGCGCTCCTTTGTTCGTCGCTATCATCTTTAAAAAAGAAATGACAAACGGTGGCGCCCCTGTGAACCTGCAAATGCGTCACGAGGAATGAAGCGATAACGGACTTCCCGCAGCCTGGGCCCGCCGATAGCCAGAGAAGACCGGATGTCCTCTTCAACCAGTCCTGATACTTTGGATGTTCTGTAACCCAGGTACACGTTCCTTCGACCGGCTTACGAACACGGCTTCGGTACTTCCCATATGGGGACGTGTATAGGGATTGCAAAACGTTGTCATACTCCCTGGACAAGGCCGTGCCCACTTGGTAGTAATTGGTGGTGTTGCTGGTATTGACAGTGTTGGTGTTACCGGAGTTGATATTGCCTGAGATGATACTACGGGAGTTGTTACCGGAGTTGACACTATGGGAGTCGCTACCGAAGTTGATACTACGGGAGTGGTTACCGGAGTTGACACTACGGGAGTGGTTACCGGAGTTGACACTACGGGAGTTGTTACCGGAGTTGACACTGCGGGAGTCGTTACCGAAGTTGATACTACGGGAGTGGTTACCGGAGATGATACTACGGGAGTCGTTACCGGAGTTGATATTACGGGAGTTGTGACCGGAATTGATGTTAGTGGAGTTTACACCCGCGCTGTTGAAACTGACACCAGCAGTGTTACCAGAGTTGAAAGTGTTATGTGAACCGCGGTTGCCGCTAGAATCGTCTTGAACATTGCTGTTGGTCGCCGAGCTAGAAGTTACCGACATTAATGCCTCGAAGGGCCAATACATACAAATGGCTTTCTCGGAGCATACCGTCGTCGGGGGAAAAGTTCCTCGGAGGAAATCATCGACTGTTTGTTGCCCATCTTGTGGACTGATTCTTGGATCGTGGGATGTTTAGTTTTGTCGGGATAAGAGTTAAATGTATTCTTCGCTGCTTGCGGAGATGGCTTCCATGTGGGTGAGGAAGAATAAAAGAGGTTGAGCCCTCGGAAGTCCCAGAGACTACCTTTATTCGGGAGGGCAAATTGTTAGTGCTGCGGCTCACCCCAGCACAGCCGTCAGCACTACTGCTGAAACCAACTAATGGTATCCTCACCTGACACCGATAAACTCTCATAGGACCGGCACCGGTTTTCCCGGCACACGTGGTTGCCATCCTTAAACCTCTCCAATAGATCTATATTCCTACCCCCACATTCCATCATTGCCTTGCAGGAAAGAATTTTCAACTGAGCCCTCCAGCTGCAGGCGGAGAAAGTATCATGCAAGTTTCTCAATTAGAGAGCCACGGTGTTTGTAATCCCGTGTTGCACATAAAACTGACCGATCTGAAAACAGAAAAATTTGTACTCGAATACCGTAGCCCCTTTCAGCCTGGGGCAGGATGACTTCAACTTAGGTTCACTCAATCCCCTCGAATATCATCCAGCATCCTAGCGTGGTTGGTTGCAGGGCGTGGCAAAACCACGATGATTGATGATCGATTTGGCAACGGGTGAAAAGCGATCAGGCTGCGGGACATCCCGAAACCCCCGTTGTTGCACAAGCGACTGGCACAACGCCTGGTCAGCACTCATCCAGGCGGGCCGTGCAGCAATTGTAAATACCTTAATCTGATAGTACCGACACTACCGTATTGGGAATACCAAAGCTCAGATAGTGCTGTAATTCTTGAATGGTCAAGGGTTTACCGAGGGCTAAAGTATTTCCTTCATAACATCATCGGACTTTCTGAAGTCTGCCAAGCCCTGTCCTTTGCCTCTCTACTTCACTCTCTAGACAATCTAATACGGTATCTAATACCCGTAAGTTAAGTGGAATGGGTGACCGACGGCTGTGCAGGCCGGTTGCGACGGACACATAGATAATCGATCAGATCATGAGCGCACTTAGTCACCGGTTTGGGATGCAGTTGCATGTGCTCCTGCTGCAGTGACAATTGCAAAATGGACTGCTATTGAATACAGCCAAAAATTGACCAGAGCCTCACAATCACAGCAGGATACAATCGCAGTTTTTTCACAAACGCCCCGACGCGATGAGAATGGGCTTTAAATATTTTTATTTTCCGTATTATGCACATCACTTCCGTTAAAAACAAAAGCCCAACGGTTATTGCCAATGTAATACCTGAGTAGCGAATTATTCGCGACGATGTGGCCTCTTTTTTATGCCTCTGTCAGGGATTCACGAAATCTGGAGGAATCAGTGGATACCTGAGCAGTCATACCCCTGTTGCTGGGGTCTGCTTGCATACTGTGAGTGCTTGGGCGGTAAACACGGTGACGTGGATTCAAGGCAAAAAATCGGCGAGTGCAGCCAGGGATCAAGTTTCGCAATGGCTTTCTTTCTTCGGAGGTGAAGAAAAAAAACTGTGAGAATAAAAAATTCAGAAGGGACAAACTTGATATCCCGCTCTATCACTGGCTGGGTGATGTCGGGGGACAATGTGGAGCTTGGCTCACATACAGTACCAGTATGATACGGTACTTGGGAACTAAGGCGCGAATCAAGAATCACACAATAAGCTCATATCGCGAAGGTGGTCTATCATTAACCATCGAGCCTTATCAACCATCGCCAAGTGAAAAGTTGTAAGAAAAACTTAATTCAACAAGACAACCTCAAGGTAAAATAAAGGTATTATTATAAAGTAAGAGAGAGGGAGAAAAAAGAGGTCGGGTGGATGTTGGTAGGGGTTAACAGCGGGGCTAGCGAGATAGGATGATTGATGAGTAGTATTGGTTGAAAAGCACTCATTTCTAGTCTCTGATTCAACCCAACTGTGCTGCGCGGCACGCACAGGTCGGCGGCCGGGGACAAAAGACGAGCAATAAAAAATCTGCCCACTCTCGCGCCTCGAAAAATAAATCCTCCATACCAAGATGACAAAAACGATAATACCTGTACTAGGGGGTGGGCATAAGTACGGCGAACTTTGTTTCATACAAGCAAAAATTAGGTGTGTGTGACCATTGGGACAGCCAATCTTGGCTCGATTTTCGAGGTGGAAAAAAGTCTGGCGAACTCTTGGCACAATGAAACACACTATACTCAAACCCATGATTGGCTGATCGGCCAACGAGCCAACCAGGATGACTTCGCCAGACTTACCCACAACCCCCGTTACTCGTAGTGTCGTGACGTTTGTGAAATGGACCGGGCTTGCATGGTGGCGCACAGGGGTGCATTTCGGGCAAGAGTGAATCTGAATAGGCCTAGTAAAATAATTAGTATAAATTACAGTATTATTAGGATAAAGTTTTTGAATAAGAGAATTCATAGTACATATGGACAACAGCTCATATTGAGGATGGAGGAGGAAACAGGTCTAATTTTTAATTTTTTTAATTTTAATACTTAATTTTTAACTTTTTTCTTAACCACCTGAACAGTATTATGATTTATAATAAATCACCCTCAGTGTGTTGCCGTTTATGCTTGTTTAGGTCCTCTTTGGGCCCTCCTGAGGCTCTTGGCATGCCCCCCTGCCCCCCCCCTGCAAGCCCGGTCCATTTCACAAACGTACTACTACGAGTACAGTACGTACTTGTACTCCCTAATTTTTTCAAAGATTTGTGAACACGCCTTGCGTCCGCATTTTCCCGCATATGCACGCCAGCCCAACCACACGAGCCCAATGGCGCATAAAATAAGAAACTGATCTAAGCGCAGACAACTACGAGTACTCGTACTTGAATATGATTGAAACTGCTCCTGGCCGCTGGCGTCCCACTCTCAGGGGGGGGGGGGGTTGAAATCTGCTTCTACGGTACCGTACTCGGGTACCCCATATGTCAGCAGATCTAGTGCATCTAGTCTCTACCTTGTATGCAGAGACAGGCGTGCTCACAAGACCCTGAGAACATTTACGCGAGTAGAGCAGCACGGTTATCCCCCCAAGCCCACCGCGTCCCCACGCCCAGTCGGGATCTCTTCGGAAACGCTGTATTGGTCAAGTCGCCCAAAATACCCCTCCTGGCGAATAAAAAAATCGCAAATTGTTCACGGAATTTCTTCCCTTTCGCAAGTTAAAGGCACGGCTGCATACAAACTACCGCCAGTTATTGGAAGCGTTCACGGACTAACCCTGGTACCCGAGTACATGCGGCCGATCGCGTCATGGCCCACAATAGTCCGTCCCAGGCACACAGGTGAGCAGCAGGATTGGATTGGAGAAAATAACATGGATATCGGGTCACCTCCGGTTATGGCTGAGAAGCTACTCGTAGATTTCCCATTTGTTGGAGTTTCATGGGGTTAAGTTGGCTCGATAGATTGGGTGGGGGGGTTAGGAACTTATTGCGGGATTCCAGTTCAAAGGAATCTAGGGATTTTGAGGTTAGAATCGATAACTAGCACATAAACGGTAAGAGTGCTTGTACAATACAAGTACTTGTAGAAGTAACTACTCGATTAAATTGGTTTGTGCAGTATATCACGTGTCGTCTTTTCATCACCAGTTTGCGGACATTATCGTTAGAAGTACGCTATGGGGCACCGAGACCTGGAAGGGCAATGAGAGGGAAGAGGGGAAGATTGTTGGGGGCCTGACAAGAAGGATATCCAGAATGAGTAAGAAAGCATCTCCATGACAAGGTGCTGTTGTATCCCATATAATTTATTGCTTTACTTTTCTACACAGTTCTCTTCTCCCTCTAAACAGATTTCTCATTCCTATCGCGGAATCAGCTCTCTAACCCGAAACCCAACAATACCATTCATCTATTGTTTTCACCTTGCCAAGTCTAAACAACTCCCTCCTAAAGGTGACCCCTTCATCCACTAGAGGTAGAATAAGAGAGGGAAATCATAGCTCCTTCACCGACAATTCCTGTTCTGCCAAACGCCCACGAAGCAATGTGGGACCAGTAAGATTCCCGAACGCACCGCGCCGTCCGCTGCACTTGAAGCAAATAAGCGCAACGGAATCATCATAATTTCAGTCTTCGCAGTACGAAGCACGTTATTATTTCCAAACGCGAGAGTAATAGTCCTTGTCGAAAGAAGATGCGGTTCAGTAGGCTCAGGATCTTGTTTCATTTGTTCGGGTAAAGGTTTAGGATATACATTTTTGATTAACGCATCCAAAGGAGGAAATTATGTACCATGTATCCCACGGAAGCAGTACTATGGAAGGGTCAAAGGGACTGAACGGCGAAGGGGGTTACGAACTGTGGGAGTCTTTATGAAGCTTGTGTTCCAGTTGTTAGCCTGGGAGGAGACTGAGGAAAGGAAGACATGCGTGGGCGAGAGTGGAGATGTGCGGCTACCAATGGAAAGATAGGGGGATGACATTGTTACCATTCATATATGTACAGTACTTCAATATTCAACGGTTAGTTAGAGAGAACGAGAACGAGCGAACTTCCCCACTTACCCCAAGGTCGTGCGATAGGAGTCGTATCTTTGTTGCATCACTAATCTCGGCCGTTTAAAAAGTCTTATTCGCTATAATAATTATTATAAAGTAAATTATTTCCCCCACTACGAGTAGAATGGTGTCAAGGGCTATGTCAGTTCGGGGAGTATGTCGGGATTGCACAAATGCTAAGCAAATATGTTTAAGTGCTAACTCAAATATCTCAACTGCCGGTAATGTGTTCATAGAGAGGGTCATCCAGCACTAATTCGAGTTTGTACTATTATATGATACCATCCTGCTATTACAAGTTCCCGGCAAGAAGAACCTGAACATTGGAGTCTGAATTTAGTATGGGCTCTCAGATACGCACATACAATTTGCCATACAAATTAATGATCCCTGTGTTCAGGTTCTTCTTGCCGGTAACCTGTACCGGTATCCCCTCTCAGAGTGCACGAAAGATGCCGATCCGTCGTACAGCCACCGATGGGAGAATGGGAGGATTCGCTTAGAACTTAAACCCTGCACTACGAGCTTGGTGACGAAAGAAGCCAACTCCTAACAGACAAACGACCAACCCCCCCCCCCCAACAACTAACACCATCGCACAACGAGAATTGATAAAATAAATCGAGTACACAGTAGAGCAGAGATACTCAAGTTTAATTTACACGATTACCATACACTATGGATCCCTACACACTCTCTAAATTCAAAAGTTCTCTCTTGGAACGCCGATAAGTGAGTAGAAGAAGCACCACAAGCTACCTAGTGAAATCTTACTCGGTTCCCGAGCACAGGTAATTTGCGGCTGAGAATTTAGATTTGTGGCGCGATGTTCCGATTAAGTGGGGCACCGGGTAATACCAGTAGAGAAGAGGCGCTGGAATCGCATACCAGCCACAGGGCTGTAACACAAGATGAAGAGCCGCCAAACCCGGGAGCAGCTGCCAGGCAACAACAAGAGCCTCGACCTAGCTTCCAGTACTATGATAATCTAACCAGTCGACAAAATAATCGTGCCCCCAAGAAGTTATTCCCCGCAAAATTCTCATTTTCGACCGGTCGCCAAAAAAAACGACTACCGGTAGAGTAGACCCCGTCCTGATAGCCGAAAGAGTATCCCTGGGGGGTTTAGCGTGCTCAATTTTTCTATTCTCATTGACAGTCATAAACGCTTATCCGGAGGTATGAAATTCGCTTACCTCATTGCTAGTTAAGCGGGTTCCCATACTCATGGGCTTTTCAGGCCTGAATTAGACACCTCCCCTTAGGAATTCGGACGCCTATAATATGTAGAACTAATCTGGTGGTCACTGACATTTAAATATGTAAATCTCAAAATCCACTTCTCTGTCAGAGGAATATTCGGGACTTTTTTTTTTAAAAATGTTATCACTCGATTGGCAAGTATTGAAAACAGGTGTTCCGGATGGAAAAACCGCGGGGTGGCACGGTCCTTTTTTCGATCGCTTTTCACCACCCCGCAGGGTGACTTTAATTTGGGTTCACTCAATCTACTCAAGTACTGTACCATACCATTGCGGTTGGTTGCAGGGTGAGGAGGCCAGGTGCTAATAGGCTGTTACAGGCAGCACGATCCCACGCGTTGCTCTGCTTCTCTACGAGTAGTGATGGCTAGAGATAAATATTCTGTTATCTAACCGTGCCAAGGTTGTTGCTCGCTTGCTCGCAACCAGGCCATCCTCTTCCAGAGTGTGCCTACCGTATCATCTCAACGACACTTCCTAGCTCAACGACACTTTCAATTTGTATGTGACTTTGAGAATTACAAACCACTACCAAGCATTCACTGATGCTTTAAACGCCCTTCTGGCTTTCTCACACATTGTTTTAAGTCTTTGCAAACAAGTCTTCTGTTTTTTTTTTTTCTCCTTATATTTTCGTGTCGTGGGACACCGGTTTGGATTAGGCGTGGAGGTGTCGTTGAGCTGACAGGCAACTCTGGAAGAGAGTGCCCTGGTTGCGAGCAAGCGGGCAATCGAGAGTTGTGGCGAAGCCACAACCTTGGCACGGTTAAGCGGAGAGATATGGTGCCAACTTTTCTTTAGGAGGTATAGGTGCAACAACCGATAAGTGTCAACCATGTGGCTATGTGTGCAACCTAACATAACCAACCCAATACTTGACCAAATCAAGTGGAAAAACCGTAGATATGTTTTCAAGGTAAGGGAGAAAAAAAGTACGGTTTTTTCACTCGGTTTGGTCCAGTATTGGGTTGGCTATGTTATGTTGCACACTGAGCCACCACTCAGCCACATGGTTGACACTTATCGGTTGTTGCACCATAAAACAAGTGCCCAAACCAAGGTGGAAACAAACCTTTACCCAAGTTTTCCAATTCGGTTATCGTCACAGTAATGAAACCTGTCACAACGATTGTGATCACGAATTATCGATTGCGAAATGCCCCTATTACTTTCATTTCTTGGTTTATTTGCTCCTCCTTACTTTTCAGACCATGTCGTTATTGTTTTGGTCTTTTGTTTTGTTTTTTGTTTGTTCTTTTCTCCCTCCTGTTGGAGGATATAAACTCATGAGAGTTCATGTAATCAAAAATCAGGTTTCACAACGTTTCTCTCTCCCTCAAAGAAATTGATAAACCACGCATTGACTGATAGGCCGTGACATATCTTCCTTGTTATCATACATGTGGTATTAAAGGTAGGTAAGTAACAGTAGCCTAGAAAACCCAACCGACGCGATTTGCGGAGGCAAAGCGACCACATCGCCGGTAGCCGGTTATTAACACTCGATTAGCGGACCTTACGTTTGGAGCCAAAACTGGAGTGGCAGCACCACTCTAGAAGTACTCGAGTACTGGACGGTACAGTATTGAGGTCAAACAGCGGCGCGCGTTTCGTGAATCCGCCACAACAATCACTCCCACTCAACACCACCTTCCGAGCAGATAACCAACGCACCGACCGGCCTTCCCATCTTGCGAATCAAGAACTCAAAAAAATTCGCTAATGCACCCTGGTATGATCAGTGATATGGGCAAAGCTTATGACCAGCCAAGTCTCGTGTTACAGCCCAAAGATATACTCGGGTGGGAACGAAAAAATCGGGAAAATTTATCAGTGATGATTTATGTGGCAACCGCCAAAAAGCGACCAGGTTGTGGTATGATGCCGGTACTGTACTGTACAAGTACACCAGCAACCCTTGTACCGGGGTGAAGGATAAGTCTGTATGTAGAACTTCTCTGGTTACCTACCGGTAGGGTCCTCTCGCCCACTCTCTGAGTAGCGATTGCTCCAGCCACTGCGCCAAGAGTTCTCCAGACTTTTTTCCTTCGCCAAAATTTAGCGTAATTAGGTCATTCAGCTGCATAATTCGGGTTTCACACACCAAATTTCAACCAACCATACCCGACTTCTACAGACTTCTTTTTTCTTTATTCTTTTTTTTTTTTTTTTGCCCTTGTATTCCTCTACATCTCACGAAATACTAAGACTAAAGGGCTTTCTGTGCAAAAGTAAAGCGTCTGTCCTATTACAAGTACACCAAAACTCTCTTCCCCAAAGAAATAAAAACCCCATCAATGAATGTCAAAATCCTCCGACTCCACCCGCAAGCCACGAAATCAATTAGCCTCCCTTATTCGCCAACACCTAAATATCACGCGCACTCAAACCCTTCCCCCTCGCCCAATCCCCCTTCAGCTTATCATTCATCTCCCTCCATCTCTTCATTGTCATGTCCTAAACTTGGGGCGGAATCTAGAAAATTTGGTTGCTTCTATGATACTATACCATGCCATTCCCTCCATTCTTTTACATATGAAATCTCCTTTCAATCGTCATTCAAGCACTTGCGATGCTTTGGGTAGCAGTTGTTGATGCTAGAAGTTGCGTGGGGGTGGGGCAAACACGGTTGACATGGTATCAGTTAGCACCAGGGAGATCGTGGTGCAACATGCTGGGGCACGGCAATGGAACGCTCTCTTGAGTGGGAGTGTGTGTACTATGTGTTTCCTTTGTATTGTAGGATATCAGAGAATGTCCTCCTGATTATTTCCTTTGTTGCAAGATGCGGTTTTGTGGGAAATGATAGACGTCCGTGGCGAGCGAGTGATGATATTTGCTGCATTCTTTTTCACCGTGGACTAAAGTTGCAGACCGGTCGCGCATCAACAGACGGTAGAACAAGAGGATTTTCCTGAAACTTGTACAAGCACACTGTAGAGGAAAGATAAGGAAGGTATGTTTAAACAACTTCATTTTCTTCTTCTCCCCCCCTTCTTCGGCTACTCTTTATCCACTGACTAAAATGCCTGTAAAGTCGGGTGTATAAGTAAAACATGATCCAAACATCCTGACCCCCCCGTAGATATTGTCACATATCTCTGTACCTCTACACCCGTCCCCATTCCTCCGCACACTTCCGCGATAACTAAGAAAACATATGTATGTAGAATCTTCCCCGTGAGTCACTAAAGCTGTAGAACAACCCAGCAGACTCCCAAACGATCCGGTAGACTCCCGCGACCACCATCAACCCTCACCTTCTTGCCTCCGTCCACAACCTTCAACCCCGTCCGGACATGAGGAAATGTGAACAGAGTTCACGACAACACTTCTTACCCTGACCTCCGGGGCACTATTTCGTTCATTTACAGCACCACTGCGCCAATCAGGCAATAATAATAACCGTAAAAGTTACCCCTAAACTTTCCTCGGCTCTCCCTACTTCGCGCTCGACACGCAGCACGCCGCCGGCAAGCCGGAGTAGCTCAATCACTGCACACCGCCTCCCCTCCCTCACCGTGCGTAACCAGAGAAATGGATTCCGTACTAATGGTAAGAGGAATATTCTCGCACATCTCGGAAATGCGCGGGGTGTTTGCATTGGGGCCAGCACAAATTTCGGAATATTGAACTTAGCTCTTATCCGCGGTAAAGACCTAGTTCCATTCCTATGCAACTGGCGCCTTACATGATATTACTTTCATTTCGTGTTTCTCATTCCTTTCTTAACATTAACTCCATACCTTATTCAACTACGGTATGTCTTCCTTCATTCCATATTTTATTTGCTTCCCCTTTCCTTTCAAACGATGTTGCTATTGTTCTGGTTTTTGGTTTTATTTTCATTTGTGTTCTTTTCTTCCTCCTGGATCGAAGATATAAATTCATGGGATTTCATGTAATCAAAAATCAAGCTTCGCAATGTTTCTCTCTCAAACCCATTGATACGGAACTTGTGTGATATCTCATGATATCAAACGGTGAAGGACATATGTGGGGTTCACTTGGTAAATTGTGCTGATTACCGTAGTGTTGCTCTCGTAAATTACAACCTGGCCCAGCGACTTTCTCAAGTTCCTTTGTTCCGAATTTGCGACTTATTTGCCTGATTGAAAGTTTGGCTCTTGTTATGGGGCATTCAAGGGAGATCAAACAAAGAAATTATGAAAGGAGCCGACCCCCCCCCCCGACCCGCCCTCACCCTTATCCACTAGTATAAGTATCAGTATAAGCATCCTACAAAGGAGAAGCAATTTTCTATCCTGCACCGTCGCATCAACTGTACTCTCCCACAATCCGACATCACTCATAGCATCTCTCGCTGTTTTTGGAACTTTGCCCTTCACACACTATTATTACAGAATGGCTTCCGTCCCAGAACAGGGCGCAGCCGCCGATACTACTCCTTCATCAGAGATCGCAAACTTGGACGTGCCATATTATATCGATTTCTATCTCACGGAGGGTGTTGAAGGAGTAAGGCACCAACGATATCGCGGACCCCGCTCCTTTACCAACACGTTAGACCAGCGAGCGAAGGAAGGACAGTCAGATGGTGCTGGCTACTGTATTGTGTTCAGCCCAGTTACGGAACCACAACTTGAGAAGCTAGATCGGATTCGGAACACTCAATACAACGGACTCCGGTTCTGGTACGTCACCCAAGAGCAAGCGCTAATCGTTAAAATCATGCCGGGACCCACACATGAAATAGTCAATAGGATGTTTGCCAAAATTATCTGGAAAAAGGCGATCCAGATGGGCTTTGATGAAGAGTTAGTCGATGCCGGGAGTACCACTATAAGTGCACCCGGTGGACGAAAAGAAGGCGATTCCACTTTCAGACCTGTTGAGTTTCGCCCTCGCAAGAACGATTGGCCAACCCTCGTCGTCGAGACCGGGGCCTCCGAACCACCCGGGCACCAGGTCTCTAGTTCTCAATGGTGGTTTGGACAGTCAGCCGGAGAGGTCCAAATCGTGATACACTTTTCTGTGTCTGAGCCGGAAAGGCACATTCATATTGAGAAGTGGGAGGGGGAGAGGGTACCGAACCCGCAGACTACAGGTGCAGAGCCTGATACTTTTAGAATTACGCCGAACAAAACCCAAGAAATTGACATCATCGGTAATGTTGTCACTGGTGCCCCATTGCGACTGGAGTTTGCGAAGGTTATGCTTCGCAACCGGCGCAATGGGGAACGTGATATAATTTTCGGTGTACAAGAGCTCAGGCAGTATGCTGCTACTGTCTGGGGTTCCACGCAATAGGTCACACTCAAGGGGAGAAATTGTAAGTTAACCCGGGCTTGATATTCTGCCAAATTGATTCAACAACTGATTTTGAGCCAGATGACCATGCGAGATCAGTCGGGAGGACAATCTCACGGATACACCGGAGTATATTGATGGTTAGGATTATGGTTATCTGTTTCTTTTACAAATGGCGAGGGGGGGGGCATTGGAGGGAGGTTGATATTCCCTCCCCTTGTTTCCAGTATAGCCCTTCTTCAATTTGTCTCAAAAACGTGTCTTGATGCAAATTTATTATTTCCATATTCGAAGCGCGCATAACCACACCGGCTTGTGATGACCATGTTGAGTGTTGCAAGGGGGGGGGGTGCAGACAAAAGCCGTGACGACTTGCATCTGGCGGGGAGTGTGGGACTTGTACAGTACGTAGACTAAACCATTTTAGGAAGTTCCAAGTTCTAGTGAACTCAAGCGGCCAGTTAAAAAGTCTTCGAAATTTTCAAGAAGGGGAAGCGTTTGCTTGCGGTAAAACGGCAACTGACTGCGGTTGAACTGAGCCATGCTTTTCCAGGAATTGCCTGGCCAGACTGTGGGAAAGCGGCTTTTGAAAAAAATTAAAGCCGAACCCGGCCCCTAGGCCACCTACAGGGCAGGGTTTTAAGCAGCCACTCGTGGTTTATTACTGAAGGATAATCTGTGGCTGCCGCAATTTAGTTTTGGAAATCGCGAATTGAAATCAAGTCTTGGTGACCCGAACCCAAATTAGAACTACTATTAATCTTGTGCTATTCCCGATATATCAGCAAGCAATAACCTAAGTTATAGTTGCCAAGACGCTACCCCAAACCGCGGCAGCCAAACACCCTCTAAAGCCTTTACCACCCAACAGGACCAACCGCCCACGAAAAAAACCACCCGGCCAATATATATTCACCCAGAGTAGTTACAGAGTTGTGTGAAGAACGGTGTATCATAGACAGTTATCCTATAAGCTATCGCGACATTCGGTCGATTTTAAAATGTGGAAATCCTAGCCTATTTCGGGAATCATGGAGTAAAATATACGCGGAATCCGTCGCCTCCGTCGTGCCCATACTGAGCCCGTACAGATTTTGCTGTATTCGGAGTACTACACCCCCCGCCCCCCCCCCACACACACACAACAAGGTTTTTCCTATCACGATTATGTCAGTGGTTGGTGCACTTCAAAACGCGAGAGGACAGAAATTTCCTTATTTTTAAAATTGATTGCGTTAACAACCACCAATGTAATTGAAAAAAAAAAAAAAAAGGAAAAAATACCCAGGCAATAAGGGACTAGTGGTATCATACCAACGCACTATACTCATGACTTCTCACTCGCTGCTGTCGAGATGAAGAATTGGAACATGTAATACAACGTAGCCAGCCAAACATAGAACAATTGAGGTTTTTTTCTTCTTTTCCTTCGTCAACAATTAGGCGCTACAAATTGGGCTAGGGAAGTCAGTGAACCCAAGTGTCCAACCCCCCCCCCGTCCCCGGGTGAAGACGGGGCGGACGGCAGTGCATAGCTGGATGCCCGGGACGGACGGGATCTTGGCGTCCATCCAGACCATTACCCGGGACGGGCGGGCGGGCTCTGCGGGTTTCTTCAGATGTGGGATGTGCCAGGTTCCTATAGGTGATAGCAGATGACTGTCAGGCCCTGTAGGCGACCGCGGGAATATGCCATTTGTAAAAAGACTGCAGGGCCCGGGCGTCAACCCCTAGGACGACCCATCTTTATGAAAGACGGACACCATGCCTCATTATTCTTACACACACTGCCCTGGACCCTCGGGGGGGGGGGGGGTTGGGAACACTGGGAGAAACTGAAAAAAATGTTACCGCACTGGAAATTATCATAACATCACACTGGACTTGTAAGTCTGATGGGTGCAGGTGGTCAAGTCTATCTATAATCCGTGTGCCCAGCTCTTAACACACCCATAATTCATTTGCCAATCCCCTCACTCGGCTCCAACCTACCTCCTTTTAGAAAGAGGAGGGTGACATCTAGCATGATTCCCCCAGATCTTATAACGACGCTGGCGGCCACTAGATTCACTCCCGTAGTTAGTGAGAGCTCGTCCAAAGCAAGTACGAAGCGAATAAAACATACCCCTCACCAGTCTCACCAGTCAAATCCACATCATTCTTCCACCATCCTTCGTTGAGTTCGCCAATCCCGTAAAGGTAAAGGAGGTACTCGCACACAACGCCCTCCCAGACTCCGATAACGCGAAAACGAGTTTTGATGGGAGCGAGGGGGCTAGCTGCTCTCCGATTAGTCACTCCGTCCGGCTGTGGCACGATATATGGAGAGGAATAACTCACGCTCTTGACCCGGAACCTCCACCTTCTCTTGATTCGGAGACTCCACCTTCTTGGAACACGTGATTCTCCTAAACTCACAATTTGCGCAAATCTTGAGAGTCCAGAGGAGTGTTCCGCATTCCCACTGGACACTGTACCCCTCTGTGCGGCCACTTGGGATCAAGTCCAACGTGGTGCTGCGGTGATAGTGCCCTCCGCAAACCATCTTCGAGAGCACGTTCAATTCAATCACGACGTCTTCTTGCACATCGGTGGGTTGAGGGCGGACTCCCGGGGGGAGCCCAGAGAACGGATCGCTGGGCATCGGTGTGTAATAGGTGGAGAATCGGGGAGTGTCGCGGCTGGGCATCGGTAGATGGGTGACGGCAGTTCGCTGTGAGGGCCCACTGGGGGTGCTTGGGCGCAGGCGGGATGGGCCGGCGGCCGATGAGAAATAATCGCTCTCCGGAGAAGGGCGGGTGGGGCCACCTGGCCCCAGCTGATAACAGGTGTTGTGCGAGGGACGGGATGGATCCCCACCCATCGGGCGGAAACAGGTGTTGGGAACGGGACGGCGTGGGGGGCGAGGGGGGTCACACATCTCGAAGGGCTAGGAGTGGGGGTGATGTTATTGCAGTGGTGGGAGAGCTGTGTACTTAGCACGGATGACAATGAAGAGGAGGAGGATTGGATGGTGGTCGAGGTGGAGGCTGGTGAGAGTGAGAAGAGAGGAAGGAACTAGCAACACCGAATTCACAAACTTATGAGGAATTATTTAGGCTCTGCCATATAATCAGGGGAAACGGGAGTAAGAGGGCTTAAAAAAATGATCCCAACGGCTTGGGGCGTCTGAGGGGGTAAAGCCCTCCAGGACCCACAAGAAGGAAGTATCATATCAGAGATATCAGAGTAGGAAAACGACACCCCATTAGCTTATGAGCATCGCAAGTCCAAGGCCGAAATACCAATCAAACTTGATATTATACAGCCTATGCAGATACAATAAGCCCTCGGCCGCTTACCCACTTCTTTAGGGCGGCCACTGTTGGCGGGGTGGGGGGGTTTGGTGAAAAAAATCAATCAAAACCTAGTGTCTGGGTATTAATCACGAATGGTGGTGATTTAAGATATTCAGTTAGAGGCTGGGTATAAGGTGGAGGTATAGTATAACATGTTTGCGAGTTGAGTATGTGCCATGGGGGTGCAATGCGTTCGTATACATAAGGTGTTTCACCCACTTAGTGATCACACCGCCGGGAAAGCGATCAAGGAAACAATAAACAAAAAATGAAATTTTTATTTTCCCCCATGATGTTCTTTTCGTGTCCGTGATTCTACTTTTCTTCCTCTTTTTTCCTTCTGAGTTCCATCCTTATTTACCAGACCAAATTTAGCTAATTTCTCAGCTAGGTCGACTACCTGTTTCCCTTGGAGAATAATGATGTGAGACCCCGTCTTATCATCGCCATCCCTGCTTGGGAGACTCAGATGCCCAACCGTCTACCTCACCCCCGGATCTGAGCTCAACAACCTCAATTTCCTCAACCTCATCCTCCATTACATTTTCAGCCACCTCAACCTCAGCTACCTTTTGAATTGCCACCCTTTTCACATTTCGCTTCGCTGATATCTTAGAAGACTTTCTATTTGCATTCTTTGCTATTGCTGTCTCATTCCTCCCTGTGACTACTTGTTCCTTCTTGTCGCTCTCTGCTCGAAATTTTATAATGTCTTCTACAGATATTACTACCACCTTGGTAAGTACCTTTCTACTTTTCACCTTCATGGACTCACTTTAGGAACAAGCTTGAGCTTTTAACCAACATATTTCTTCCTTAAGAGTTACATTCTCAGCAGTGGTACTCTCGGCTGATCTTGCAAGCTTTTCAACCATCAAGATATGCTTTTTGCTACTTGGTGAATTTGAATTGGAGGGTGCAACTGCTCAGCAGGTATGTATGACGATACTTTTTATGTGATATAGTGTATTTGGTGCTAATGAGGAACTAGGATACTTTGGACTTGTGAAAGAGGTCTTGACTCTTGTAGGATGTTGGGATAGAACACGATCAGCATTAAGTGGTGAAAAGCTAGTAGTTGTAAGTAGTGGATAGAATCTGGTGGAAGATATAGGGGTATTATATCATGCAACAGGCAATAGTCAAAGAACTCCCATATCACATGAGAGGTATGACCATCTGGGATGAATAGTCATATTTGATCTTTTGCCCTATTTTTATTATCATTTTATTAGAATACATTATAGATTCTGTTTTTTCTTATGTAGACTTCAACTTTAATCTACCTCTTCGCTTTATTTGGTTCGAAATTGTTTTGCACATATGCAAGTCCGATTTTTTGATTTGACCATTCAGTATTCGAGTAACTAAAATACACTCGATCACTAGCCTGAACTAAAGCATACTAACCCTTATACAGTACAACACCTTTATAAATAATATGAGGAGGTAAAAGCTGTCCACCTGCTGAAACAGTTTCAATAACAGTAATCAGTTCTCGGTTGCCATCGCGAACTTTAAAATTTCGCTTGTTTCCTAGTTGACACATTACTTTTCTACTATCAGACTTTCACATAAGAAAATTGGTCTTATCGATATTATAAATATCATGAGGCTCAATATGCTGTTTGGAAGCAGTGATCCCAAACAGCCAGTCTGTTTGGCTTTGAGTATGACCCAAGTGACCCAGGCTTTTTCAGGGACGACTGGGTCAAACTGTGGGAAAGCGGCTTTTCCAAACCAAAGTCAGGCCTGGCCTGGGTCACCTGCAGGCCAATGTTTCAAGCGATCACTTGTGTTTCATTACTAAGAAATATTTTATTATTCAACTGGATTAATTTTATAAAAAATCACGGGGTTAATACATATTCCAGATGTGATTAGAAAGTTGTGTGAAGGATGGTCTAGAGTATCTTGAGGTCGGACAGTATATTTGGGTACCGTGGTGGTTAATCGGTGAATGAAATAGGTTTGTCTTGAGCAAGATCTGTAGCACTCGCGGCATGTTGCTCCTATTATCCTATTCGGAGTGATTAAAAATGGAAAGCCTGCGGGCCGTCAATAGATATATTCGGATTACCTGAGAATCTTGCGGCTTTGCCTGGGTACCTGGCGGCCCTGACCTGGGTTGCGCCAAGACTCGACCTGGCGGTTGCCTGGGCACCGCCGGGCATTGGCGGCCGCTCAGAATTTCGACCGGGCTGACCCAGCCTTTTCAAAACCAAGGCCGGACTGGCTGCTTGGGATCACTGCCTACAAGTAGTGATATCAGCTACTTCAGCCATGCGTATTCACCCACAGCCTTGCATGGAAATATCTCCCCGCTCCACTTGTATACCCCGCAACAAAAATATCAAGAAAGAAAGGGAAAAATGCCGGAAGAGACAATTGAGCCTCTTTGATTAGGGAGGAAATAAGAGGAAGAAAAATCTATCGATACCAATAACTTCTATCCAGCCCAGCAATCACGGCATTGATCTTTGACTCCATCCTTTCCATGCTTGACTCCATCCTTTCAAAGCACGACTCCATCATTGACTCCATCCTTTGCATGCTTGATTCCAACCTGTCAATTCTCGATATAACTCGTACCCTTAGGTCCTCAATATAAGTTCCCATGCGTCTCTCTGGAGCAACGTTGTGGTAGATTTGGAGCACACACTGAGAGCATTGGCAGAGGATGTAGAAACAGAATCAATACCATACCACCCCAATTCCGGCCAGAGAAATTCCAACGAAACTGCCCACCAACCACTTAGTCTTGGCATCCAGACGTTCTGCAGATTGATGGTGATGGCCCTGCGATTTTGATACCCCTTTGGTGGTAGCATTCATTCTAGCAACATCCTAGTGTCGGTTAGGTTTGCTAGCAAGTAAAAATGAAGTTTGAGCTCTTACCGTTTCAAGTTTGAAAATTCTTTCACGCATGGTATTTGGCCCGCGCAATTCGCTTGTTCCCCTCCCAATACCGCTGTCACCTGCTAAACCCTGTCTCTGAATTTCATATTAGAACAACTACCAAACCAATAGGAATAGTGATAAACTTGAGTGAGAAGACCAGAGAAGACAAATTCCCAAAGCAGATGAAGGGCGTGCAAACTGCGTAGCTCGTTGAAGAAAAAGTCTTGCTGGTATTCTGATAATTTTTGGTGAGTGAGTGTGTCGAGTGAGTGTGTCGAGTTCAGTGTTAAGAGAGAAAGGAATACTCTGGTTGTACAGGGGTATTATCCAGTGCTGGGTGGGCTATATAGGTGCTGTGCCATGAGTGGATGCCATTCTATGATACGATATCCACCTTTGGAATTGGCACGTGCTCAGTGATGAGTATTAATTTCACTAAACTCACTTTTACCAGGAGAACCTGAGTTTGTATGGCTATGGTATGATGTCATATACTGCCAAGACCTCACACGAGACTTTTAGCACTGGCGTTCCCTCTCGTAGACATTCACCGTTGGGCATTGGCTCATCCACCGCAGTGTTCGTTTAGTGAATACATTTTCCCCAGTGTGCTATTCTGCATGTAACATTTCCCTTCCCCATTGCCCTCTTCTGGCGTGAGCCTTCTCCCAGCAAACACAAAAGCAAGTGTTATGTTCAGCAGTGGGCAAGGGGGGGGGGGGCGCAGTGGCCGTATCTGATAATCCAAACGGCGGAAGTTTCATTTTTGATGACAGTATCACAGGGTGATGGGGGACTGCCTGGGACCTCCGGCTTGTACCCTTGCTCCCTGTACGGTAATCGCCGCATAATAGGTATCCTGTGAGAAAGCAAGTATTATCCGCTGGGCATAGGGTGCCATGAATCCCTTACTTGTATTTTCCACTTCTCGCCTCTTGTTCACGAGCATGCTTGGGAGCATGTAACTACTATCACACGGGACTAGATGATCAGATAAGATATTTTGACCTTTCCTGTATCGTATTCCACCGCCACATTGAAGTAGGACATCTTCACTGACTACTATAGTGATCGGCAATGGTATGAACGTCCAGTGCGAAAGAGAGAAGAGGGGGGGGGTGATCTAACTTGACATACTGACAAAAAACTTTAGCTCTACACATAGCCTATCCGAGCTGGTGGCTTAAATACCTGTTGACATCCCTCTTAAAATATCTCCAATCCCACATTCCGATTCCGCACTCAAGATCTATTCCCTGTGATGAGCAGTGTTTGCTCCTTAGCATCTTCAGATGCGCAGAATGTGGCTTCTTTTGTCCGGATAAGAATTTCCTTTGTTCGGATAAACCTTTTAGAGATGCGCTTTTGATTAACGCATCCATGGGAGAACAGAGATCATGATTCCGTTGGGAGCTAGAGAGTTAAAAGGATTGGGGAGAGCGCAGCAGAGACTAAGAACTGTGTAAGTCTTTGTGAGCCCCATCCTTCTGTTATTAGCTTGAGAGTAGATATAGGAAAGGGAGATATACATACAAGAGAGTTGCGGGTAGTGATCAGGGGGAAAACAGAATGATGCCTTCGTGACGATTCATGTACACTCATATCTCTACCATTTAGTCAGACATTTGGGTTAAGCGATAATGTGGAGAGAGAATCGAATAAGAACGAATAAGCCTCCCCGCTTACCACAAAGTTGGGCCGCGGCGATCGGAGCGTGAGTTTTATTGTGTTACCCCTTGTTGCTTGATTTTATCCCATTTCGTCGCTGTTTCTTCCCATCGCCATTCCACAAGTCATCGATGTTTAAATTCCTATGGGCAACAGGGTTCCTGCGTCATAAAACATGGAGCTTGAATAGCAACGAGGATCCCTCTGACGAGGGTAGAACTTCGAGCACCCCCGCAGGGTGCAGATGCGGCATAAATCGGCTGGCGCCGTCTGCTCCTTCCCCAAATCTCGACCCAGACATGTGTTGAAACGTATTATGGCTTGACCTAGTTTTTCGGCGACCTCATCCGTGACCTTTGGTGTTTGGAAAGCGAATATTCTCAATGAACCCGAACAGTGTAAACATAGTTAGTTTGTTTCGGGATGAAACAGATATGATCAGATACTAGATATCTATACTTGATTTATGTTAGCAGTGTTTGATGTTTGGGGGGTATGGTGGATCTCTTTTTATCTCACAATGTTTTAGTATTTTTCTCTTTCACACCTGCATGATTTTTTCCCCGACTTTCTCCCTCTAAAGGACCATGTACTTTGCCTTTCTTTTCTGTTCATTATTCTCATACTCATGTGGGTTTTTTTTGCTCAAAAGCATTCTCCCTCCTCGCTCTTTTGTTAGTCTCTGTGTTCTTCTTGGATATAATTGAATATACCAGTATTCCGACGTTTACCTCTTAAGTTCACAGCTTGTATCTGCGCAATACTTGGGGATGAGAGTATGTGTCAGTAAAATAACCAGTTTTGCCCATTTACTCACCTACCAATCATCACTCTATGAGCATGTACAGCTTTAATCCTACCTCACATGCACAATATAGATAAATACTAATGAATACTCAGTAAGGGCACTCAGTCACTGACCGTTTCATCACCACATTACTGTTCTGCATGGATTGTGGAACAATCCCAATGCCGTCCCTATCCTTGCCAAGTTATATTTGCCAATCTAAAGGTTGTGTTTCTTACCTAGCTCCCTCATTCCGCTCATGGGTGGAGTTTTCAGGATAGATTTAACGGCGAGGCTGTAATCACGCAAGATCTCTTGTATCCGCATTCTGTCAATACTGTGCTCTATTTTCCACTTTCTATGATATTCCTTTCCCTCTACCTGCAGCCCACCACTCAAGTCCAAGACTGTTGTATTATACTGAGATACCTCTGGCATGAAGGGACTGCCAAGTCAGAGGTTGTTCAGTCCTGTCGGTAACGATTGGCACTCTCGTTCTTGCTGGGCCTCATGAGGACTTCAGACCATGTAGAATACCACCTGAAGCCCGGTTTTATATTATTTGATCAAGTCTCAGATACTCATTAGTTTCATTTTTCTCACCTGTTTTTTTTCTTTCTATTTTCTTTTTCCTTTTCTCTTTTTTCTTGTTTTTGTTTTTGTTTTTTTGCATTCTACCCATAATTCTACTCAGTGTGCTAGGGATGATGGCTGTTGTCCCCCAGTAGTGTTCAATGGAGTGGAAGCAAACAAATCTGCTTGGGCGCATTATCTATTAGATACCCATATCACGACCTAACTTTCCTAGAGACCGGTTCACCCTTTGCAAGTACCACACAAATAGTAAAAGATACTAACCACATAGTACTTTATTCCCCTGGAACGGCCTCCAAGCTAAAATGAAAATACTGTAGTTATCATAACATATTTTTATAAAATTAGTAGATGTGTTTGGCGGTGTTTGGCCTTTTAATGCAGTATTCATTTTTATTCGCTAGATATATCTCATCTGATCACTCGACTTCAACCTTCATTACTACATGCTTACAGATGTGTTGCGATACTATGACATGCATTTTCCAAAATATAATATTTTTCATTCACCAATTGGTGATATTTCGATAGATAAAGGCATGGAAAGAAATGAAAAGATTTGCTAGTCTAGTGCTCTGATAATAATACCAATACAACGGAATAGAGCACTAACCAGAAAGTGCGAGAGGGAGGGAGAGAGTATAGCTGAAAACCTTGGCACCACTCTCCATGCATAGTACAGTATGCGCTGAAGAAAATCTTTCCCTCCTCCAATATACCCTCTTGAGTTCCACTAGAAGAGGGTATCATACTAATGTGGGCGAACCCCGTGGTGGATATCATCGGGGAGATACTATACCCGTATTTTTCGTGAACAACTGAACACTAGGCAAAACTGAAACAAAAAATGCCAGAAAAAATAGACTACAAGTGGGAAATACCCAGCTATTTCCGGCATACCGAACAGGGCCTTATTCTGCAGCACCTGATAGAGATGTTTATTAGGCCATCCGATATCGGAATTATCCCATAGCAATCCCTTACGTGCGACGGAAGTACCGGTAACAAACCAATGAGGCGGCGTAAGCAAGACAGCCCACCGACGACACAGCAACATTTGGAAGCCCAAAAAAGAAAAAAAAGAAAAAAAAAAGACCATCTCCAACATCAAGGGTTGGTGAGGGCTAGAAGCGCAAGAAATAGAAATCCCTAGTCACTGAAAAACAAACGGGAACAATAACTAACTATGCGCAGGAAAGCACAACTCCACTTTTACCCACCCCAAGCTACACCCACATCTCGTATCCACCACGGAAAACAATAAAAATTCGGTCAATCCCTCTTATCCAACCGACAATTCGCCAATTAAAGTGGTCAATACATAGCACCACCAGGAATGAGAAACCCCGATGGGGGGGGAATCATGCTCATACGGGAAATGCAGCGGGAGGTTCCCAGGTCTGGTACGAGAATTCCCCGACCACGTCCTGATGTATCTCCGGGTCCCACAATTGGATATTGTTGGAAACCGTGGATTCTACCATAGATGCCCATAACCTACAGGATATGCTTGGGTGCACAGGTTATTGTTTCACTGGTTCTGATAGAGGTTTCAGAGATGCGATTTGGGGCAGCGCATCCGCAGAAGGAAAACATGCGTTCAGCAGAAGCAGTACGGAAGAGTCGAGAGGATGGAGCAGCGACTGTCCGACGCTACTAACTGTGAGTGTCTTTATGAAGCCTGTCTTTCTTTTCTTAGCATAGGAGAATGTAGAGAAAGGGGAAGCTTGCGAGGATAAGCACGGACGGGAGTGGATATGTCTTGTAGTCGTTAGAATGATGGCAGGATGGAACCTTTTGTTGTAATTTATATAATATACTCCTATCTTTACCATTTTGATAGTTGCTTGTGTTAAGAGATAGTCTGGAGGGAGAATTGAATGAGAACGAGCGACCTCCCCCACTTCTCCCAAAGTCGTGCACTGGCGATCAGTGATTTCATGTTGCGTTACTAATCGCCCTTTCATTTCGTCGTTTCGTTTTGACGTTTCGTTCCGCCGCTTTGTCGTTTCGCCTTTTAAAAGATATCCATATCCAAACCGGTTTGATACCTCCCACTGGATCCCGAATCGGGAGCGCGCTCCTCCGGGGGTGGGGGGGGCAGGGGTGAAATTCACCATGTTTATAAATACATCCCGCGTGGCGCACCATCCCGCTCACTGCTTCCCCCACCTTTCGATTCCCGCCATGCTTTGCTCAGAGCGTGTGCTCTAGAAGACACAACTCGACAATCCCAACAGTATGAAGAACTGTCAGTCACCAAGTTGAAGTCTTCCCACCCCCCCACCTCGGTGAACGAAAAACTTCACCTCACCCGGGTCAAGTAGACATCTGGTGCAAAAAAAAAAAAAAAGAATGAAAAAAAAACTAAGGCCCTGTTTGGTGCGCAACCGTAAAAAAAAAAAAAGATGCCATTTTTCTGAGAACACAAGTTTTCTTTATACTATAGCAAATTTAATCATGAACAGAAAATTGATATCCTGAGTTGAGAGTAGATACTGCCCTGCATATTCTGTGAAATTGTGAAAGCAATCGGAGGCCTACTGCCCGAGGGGTATGGAGAACTGTGATGTCACGAAATGTGGTACTTTTTTTCCGCCATATTTTGCAACATCACAATCTCCCATACCTCTCAATCTGTATGGCTCTGATTGCTTTCAAATTTTCACAGAGTATGTAGCGCAACCTCTGCTCTGGGCTCATGATATCAATTTTCTGTTTATGATTAATTCTGTTGCAGTATAAATCAGAAAAAATGGCATTTTCTTTTCCGATTGCGTACCAAACAGGGCCTAACTTAAGCGAGGGAAGGGTGGCCACACCACATTAAAACTCTAAGGCTGGGCAACCAAGTACCGTAAAATTCCGTATAATTGGCTAGCTCCGGGGCAGGGGTTAATCTCCGGTCCACCCACGATGGGTTTAGTTTGACAGGTTACCAGAATTGCGAATATCAGTTAATAAGATCCAACACACTTGGCAAGCTCATGCTTGACCGTGCGAGGAAAACACTAATCCTTCTTAAGCGCCTTTGTCTCTGAGTACGGAGATTAGCCCCTGCTCCGGAGCTAGCCAATTATACGGGATTTTACGGTATTGTGAAAACTATTCGGACATTCAGCGCCAATACAGGCATTAATAGTCCCAAGGCGTCTAATCACTTTATAACCAGCCAAAAACCTCTATGTGGTTGAGAGAGGTACTGTAGGCGACCATTCAACTATAACATCAATCTTCTAACCAATATTAGCGCAAATTGGAATTTGAGTGACCTTATAGATGAAGTACTAACTCTAGCACCAGCATCATGATGCTTTTGAATCGATACCCACCGAAAGAAAAGCCGGCACCTGTCCTTTACCCATATCCCACGAGGAGGGGTTCAGAACTCTGCTTTACCCGTCGCCATGAGCCGCTCGGAAGGGTGTCTCAAAACCTCGCGTAGTCAGCATGATCTGCCCGCAAAACACACACCAAGCCCCGCCTAGCGTGTCATCTCGCGGAGCCCTCACAGAGTCTACCGGTATCATACTTGAATATGATACATACGGTACAGTACAATATTTGAGTGCTCGCCTAGCGTAAGAACTGGAATAATTGAGAATCACGCTAGGATGTGTGTGGAGTTGCCTCTCCTAGTAAGGTCTGTTATATTTTTCTTTTTATCTCTCTCAACTGAGGCTGTGTTTTTCTCCCCTTAATATAAAGGAGAGAATACTGGACGTCCTTGCGCCATCCTCAACTACCGGTATTCCGGTTCTTATGATACTGTACTGTTCCTCTCCCACACATCGGGATTTGCTCCTTATAAAGTAATTGGATGCCTTGGCACTGACTATTAATGCCTGACTTGGCACTCAATGCCCGAGTAATTTTCACAACATTTAGTTACCCGGCGTTAGTGTTTCCACCGCCTCCCCCCCCCCGCTTAAGCTTTTTTCGCACCTGATGCCTACCTGAATCGCCGTGCTAGCTGGCTTCTATCACGAGATATATCTCTCGAATGGGGATTTCATCCAGAAGAATACTAGCATCACCCATCGAGCGAGGGAGATCATTAAACCCACTACTCCTGAACGGAAGGGAAGGGTGTTGCATATATGATAGGTGATAAACTGGTGCTTAGTCACCGTTTGTCAAGGTTGAGCAGGGAGCTCCCCTGCCCCCCCCAGCCCTTAGAGGAAATGATCATCTCTTCATCTTTGAACCGAACAATCAACCTGCCTTGAATAATTGTGACCCTCATCTGTCCACCTCTTCCCTCCTGTTCCGCCGCAGCTGAAGTTACTTGTGACTTCCTCCTTCCTGCAAACACTGGATTCCTGACACTACTGTTCCCGCTTTTCCGACGGAGTGGGGAGAAAGGCACCATCCGGATTCACGCCCGAGTGATACCCCATGACAATTGCCTTCGCTCAAACAGCCCGCCCGTTGAGCTTGGCCCTATGATTACATCAATTCCAGCATCAACACACCCCGTCCTTGCCGGCACTCTAACCGGAATTGCCCATTTTCTGCAAAACCCATTGCCGGTACCCGCAACACGACTCCCAGGTGCTCCTCCGCCACAGCGTCCCCCGTGTTTACCACTATCCACCCACTCCTCCGAGCAAATACTTTGGCCAGCACCTATACAATGAAAATTTGATGTAACGGGGGCAGGCGGTGAAGGCGGGGCCAAGAAAAAGAAATGATGATGATACCATGAAGCCTAAGGGAACTATACCACATGGTGACCTCCCCTCATCTACCTGAACAAATACAATGTCACAATACAGCCAACCAGCGAAATGCCTACAAAAAACCAACCCAGACCAAACCAAATGAGAATGTCGAACATTAGCTCTGAGACATTGCCGAAACGCATGTCATGCCACGCCGAACCTGCTCCGCCCCCGAATTATCCAGCTGTGGTGTCCCGTCGACAAACTGATATCCCCAACCAACCAACAACCCAAAGATCACCAACCTCGAAAACCCAAAATCTACAATCCAAGCCAAGCAAACCCATTGCTCTACACAGCTTGACATGGTGCGCAGTAGCTAGGCAACGGGAGCAACAAACTTACACGCCATCTCTCTAAATAGACATCCATTCTGCGTACAGACTCCCGAACGGTCCACGAAGGGTCCTGTGAAGTCCCCTGACGCTTTCCGCCAAAGAGAAAAAAAGACATTCTGGAGGCCTACCCGGAAGTGTAAAGCTAGTGTTATAACAAATAAAAGAGGTGGATAGTGAAGGTGGGGGTGGGAGAAGGGTGACTAGCTAGCCGAGGGGGAATTAGAGCGACGGGAACTGTGTTCCTGTGGTGAAAAGGTTGATGGCGCTGAAGCCCTCGGCGGCGGGCACTGGTGTCGTGTCGGAAGGGAAGATGACAGGATGTGTTGGGCAAAGTTGAGCGGGAACTGGCCTTCTACCGTGCAGTTGGTTCTTTAGAGTGTTTTACCTTTCGTGTACTATGCAATGTTCACAGCACTCTTCTGTGAGGGAAACTGCCAATGAGGCTCACCAGCGATGCTTGTCTTGGCATCCAAGCTTTCCAAAGCACATGAGAAGCTTGTCCCGCATCTTGATGGATACTAGTCGAGTTATCCGCATCGTGGGCTTTTGCTCTTTTCCCCTGGCCTCTTCTCCCTCATTCCATTCCTTCTTCCTTCTTTTCCCTTCCCTTTCCATCTTTCCTATCCTTCCTATCATAATTTTCACCCGACAACAACACATTTTACTAGAGCATGATAACCGCACCTTTAGAAAATGTAGCGCACAAGCATTAGAATACATATGGCCATTGACAAGGTTTGGTGAACTATTGGTGAACGCTACAATGTATCATATTTGTAGTTCGAAGTGAGTGCTTTCCCGCCAGATGCAACAATGGCCATTCCAGCGATATGTTTGGATACACAACCATCAAAACAACCCCTGCGCCATGGAAACATCTCCCCCCCGGCACTTGTATACCCCTCGACAAAAATATTGAAAGAGGAAAAAAAAAAAATCCCAGAAGAGTCAACTGAGCCTCCGTGATTTACTAGGAAAAAAGAAGAAAAAAAAATCTATAGTTCCTTAGCAAAAGTAAGCGAACATTCCGCATGGCAACGAAACGCTCAACCCTGCAACATCGTAACCCCTCCCCCGCACTCCCGAACCCCACTATACCTTTACCACAACAAAAGAATTCCTGGCATACATACAAGGTGTTAATTAGGATGATGAAGGATTTATGTTATTTTTAAATAATTTTCAGTTGTGGTTTTGGTGGTCAACTATTGCTAAAGAAGTATGTCCTGTTGCATCGCGATGTTCGGCTAATTATGCTAAGGTACAATATCAAAACCAATAACGTCTATCCAGCTTAGCAATCACGGCATCGAGCTTTGACTCCATCCTTTCCATCCTTGACTCCATCCTTGACTCCATCTTTTCCATCTTTGCCTCCATCCTTTCCATCTTTGCCTCCATCTTTGAATCCAAGCTGTCAATTCTCGACTCAAGGGCTACCTTTTGGTCCTTAACATAAGCTCTCATGCGTCCCTCTTGAGTGACGTCGTAGGAGTACATCTTGTACACACCCTAAGAACATTAGCGGAGAATACAGAAATCAAATCGATACCATACCGCCCCAATTCCACCCACGACCGTTCCAACGAAAGCGGTTGCCAACACCCTGGTGTATATGTCCATATGGTGGAAGGATTTGTGGAGATTGTCCTGGGATTTGGATAGGCCTTTGGTAGTGGCATCCCCGCTAGCAACATCCTAGTATCGGTTAGGTTTGCTATCAAGTAAATGTGAAGTTTGAGTTCCTACCGTTTGAAGTTTGAAAATTTTTCCAAGAATTGTATCAGGCCCGGGGAATTCGCTTGTCCGCCCCCCAATACTGCAGTCAGCTGCTAAATCCTGTCTCTGAATTTCATATTAGAACGACTACCAAACCAGTGGGAATAGTGATGAACTTGCGCGAGAAGAAGAAGACCAGATACGGCGAATTCCCGGACCAGATGGAGGGCGTGCAAACTGCGTAGCTCGGTGAAGAAGAAGTCTTGCTAGCATACTGATAACTTTGGCTGAGTGAATGTGTATCGAGTTCGGTGGTAAGCGAGAAAGGAAGGCTCTGGTAGTACGGGAGTGTTATGGAGCGCTGGGTAGGCTATATAAGTGCTGTACCACGAGTACATACCCATTCTATGATATGATATCCATCTTTGGAATTAGCACGTGTGCAGTGGTGAGTATCAGCTTTGCTATGCCCAACTTTGCCCTAGTGTGACGGAGAACTTGAGTTTGTATAGGTATAATACTGTATACCGGCAAGACTCCACTCAAGGCCACAAGCATTGGGGTCTGTACCCGTAGGCATTGGCCCGCCCACAGCAGTGTTTGCTCACTGAATATTATTATTTTTGCTCACGGAGCTGCTTTTCATGCAAATTTTTCCTTCTTCCTTGCCCACTTCCGGCGGGAGTCTGCTGACGACAAGTATAGAAGAAAGTGTAATGTTGGACTATGGGCATAGGAAAGCGGCCTCATCGGATGATCCAGAGAGCGGAAAGTATTATTTTAGAGGATAGGGCTAATACGTAGCAGGGCACTACCCGAGACCTTGAGTGTATGGGCTTGCTCCCGTCGGCGCATGGCGATATGATCGACATCCATAGAGAAAGCACACGTTGGATGAGAAATGAGGAGCAAAGGTGTTATGAACGTTTGATTAAGGAGCCGAGATGGATGACTGAATACAGGCAACTGCCAATAAACACTCCCGTACACCATGCATGCCTGCAACTGGAGTCACTCCATTACAAGCGTTGCCTTACCGTAGTAGTGCGGGTCCAGCTTCAATCTAGAAAGACATGCACAATATAATTTGAATGCCCACCAATTCCTACAATGTCCTGGACAAAGCTATTAGCACGTTACTGCTTTGTCCGGATTGTGGAATTCTCCCAAAAGTGTATGTATACGAGGCAGCAGAGCCAAGGCCTCAAAATTGATTCCCAAGCAGAAGGCACATTCACAAGTTCAAGCATTGAGATTGCCTCTGAGCTCCTTCGTGGCACTTGTTTGCGTAATTCTGGAATAGATAACAACAAGACTTCAATCATGAGAGATCACTCATATCATACTTCTGTCCGCACTCTCCTCCACCCTTCACTCCCACTCCTCACTATCCCCTCGTGGGCCTACCATCTAAGCCAAAAACCTTCGTGCGGGGATATATCTGCCTTTAATGGACTGTCAAGCTACAAACTATGAGGCCTCACCGGTGTCGCTTGGTGCTGGAAATCACGAATGCTGCTCGATATGCGCGGAATACGTTCAACATGTTCAGAACCTGCTTGTATGTTTAGAGTGTTCGTAATGTTGTTTTCATTCGTTCCAATAGAATTTTCGGAGATGCTTCCGGGGGGGGGGGAGGCAGTATGGAAACATCAAAGGGACGGAACAGTGAGTATCCGGAGACAACGAACAGAGGAAGTCCTGGTGAAGCCTGTCTTTCTTTTGTTAGCATGAGAGTATGCAGAGCGCAGAGATATTTGCGTGGAAGCAAACAGATATGTGTGGTGACCGGTGGAAGGGTAGGTAGATGTCTTTGTCGTGATCGATATCTATTCCTGTCTTTCCCGTTTAGTGTAGTTTAGAGTTTGATTGAGTTGTGATAGTGCGATAGAGCGAGAGGGCATGAGCATTGAATGAGAGAGAACTTCCCCGCTTTCCCAAAGTCGTGCGCTAGCGATCAGAGTTTCCCAGTTGCATTACTAATTGTCGTTTAGTTTAAGGATTCTAGGTTAGCATGATTAACCGAACATTTGGTGCCGCAAGATTCGATCACGCACAACATCGCAACCCCTCCCCTGCGCTCCCAAACCCTACACTACCCTTACCACAACAAAACAAAACAAAAAAACCCTCCCGGTATACAAGATATTAATTAGGACTATGTATTTATCTGATTTTTAAATATTTTTTTTTAATCGTGGATTCAGTAGTCAAGTATTGCGAAAGAAATATGCCCAGTTTGCATCACGATGTTGGCTTAATTACCTTAAATACCGTACTAACCGATTTCAAAAGTATTCGGACACCTTGGCGCTAGTTTGTATGGGGCTTGGCGCCAAGGTGTCCTAATACTTTTGAAATCGGTTAGTACAGTACTCAGTACTCAGTACTCAAATAGAAGAAACATATGCTAGGACGTTGGAATTCCCCTTCTCGGCTAAGCGAGGGGAAAACACGGCAAACTCAGCCCTAAGCTGTGGCAAAAGGAAGGGAGCGCCGGTATGAGGAGCGCCGCACTAGGAGAGGCAAGTACTGTACTAGTACAACGCCCTATCATAACACATTTTTTCTTCTACCATAAAAACTGAAATAATTGAACCTCACGCTAGGACTTTGGAGTTGCCTTTGCTGATAAAGGGCGGTTTTTTTTTTTACTTTTTCTTTTTGTCATAGTCTGGGGCTGAGGGGTCAGTGTTCGCAGTGTTTTCACCCCTTGATCCAAGAGAAGGAGTTTTGGACGTCTTAGCGCGAGGTTCAATTATTCCAGTTCTTACGGTATTTGAGTTTTTACGGCATGCTAAAGTATAATACAATCCCATAGTTGCCATTAAAAAACTGGCAGTCCCGTACTGGGCCTTGTAAGGCCCCCTCTCCCCCCCCCACCCTAGAACCGTGCGGAACACTCCCGGAAGCCTGGTTTTGCAATTTTCAACCAAGTCTCGGATATTCACTGATTTCATTCTTTTGACTCTCTCTTTTTTTTTTTTTCTTTCTGCATTCCGCATATTATTTTCCGCCTTTCAGTTCTGCTTAAGTGGTTGAGGACAGGAGCAGAAGCGAGATCTGATTAGATGTGCTATCAGATGATCAGATCAGACCATAGCACCCCCCCCTCTCCCTTTCTAGGTCCTATTCGTCATGTGCAAAGCATGAATGGTGCAGTATCATAGTTCCTTGACAAAAAAAACAAAAAAAAAACAAAAGTCAAGCACCCGCCAAAATACACCGAAATGGCCGAAATTTCGGGACACGAAAATTGCTTTTTTTGCACCCCCACCTCCTCAACCAATTAAAGCGAGAAATAGAAACATAAAATAATTTAGCTAAACGCCTTAGCGCTTCCAAAATCTGCATTTCTACCATCAATTCCTTTATTCTGTAGGCGGTCCAGTCAATCGTCCCGCGTGATTCCAAAACTGGACTTTTAGCACCGAGAATGAGGAGGGGCGCTCGTACAAAAAAAAAAAAAAAAAGACGTTTGTATGTATCATAATTAATCGTTTTGAGAATGGCCAACTTATCGTATACACCACGGTTCGAGCAATATCTCACCATACCCCTCCTAAATTCAACCCTCACAGTTAGAATACCCAAAACCGTCGTCCCACAAAGAATTGGCTTACTTTAACAGCGGCCGATTGATTGAGTTCTGATGCTGTGTGAGATACCGCAACCCCCTTTTTTAGTGTAACCCCGTTCATCAACCACGACTCCCTTTGTCACCTCACTGCACTACACTAATAATGATAATAATATGATACCATAAGTATGATATTTCATGGAAATGGCCCACAAAGCCAAAATAAAAATACCAGTATCATAAGTATTTCCATAAAATGGTATGGCACTATCCTGCAAATCAAAGGAAAGAAAAGAAAAGAAAAAGAAAAAGAAAAAGATTCACCGTAAAAGTAGAAATACTACCGTAAAAACTCGAATAGAAGAGAAATGTGCTAAGACGTTGTGCTTGCCTCTCCTAGTAAGGCGCTGTGTATATTCCTTTTATTTTGTCTCAGCTGAGGGCTGTGTTTGCGGTGTTTTCCCCTCGCTTAGCTGAGAAGGGGAATTCCAACGTCCTAGCACATTTCTCTTCTATTCGAGTTTTTACGGTAGTAGAGTATGGGTATTTCTGGCATGTCGAACAGGACCCTCTTTCACAATATCATACATAAATATGATACCAGAGAACGTTTATTAGGCCCCTCCAATATTGGAAGTATCCCAGGGCAACAGCCCTTTATGCGCGACAGCGTTATGATAACTGGACCGACACGGCATAGAGTATCGTCGCCAAGATCATCCACCGACCATGGAACAAAATTTGACAGCAAAAGTGGGAAAAAAAAGAAGGAAAAAAAAACATAAGTCTCCAAGCACGGAAGAAACATATGATAGCTCCCCCTTCACTCATTCCCCCCCCCCCTCCCTCTCCCCCTGCACCCCGTGCCACTCCCACAACTCGTATCCATCGCGAGGGCAACAGGAAAATTCCGCACAATCCCCCTCCACCATCCACCCAACCGACGACCCCCCGATCAAATCGGTCGACAGATTATCACCACCACCACCACCGGGAAGGAGGCAAGGAATCCTGATGGGTTGGGGGGTGAATCATGTTCATCGCCGGAAATGGAGGTGGGGAGGGAGGGGGGAGGAGGTTCTCTGGTTTGGTACTATACGGGAATTCCTCTGACAGCTTCATGATGCATCTCCGAGTACCGGTACTGCACAATCGGATATTCAAGTCGGTCTACCCGTAGTTGCGGATACTGGAGATCTACACTAGTGTTAGTTCTAATTCGGGCCCGCTTATTAAGTAGGCGATCATCTCCTCTTTGGATTACAGTAGACTACTCGAGTACCCTAGTAAGAGAGAAAAAGATCGGCGACTAAATTGCCCCATTAGATGTAGTGGCGCCAATATATATCTGGATGGTTACCAATAGCTTAGCTCTCGCTGGAATCGTCCAAGTATCCACGACAAGTGGAAATCTCTTCATCCTCCCCCCCCCTCCCCCTCCCCCCTCAGTGAACGAAAAGCTTCACCTGACTCGGCGGCTCCAGCCACTCTGCACAGAGTTGAGCAAAACGACGATCCCTCCCCCTACACCGTGCCCCCCCACATCGCAGATAACGCGATACATTTCTCGCAAGAAGATTTCTTCCCGAGGAATAGCACCTCACATAGTCTAGGGCGCCGGGGACCATTATGTTGAAACATATAACATCCGCTATTGATTCATATTCGTTTCATCTCTTTCTTTCCTCATTACCTGTCTCATCGTGTATCACTGCCACCTTCTGCTACGTTTCTGTTACCAACTACTGGTATTATGCACCATGTGGAGGAAAAGTTTTCTAGTTAGGTTTTCTTAGCATACGTTTCTAACAGGATAAAGGCTGGATCTTTTTCCTTCTGGTTTGCGGGTTCATCAATTGGTCGTCGCTCAGTATTCAAGTTTGTCTTTGTATTATTTTTATCTCGTCTCTATAGTCAATCAAATTGCCTTTCGTTCCTACTACACAAACTAAGACATTAAACCCATCATTCATGAGATAAAGGGGAGGGGAAAGAAAGGGATCATTTCGACTCACTCCCGAGTGATACTCCATGACTACTTCCCTCACCCTCACAGCTCACCCGTTGAGCCCAGTCATATCATACTCATGTACAGTATGATACTTGTACATACAATAACCAATTCCAGCCTCAACACACCTTGAGCTCACCTTAACCGCAGTTTCTCATTTTCCGCAAAACTTATTGCCGGTACCCGGGACACGACTCCTAGGAGCTTCCCCGTCAAGGTGTTCACCGTGTTTACCCCCATCCATCCACTCACCCTGGTGAGCACTTTAACCAGCACCTATGCAATGACAATACAACATAACAGGGACGGGCGGTGAAGGCGGGGCTAAGAAAAAGAAAAGTTGATAATACCACGAAACCTAACGGAACTATACGATATGATGACCCTCTATCCATCCACCCGAACAAATGCCATGCCATGCCACCAGCCAGCCAGCAATGCCCACAAAACCAACCCGGACCAGACCAAATCAGATAACGAGGCCGGGCAAAAAAACAAAGGAAAACCTAATGCCCGGTAATGCCCTTAGCAAATAGAATAAATGAGTAAACAGAAAAAAAGGAGAAATAGCCAAGCTCTGTCAAAAGATAAAAAGTGATGTATGATAAGAGAAAAAAAAGAAAACCTCCACTCCCGAAAAACTACGGCACATAAATCCTCGAAAAACCCTCCACCCCCTGCCGGCAGCATACACAACTCTTGTAATTGTTATGCGCGAGGCAAACCCTGCAATCCTCGCACAGGGCAAGACACCTACACGGCCAAACGATGATGGTCCTGGTGGCGGATTGGCAGACCACGCACGAGCTATAGCTCGAAGCAGGGGTGGCCGGCGACTGTCGTCGCTGCTGCAGTATGATGGATTCCAAGGAGGTGGATGCACTGTTAACAGAGTGGTAGGTTGACCGGGTGAGGATGTTGGGCGCCTTCAGATGCCGGCCGAGGGCTTGCGCTTGAGCGCGGTCTTCTGGGGTTTGTGGGTCGAGAAGGGTGGCGAGATCTGCTGCCGTTGAAAATATTTCCGTGAAGGGGGATCGGGGAGGGGAGGGGGAGGATGAAGAGCCATGGGAGGGGTAGGGGTGTGATTGGGTGGGCGTCCGCATGCCAGAGGGTTGGGAGTCGTCGTCGTCAGAATCGTAGGGGAAATCTGTTAGGGGGGCTGTGTCTGACGCTGCGGAGCTTACAGTGCTGGCATCGTCGTCATCCTCCGCAGAGTCGTCGGGTTGGAAGTCGCCACTTGCGTCTGAGTCTGCCCAGAGGGGTCCCTCGATGTTCCTGATGAAGCGGGTGTAGAGTGATGTTGAGTCTGCATCCTCCTCTTCGGCTTCCAAAGTTGAGTCCTGAGTTGCGTCAACCGCTTCCGGGGTATCGGGCGGGCCTCTTCCACGGGTGCGGAATAGAGCTGGTACCCAGCGGGAGGTTAGACTGACGAGAAGAACTGATACCCCTCGCATCATTTCTCCAGCGCCAGCCCATCTGCTGCTTCCGGTGCCATTTCTGCCCTTCTTGGGTGCCATAATTCCCTTCACGTCCTTGCGTTCCTGAGAATATGGGCCTTTACCGACACCGGTCCCGACTAATCCTGGGGCTGCACCTCCAGCACCAATACCTAACTTCCTCTGAGAATCCAGAACCTTGGTCCTCTGGTCCTCCAGCCAAGTCCACGTCGGAAGCCTAACCACCCGCCCCTCGTTCAAATAAGTAGCCTCACTAGCCGCCGTCAGACATTGGAACCCCAACTTCAACAAGGTAGTATAAAAGTCATCACTGTTATTAATGGTAACCGTCCCCAACGTTAAATTCGCCTGCAAATTATCGAGACCAGCATGGAAGCTCGGTCTTTCGCTAACGCCGGGCGGAGGAAGCAACGAAGTAAGTACTAAAGCGAGTGCGTAAATGGCCCCACAAACAAATATCCCGGTGAAGATAACTAGGTGAGGAATGAACCCAACCACGCATACAGTGGGGAAATTTAATACGGCACCGGATTCGGATCTAAAAATTAGTGCCCATGCAAAGCCGCTCAAAAATGCAACACCCCAGATGCCCGTGCTGAGCAGCCGGTGTTTTGCCTGTCGGTTGAAAACGCCCAGAATGTGGCTTGTGAGGTGGCCGAGGGCGGAGATGAGCGAGATGTAGAGAACTTCCGGGGGTACATTCTTCTCCGTGTGAACGAGGACCCTACGATTATCTGTGACAGTTGTCTCATCGTCTGGGGGGGCCGATTGGATTTCGAAAACCTTGGGCACGGCTAGAAACTCTGCTTCGGCGAAGGCGAGAGAGTGCTCCATGAGGGTCATACCAGTCTCCGCGGCAGGGTTGCGCGCCGTAACGGCGCAGATAAAACTCTCAACAAACTGGCTAAAACAAACGGTTTTATAGAACGGCCACAGAAGCGCTAGACTCCCCTTGATAGGCTCCATATCTTTGATCCCCTTCTGCCCCTTGTTCTCGCCCACCGGCTTCCCATCAGAATCCTCGCCGGTGGTATCCGGTGAGGGTTTATCAAATCCCGGAACCTCGACACTCGCGTGCAATTCCGGAGGAGCCTTCATACCCCCCCACTGGTAGACTTGTTCCGCCCACGCCTCGTCCGGAATCATCCCCACGGCCTCACACACCTGCAAGTCATCCATCCACCAGTTCCCCACTCTCGCAACCTGCCACAGAAACCCGCCCGCAGGCCTCGGCGATCCATCGCTGAGGTAGACCTCACTCGTTTGACACCTGAGCGCGAGAGATATACGGTAGATGTGGAACAGGCAAAGAACGATAGGCGCAAGGCGCATGAAGAACCTAGTCCTAGTGGTTAACGTAAGCGGCCTCCGTAGCGAGGCATAGATACTCGTCCTGTTCAGAAGTAAGGCCTAAATTCCGTGGATAAAAAGCGGTTGTTAGTGAAGGGCAGCTAATATCATAAACTCTACTGGTACACTGTTGTCGGAAAAGCCTCCATAACCACACTGGTTCACACATGTAGCCGCGGCTGCTATAGCAGGGAGGTTCGAAGTTCTCGGTATACCCATGTTGGCAAAGTTCCCGTGTAGCGTCCGACTCACCGCAACGACCCGGGAGTCTCTTATCCGAAGGTTGCGGAAAAAATTGGGTGGGGAAAAAAATGCGAATACCGTTTATAGAATGGCTGTTACTAGATCGGGAAAGGTCTCCTGGTAGAAAGGGTGGTCTTGGTCCTACTGCCCGAGGCGGGAGCTGGCGGGGTGCCTGGAGTGTGACAACCCTGTGTACGGTACTTTCATCCAAAGAAGAGATTCGAGATATCCGTTCGTCCGAACCGGCACACACCGTACCCGCAAAGGTATACCGGTACCTCGGTTGGTAAGTTGAAACTGGATCCAATGATAGAAAAATACAGCCCTACTCAAGCCCCGGGATTAGTGCTGCGTTTCCCCCGGCGCGTTAGCACCAGCGGACTCGCAGCTCCTGCGCGGCGGCGTTGTTGGCGTACCGAGAACTCCGAACCTCGCCAGCATGTTGATTCGGGCCAAAGAGCAGCCACAGTTGCACCCGTGTATCAGTGTGGTCATGAGGAGGCCTCCGGAGCTGGAATGCAATGTCGAATCGTTTGAAGGCAGAATTGCTACCGCATACAACCCAGATCTGAGTGGGAATGCCAAACTTGGGAGCATACAATAGCAACCTTTCAAGCGGAACGACATCGCCCGTGCCCCAAAGCGGGAAAAAACAAACAAAAAAATGGACGAGGAGAAGCCAATGGAAACAACAATAGCAAACGAGGGATTTCCAACAAACTAACCATGAACAAGCACATAACGGCCCACGGACTGGTGACATATGTGAACACGTTCCGGACCCCTCTTCCTGGCCGCGACGTCGCCATCGTTGCCGCCTCCGTCGCCGAATTGACATTTCCGACAGTTTCAGCTGCCTCTGCGATCTGTTGAAAGGCGTTGCTAGCTATCGCCGTTGCTACTTGATCAGCAGTAACGTCCGCTAGCGAAGTGACGGCCTCCGGTCGGGACATGACAAATCTGAACATTGATCCGTTGAATAGCGAAGACAGGAAGCCACCATTCTGGGTCTCCATGGTGGAGGAGCGTTGACGGTGAGCGGAGTGGAAGGGAGGAAGGAGTGTGGGGGGGGGGAAGGGAGGAAGAAGCGCTACTTGAGTGGAGAGAGTGGGATTACGGTGAGATTGGTTCTAGAAGTGGTGAGGTTCAGCGAAGAGGCTGAAGTGAAACTTGGTGTAATATAGCTTGGCAACTAAATTTACTTCTTTCGGGGTATTCGTATCATGATAATAGCTGCTGTGGTTATACAAGGATAGGGACCCATTAACCGGAACAGACAAGGATGTATTTTGCTGGTTAACCTCAAATAACTGTTCCATAACTTCTTGCCGGACCTTGTAACCCCTCAAACACACTCAGCAACACCGTACTCTATGCCTCCCTTACTGTGTGAGCTTTGTCGGCCTTATTATCAGCCTATACTCAAATACAGTATAATACGGGACAGTACCGCAACTTGCGCCGTTTGCCTAACTTTCAAACAATAAAAAATAGCACGACACTAACGCCTTACATCACGAGTTATTACGCCTATTCCAAACAATACACGAAGCGCATATTTACACCGGCACCCCAGTTTTTCGCCTACACCGCATCCCCAGCCCCAGCCCACCATCTCCACACCACCACCGCCAGGACCACGATCCAACCGGGCCACATAAGAATCAGCATAACGGGATTAGGCTGCAACAACAGCAACACCATTTCGTAAAAGAGCGCGTCCTTGAATTTTCCCCATCGGAGGCGCAGGCCCATTCCCTGTTGGAGGAGGAGGGCGGGGGGGTGGTGGAACGTCTGCTGGAGGATTGTGGTGAGATCGGTTAGGAGTTGTAAGAGGAGGATCGGGAGAGGGGATGTCCAGGCCGCCTTTGCGGGGGAGGGGGTACCGCTTCCTGTCGCCATTTCTGTCTGCGGGGCACTTGTGGTCATCCTGAAACCGTGGGGTGTTGATCCAGTGGTTTGGCTTGGTCGACGGGTAAAATATTCAGGTACTTGTATCAAACGTACGGTAGGTGGGCTGATAGAAATTTTTAAGGGGAAGAGAGGTACCTGTGTCCGGGAGTAAAAATGTACGATACCAAGGTTCATGAACCTGTGAATATGTACCGTTCTCGAAAGCTTCAACCTGCGCACAGAAAAAATCCCACCTTCTTCCAAGAACTTTAAAAAAAAAAGGAAAGCAGAAGAGGGCACGGCAGCTATATCATATCCTCACCCTTACGCCCAAAGGGAAAGAGAGAAAAAAACCCTCTCCTACATGCGCAGGGACCCACATGATGGTTATGATATCTCGTAGACACCCGTATGATACAGTATCCAACGCCCTCCTTTCTTCACTTCCATACCCCTCTTCCTTATCCTACCATTCTTCCTCCCTTCAACCAAAACCAAACCAACTTCCCCACCTGACCCTCCATTGAAAAAAACCGCCCGGCCAAAACAAAAAAAAAGTCCCTCACCCAACGCCCACAAACAGCACGCCTGGTATCATAGAACCTATGGAGTTTTGCCAAATAGGCCCTACCATGCCATAATCCATCAAGACCGAGATATTAACAAAATCCAGGGCGCGACAATCAGAGCACGCCACCACGTGTTGTCCCGTTCAGACACTCAATTGGTTCATGCATTGGTATAGAAGAGATAACCTAACCCAGCCCAACTGCTGGCACCAGGCACATTTCGAAAGGGGGAGAATAGCCGGAATCAATTCTCGAAGGGAATTGAGTAGGAGGTGGATGGGGCGGGTGGAGATCGGGTATGTGGGTACAGTGCAGTACTCGAGTACGTTTCTGGAAAAAGGCAACGCAATTGCATGCAGGCGCAAATCGAGCGGGATAATTCTGGTTTTCCTGGAACATACCCAAATTTGATATTAGAGCAGCATTTGACCCCTTTAATGGCCGGTTCGAAAAAAAATTCAATTCCCCCCCCCTCTCCCCCGCTGTATGGAAACATAACCCCTCCACAGAGTTGGCTGCAATGCTTCAAATATCCTCAATTGTTGCAATATTTCATCGCCAAGAATCTTGTCTGAGCAGATGCTTTGCCAAGCCCTTATAGACATCATGAAATTGTACCGGTGATATCAGATGCAACCGTAGCCGTGATAAGAGAAACCCAGTGGCGGTTGCAGTGAATCCTGGACTCCTGAGACGGTAATAGAAAATGTTGTGCTCCTCTCAGGCTGTGAGTATCTCAGACACAGATTAATAAGCAACTTTTTGTATCATACTCAAAAATCCGCAGATGTGCAAACTTCAGACCACACACTCAGCTAATTTTAACTATTGTGACGATCGTGCCAACCCTACTCGTACAAGTACTTACCCGGTCATCACCAAAGAATAAGAAAGAAAGCGAGACCTTACCATAAGTCATCCGACGGGGCACAAAATCCGCAAACCATCTCAGCACCTAACCCAATGCTTAAAACCCCCATCCCAACGCCTCTTGCATAAACTTTTTTTCCCATGATAATAATATTATTATGATAATAATATTATGATACTTTTTTTTATATTCTTTTTTGCACAGGATCAAAAAGGCGAAAAGAAAAAAAAAGAGAACTCTACTCACTCACTCATATTCCATAAATCTAAAAATAATAAGAATCCACTCCAAAATTACCGGTTGTTCAGCTATTTCAGATTTCCCCCCCCGTAAAAAAAAAAAGGACTCCTTTTGCCCTTTCCAAAAAATCCCTCCAACTCAAAAGCGATTTTTTATTTTATTCCATACCCATAAAGTGCATTCCTATTCGGCAGGTATTGTGCTTATGATATGATAAGATATGATAGAAAGGGGGGGGTTTTCAGTGACAGGCTTGGGGGTGGTTCAATTTAGGCGTCGAGTTGGGCCCATTAACCGTGCCAAGGTTGTGACGGAGTCACAACCCCAGCTTGCTCGCTTGCTCGCAACCTTGGGCACTCTCAAGAGAGTGCCGAACAGTTCAACGGAAGTAACAGCTCAACGACACTTTAATTTGTATGTGAATTTAAGAATTACGAATCACTACTAAACATTCTCTGATGCTTTAAACTCCCTTCTGACTTTCTCATACATTGTTTTAAGTATTTGCAAATAAGCCCCCCCTTTTTTTCGCTCCCTCTTACAACTTTTATTTTCATGTGGTGGGGACTTGATTTGGATTAAGCGTGAAAGTGCCGTTGAGCTGTTCCTCGTGCCAAGGTTGTGGCTTGTCAGCCACAACCCCCGAAAGCTGGCAAGCTCGCTTTTTGGGGGCACTCTAAAGAGTGCCTGACAGCTCAATGTCACTGGACAGCTCAATGTCATTTTTGTGGCTCAATGTCATTTATGTGGCTCAAGACCTGTCTCTTATACACATCTAGATGTGTATAAGAGACAGCTCTAATTCCTCCCTCTTCTTCACCATTTGATGAGCCTCTGATGCATACAGAACACCACCCCTTTATTTAATTACAAAATGCTTTCACAATATCTTGAGCTATAAATTTACTTAAAACAATCAATTGACATAGAATTCTAAAGGTTTATTGCTCAATATGAATGGTGTTAACCAATATGAATGGTGGAGAGCATGAATGGCATTGAGCCACAATAATGGTGTTGAGCCACATAAATGACATTGAGCCACAAAAATGACATTGAGCTGTCCAGTGACTGTCTCTTATACACATCTAGATGTGTATAAGAGACAGCAATAATGGTGTTGAGCCACATAAATGACATTGAGCCACAAAAATGACATTGAGCTGTCCAGTGACATTGAGCTGTCAGGCACTCTTTAGAGTGCCCCCAAAAAGCGAGCTTGCCAGCTTTCGGGGGTTGTGGCTGACAAGCCACAACCTTGGCACGAGTACTTCCGTTGAACTGTTCGGCACTCTCTTGAGAGTGCCCAAGGTTGTGACTCCGTCACAACCTTGGCACGGTTATATTGTGGTGGTCATGAGAACGCACTCGTCTTTCCGATATTAGGCTGGTAGTTCTGTGCGACGTTAGTCCATGGGGTGGGGGCAGGGGGGGTGTCAGGGCAGGTGCGGCTTCGTCGCCGACTTTCCATACAACACCGCAAATCCACGAGCTTTGCACGACGATAAACCGGGAGGAAAGGGAAGAAACAAGAGCCTCACCATCACGAGTAAATTACAACAACGAAAAAAAAGAGAGAGAAGGGACGGGAGAATGAGAAAGAGAAGAGAAAATAAAAATAAGGATAAAATAAAATAAAAACACTGGATGAACCGTCGAAAAACATGGCAAATACTGTACTCGTGCTTCTCAGCCAAGATTTGGCACCCCATTTGTCCTAGTATGTGGCACAGGTTCTTTTCCGCTGAAAGGGTATAGTGTGCCAATAGTGTACAGCTACAGACCTGTCTCTTATACACATCTAGATGTGTATAAGAGAAAAGCTACAGACAGATAGGGAAATGGGCACAACCAAGGTGGTTCACTATAGGAAGTCCAATCATGATAGAATGAAAACATAATTTTATTAAGCATTAAACTTGTTGTCTCCTCCCCATGCATGAACTTGTAGGAGATTAAGGTGAAAATTCATACAAAAGCGATCAACTAACTCCTGAGGCATAAGATCCCACTCATATTTAAGTGCATTTGCCACCTCTTCTCATGTTCATTCACCTGTACCTCTAAATCAATATTCCATCATTTGATCCTTTAAATAATTCCAACAAGGTTCGATCTCATTCAGGTACAGAGAGTTAGGAGGCCATTTAGGAATTCTGTGAATTCCACAAGAAGCAGCCTGTTCATGATCCATCCTAGCTGCAAGAGTATGGTTGCCAGCATTATCCTCCACTACCCAACAATGTCGTCCAGTCTGAGTCTGGATATCTTGCACAAATGGGTAAAGACGTTCATGAAGAATTTCTTTATGATACAAAAACCAATCCAATCATCCACCAGCACTCCTAGAGTGTATCTCCTCACCAAACTCCCAGTGTGGACGTCGAGGCATACGTCGGGACTCATGTGGTGCTCGTTTTGCATTATAGGAGGTAATGTTTTGATTCAAGGCCTGTAAATAGTCGTATTCTTCTGTACCGGGGGTTATTGCATTAAGTCTCCATTGTGCCATCCGTTGTGCTCGCTCCTCATTCTCTCTTCTCAGTTCTTCATTGTTTGCCTCCCGCTCCTGTGGAGTCCCATTTACCCATACCCATAATGGGCCTTTAAACCCAAGTGAAATGCTTCCAGAAACCATAACACTGAGTCTAAATTTTGTTTTTTCTGGTACAGCAGAGGCATATGGATCTTCCCCTTTCCGTCGTGTGATATTTCGAAGTCTCCGAGGGGCACCAACCTCAAAGATCATCTCGTCACTGAAAACAAAAGATTCAATTGTCTGCGAAAGCTCCCAATTGACCAGTTCCAAGCGACTTAACTCGCAGGCAGCATCTAGAGGTGGCTTTACACGAGGTTTATACTGAAATAAGTTGTGATGCTGATGCATCATACGGTATGCAGTGGCAGGCGAAACGTCCACACCCACCTCGCGAGCAATTTCTGGAAATGTCAACAGTCGGTATTCTGTATCTTGGACCGCAAGAGCACCCATTCGGTTTGATTCTGCAGAACCAGCGGGATATTTCTGTGGAACAGCAGGCTCAGAACGAACCTTATTACCTTGATCGACTGTTGCAAGCATGTCTTGTATCGTTCGATTGGTATTTGAGCAGCGTTCCTATTTTACTGTTAAAGCCTTCTTCAATTTACAATGTTGAAAGTCTCACCTCAATTCGATTGAAGATACGGTGAACTGTTTCTTGATTGATTTGAAGAGCAATAGAAATTTCATCAAAGCTCATTCTTGCACACATGCGAAGAGCAATGATGGCTGCTTTGGCTGAGATTGAAAGACTTTTCCCATGAGGCATCGTGGAAAGGATTTGACAGTACTGCAATGCTCTCGCACTCTTACTACTGATAATACCACCCTCGACACCTTTTATCTCCCCCTCGCTCGCTATATTACGGCATACTGATATCTTGATTTTCTTAAAAGAGTTTGGCACAAAACTTGTTTTACACTATCCCCCTTCAGGGGAAAAGAACCTGTGCCACATACTAGGACAAATGGGGTGCCAAATCTTGGCTGAGAAGCACGAGTATAGTACAATACAGTACCGTATCCACCAAAATCGCATGCGGGGTGACTAAATTTAATCATCAACCGGACACCAACCGACAAACTCGAGTTCCTATCTGTCGTACTGAGCCAGTTCGAGAGCGCGCGCGCCACTACCACCCGAATTAGCCGGACCGGGGTCTTCTTCTCCGCGAGGGGGCTTTCAGGGGGCGTTGTGGTTAAAGTATATTTTGTGGAAACATCGTGTTTGCGGGAGACTCATAAATCTTAATATCATAGATACTCGGGGCAAGGTGCCCCAGAAAGCGTTGTTTTTTTGTTAGTCTACGGTACGGTAGTTTATATAACAGCGACTTGAAAATTAGCAAGCTTCCAATGTCATACATGGCTCGACACCGATTGTCCCGCGCTCCCCCCCCATGCACGAACCAACTAACGGGTGATCCATGTTGTAGCCTGGATTGTTTGGTTTTTTGACCCCTCTGTGGGATTTCCTGTTCGGGAGATATTAATAATATCTTGGCAGGGAGGTTTTCTTCCTTATATAAGGCTGTTTCATGTGTTCTTGTGGTAGTTGGGCGGAAGGTCAACTATGGTTCACGCGGTTCAAAAAAGGGAATATGAAATTTTGAAATTTTTAAATCCTTAAAGCTCACCAACTACTGACATAATTGTAAAAGAAAAGCCTATTTCTGGCAGAAAAGATGCAGGAGAATACAAAACAGGGTTTTTTCAGTCATATTATTTGTAGTTGGTAAGCATTAAGGATTTGAAAAGTGGTATATTTGGTAGAAAGAATAAAAAAGTGTTATATATCAGCCACACTTTGATGGCTTAATAATCATAGATTTGAATTTTTTTTAATTAATCATTAGAGAGACCATATACTTATAATAATGTACCATTCATATACTTTTGTTACATTTGTTTTCTTAATACTTGTTAGTTAATAGTAAGGTTTGAGCCTTGTATTCAAAAGCCTTTATTTTATAGATTATTATATAATGGTAAAATCTGCTGTTTTGGAACTGTATGAATCATACTTGTATAACTATCAAGCGTAAAGTTTCAGTATATCCCAAATTGGCTTACCAGCAAACATTCCTTAAACACAAGTAAATAGGTAACAAAGTTATTATTATAAAAAGATTCGTTTTTAAAAAAAAAGTCTTCATTTTCTTTAGATACTTAAGCCATAAATAGTGTAGCCCAAAAATACAACTACAAACAAACTTCTTTTAGCTTGTTAGGCAGACGCCAAACTCTAGTATAACTGAGGGACATAGGCTAAATCTTGGGTCAGAGAATCTGTCGAGGAAGGCTTGTCTCGATAAAAATAAGTAAGATAAAGATTTAAAGTGTGAAACAATATTATATTGATAAGATCTCTTCTCCATTGCTTGATAATGTCTGTAAAGCTTGGGAGGCACTGCGATATTTATATCCTGTGTCTGCGTGTTCACGGACTACTTCTAACTACAATCCCTCTGAAGTACAACACTGGTTTTAATTTGCAAACTTCCAAAATCTTATAAGTGTGAGTACTGTTTGACCCTGAAACTTCTCACACTCTTTCATAGTTACAGAATTGTATTCTGCCATTAAGATGACTGTGCTATTTGTTGTACCAAATAGTAGCCTTCAACTTAGTTATCTGCATAGACTATTATATTACTTTAGTCTTGTTGACTATCATTCTAGCAGTCTCTTTGGTCATGAAGTGGTCAGTTTTACACTAGGCCACCTAGTGTTAATTGCAAGTCCTGTTGAAATTTTCTATCATTCGTTTCATAAGTATATTTCTTCTAAAATAACTTGTATTTCTCTCCTTAAGTTATATTTCTGGTTGACCTATAGATCATGAACATTACTACAGCAGGAGTATATACATTGAGTATTTTGTTTATATTTCATGATAACGATGGGATAATTGGATATATATTTTCTTATTGCATGTGTGGGATGTCTCGGTTATTCTCACTTATGTACTGCGACCTTTTTGGAAGGTGCATTGCATGTTAGTTTTCCGCTTAAAATCTCTCACACCATTACAAGTTATATATATTTTATT
>JACCEG010000148.1:191414-261367 GCA_014065205.1 Tuber brumale
GGTTTGATACTCTATATGTTTTATGTTTGGTTTCGAGTATCGGTTTGATACTCTATATGTTTTATGTTTGGTTTCCAGTATCGATTTGATACTCTATATGTTTTATGTTTGGTTTCAAGGCTACTGTTTTGGAGTCTATTATGTTATGAGAACAAGGCTCTCGGTAGCCTAGGAAGTGTATTTAAGAACTGCTACTCTTCTCGTTAGAAGGAGCAGACTTCGGCAGACAGAGTTTTCAATATACTTGGTTGAACAGTTACTCTCTTCAGTTCGCTTCAAGAATCTTTAGTTTAAGACCTACCAAACATCTCGGAGACTTCAGTAGTTGCAATACAGTAAGAAGTCTATTCAACAACCTCGGCTAAAGCCTCCGGACCTTGATTCGCTAGTTACCGCTTTGGTACAGAACAAGGCTCGTTAACCCTACGATTACCGCATCCCCCAAGAGGCGGTTACATTAAGGGACTCCAACTTATCTAAGTCTTCCATTCTGAGCGTGCTTCCTCTTGGTCCACCGGCCTCCGTAGATGGGTCCTACTACTAGGACCAACCAACCTACAGCTGATCTCAGAAGGGTATGAGTGGATTCGGTATACCCCTCATAGCTTCCGCTACTCGGGTATCCTTTTCGCGTGTTTCGCCGAAAATGTCCCGTCATCTTCGGCCCGTAGTTTAGGAAGCCAAACGTTGAAGCCTACTATCTCAATGCGCCCCCCATGGACTTTCTCCGTTCCACTTCCCAGATGTCGCCAAAGGTCCCCTCTCATATATCCAGCGAACAGCATCCGGTCGGACAGACAGCGGCGATGTATATGGTGTTATGAAGTGGGCTTCATTGATGTGACATTTTAGTTGTGGCACGCTACTCTCGAAATCTCGCTAATGACATGCGGGCCCCATAAGGGGGCCGGAGGGGGGTGTTGGCTCCGGTAAAACGAGGGTCTGTGCGCAGTTACCCTACCGGGGGTCTGTGCACATGTCTCGGATTTCCATATGCCTCACAGTCACTAAGACTAAAGTAATATAATAGTCTACGTGGACAACTAAGTTGAAGGCCGGTGTTTGGTATAACAAATAGTGCAGTCATCTCAATGGAGGAATACAATTCCGCAACTGTGAAAGGATGGAAAAGGTTTTAGGATCAAATGGTGCTCGTACTATAAGATTCTGTACTAGTACATTTTAAAACCAGAGTGGTATTCAGAGGAATAGTAGTTAGAAGTAGTCCGCGAACATGCAGAAACAGCATATAAATATCGATTTACAGACAACATCAAGGAAAGGAGAAGAGATCGTATCAATATAATATTGTTTTACGATTTAAATCTTTATCCTACATATTTTATCCAAATGAGCCTTCTGTTCGGCATATGGATATCTGAAACATGTGCACAGACCCACGATAGGGTAACTGCACACAGACCCTCAATTTTTGGAAGTTCCAACACCCCCCTCCAGCCTGCTTATGGGGCCCCCACATCATTAGCGAGATTTCGTGAGTTGTATCCCATAACTGAAAATATCACATTAATGAAAGCCACATGATAACACCATATATGTCACCGGCATTTGTCCGACCACATGCTGTTCGCAGGATATATGAGAGTGGACCTTTGATGACAGCTTGGGAGTGGAATGAAGGAAATCTGTGGAAGGCAGATTGAGATAGTAGGCTACAAGGTTAGACTTCCTAAACTATGGGCGCAAGGTGAGGGGAGGTTTTCGGCGAAATACTCCAAGAGGATATACTAGTAGCAGGAGCTATTAAGGACATACCAGATCCACCCATACCCTTCTGAGATTAGCTGTAGGTTGGTTGGCCCTAGGAATAGGACCCCTCTACTGAGGCTGGCAGGCCCAGGGGAAGTATGCTCAGAAAAGAAGACCTAGATAAGTCGGAGACATTTAAGACGTTGACACGTTTGGCTCAGACTTGCGATTGCCACTAGGTGGCCTGCTATGAACTTGATTACTTCATGACTGAAGAGACTATTGGAATGATAGTCAACAAGACTAAAGCAATATAATAGTCTATGTGGACATCCAAGTTGGAGGCCGCTGTTTGGTATAACATATAGCGCACTTATCTAAATAGATGAATACTATTCCATGACCGTGAAAGGGTGTGATAAGTTTCAGAGTTAAGCGGTGTTTGCACTTATAAGGTTCTAGACGTTTGTATATTAAAAACAGGATGGTACTGCAGAGGCATAATAGTTAGAAGTAGTCCGCGAACACGCAGATATGGAATATAAATATCAAAGTGCCTCCCGAGCTTTACAGACATCATCAAGTAATTGTGAAGAGATCTTATCAATATAAAATCATTTACTATACAAATCTTTACTCAACCTATTTTATCGAAGCAAGCCTTCCTTGCCTGATTCTCCGAACGAAGATTTTACGCTACTGTCACGAATGTGGCTTAGCGAGGAAAGGTTTTCACATGACTCATAGTTATGAGTCATAGGTATGTTATGTTTCGCACATGACCTCATTTAGAGGTCATGGGTTTTGTGCATGTGACCATTTCGGTCATATGATTAAGTTATGATGATATGTTATGTTTCGCACATGACCTCATTTAGAGGTCATGGGTTTTGTGCATGTGACCATTTCGGTCATATGATTAAGTTATGATGATATGTTATGTTTCGCACATGACCTCATTTAGAGGTCATGGGTTTTGCGCATGTGACCACTTCGGTCATATGATTAGTTTATGATGTTTTGGGTATGACTCACAGTTGTGAGTCATATGTGGCGTGTGACTAGAAGGATGAGTCACAAGGGCGTGAAGGGCAACTATATAAGGAGGACATTAGGTCCGAGTAGATAGGCTCTTCACACTTCGTTCTAAGTTATTTCCTTACTTATTACTTTATGCTTTTACGAATATAAAACCTTTACGCTCTTTACGAATACCTACCTACGAGAAGAAGGACTCTAGTATAGAGTCAAGTTGAAGAAAGAGTACGATAGGCGATAAGGACTAGAGACACGAGAGTCTCTTCCACCTTATCGTAGGCAACGGCCTAAGAACTATCGTCGAGAGAGAAAGAGAGAAGTATCGTCCACCCGTCGCTGAGAACTGATACCGGTTAGGGATCGTAACAGCTACATTCCTCAGTTATACTACAGATCGGCGTGTGCCTAACAGTTTATTGATAGTTCTCCAGTTACCAAGGCTCACGACATGAACTATAAGTTCACCTCCAACTCCACTCGTAGTTCTCGCTTTGATTACATATTTGAAGCTCCACACTTCCTGATTTACATGCAGATATTCGAGGAAATATTCGCCAGTTAGCTGTTCGAAAATGAAGAAGAGTATACGCAGGAACCATCGTAGTTCACAATACCTTTCAGGATTTTGGCAAGGGATCAATTCAAGTGTATATATCGTACCTGAAATGATTTGAATTTCCCATGGAGTTCAACCGAGTCACAAGATCTCTTCGATTGGAGTACCCAGTATTCCAAAGACAAGAAACCAGGCACCATTAGCCATAGACTACCTGATCCCTTGGCATGGGCCTAATACCTATACATGTATTGTAGGTATATCTTGAACCTCGAAAATAGCATATTCAGAGCCTGAACCCGGAAACAGACAGCCCTAACTGTTAGGCGGACGCCAAACTCAAGGATAAAACTGAGGGACGTAGGCCAAAATCTTCGATTGGAGAATCTGTCGAGGAAGGCTGGTCTTGATAAAATAGGTAAGGTAAAGATTTAAAGCGTAAAACAAGGTTATATTAATAAGATCTCTTCTCCATTGCTTGATGATGTCTGATAAGCTCGGGAGGCACTTCGATATTTATATCCCGCGTCTGAGTATTCGCGGACTACTTCTAACTACTATGCCTCCGAAGTACCACTCTGGTTTTAATATGCAAACGTCCAGAATCTTATAAGGGCGAACACTGATTGAACATGAAACTTATCACACCCTTTCACCGACTCGGAATAGTATACCTCTGTTGAGATGACTACGCTATTTGTTACACCAAACAGCCGCCTCCAACTTAGCTATCAGCATAGATTATTATATTACTTTAGTCTTGTTGACTGTCATTCCAGTAGTCTCTACAGTCATGAAGTGATCAGGTTCATGCCGGGCCACCTAGTGCCAATAGCAAGTTCGAGCCCAACATGTCAATGTCTTAAGAAGCTCCAACTTATCTAGGTCTTCTATTCTGAGCGTGCTTCCCCTTGGTCTGCCAGCCTCTATAAAGGGGTCCTATTACTAGGACCAACCAACCTACAGCTGATCTTAGAAGGGTATGGGTGGATTCGGTATACTACTAATAGCTCCCACTACTGGGATATCCTCTTAGAGTCTTTTGCCGAAAATGTCCCGTCACCTGCGGCCCGTAGTTTGGGAAGCCTAACTTTGAAGCCTACTATCTCAATGCGCCTGTGACGGACTCTCTCCGTTCCACTTCCCAGATATTGTCAAAGGGCCCCTTGATATATCCTGCGAATTGCATGTGGTTGTACGGATGGTGGCGACGTATATGGTGTTATGAAGTAGGCTCCATTGATGTGACATTTTAGTTACGGGACGCAACTCTCAAAATCTCGCTAATAAGGTGCAGGCCCCATAAGGGGGCCGGAGTGGGGTGTTGGCACTCCGATGAATCGAGAGTCTGTGCGCAGTTATCCTACTGTGGGTCTATGCACATGTCTCAGAATTCCATATGCCTAACATGAGCTCCCTCTTACCTGGCTTCGCCCGGAATGCCTTTATAACCTTTTATAATTTTCTTCTAAATACATTTTAAGACTCTGTGTGGTCAGAGTAAAAAACCTTCCTCGTTTACTTGGCCACGGTAGGAAAACCTTTTCCACACTATCTGACTTCTGCCCTTCCTGGCATGTCCAGATTTTCGTTATGAAAATGCTCCACAACTTCCTCCGCATTTTCTATCCCTGTCGCAGTCTCCGATGGGTTCTCATCTTTTGAACATCCTTGCCATTTGACGATGTACCACAGTTCCCGCATCTCTTGGTAGCAACCGCATACCCATTTTCTATAAGAGCGAATCTCGCTTCTTACTATTTTCTCCACCTCTCATTGTAGATTGCTGTCAATATCCTCCTTTTAGGCATATGGAAATCTTAGACAAGCGCCCAGACCCACGGTAGGGTAACTGCGCACAGACCCTCGATTTATCAGAGTGCCAACACCACCCACCAGAGCCCTCATGGGGCTTGCGCGTCCTTAGCGAGATTTCGCGAGTTTCATCCCGCAACTAAAATAATATATGAATGAAGCCCACCTCTTGACACCATATACATCGCCGCCGTCCGTCCGACCACATGCTGTTTGTGGGATATATGAGAGGGAACCTTTGGCGACATCAGGGAAGTGGAACGAAGGAAATCCGCCGCGGGCGCATTGAGATAGTGGGCTTCAACGTTAGTCTTCCTAAACTACTGTCTACAAGTGACGGCACAGTTTCGACGAAATACTCTAAGAGGATATCCCAGTCGTGGAAGCTATTAGTGGTATACCCAATCCACCCATACCCTTCTGAGATCAGCTGTAGGTTGGTTGGTCCTAGTAATAGGACCCCTCTACGGAGGCAGGCGGACCAAGGGCAAGCATGCCCAGAACGGAAGACCTAGATAAGTCAGAGTCCTTTGAGACGTTGACGCGTCAGGCTCAGACTTGCGATTAGCACTAGCTAACCCGGCATGAACTTGATCACTTCATGACCAAAGAGACTACTGGAACGATAGTCAACCAGCCTAGAGTAATATAATAGTCTATGTGGATATCTAAGTTAGAGGCCGCTGTTTGGCATAACAAATAGCGCAGTCATCTCAATGGAGGAATACTACTCCGGGTCTGCGAAAGGGTGTGATAAGTTTCTGGGTCAAACGGTGTTTGCACTTATAAAGATTGTGGACTTTTGCATATTAAAACCAGAGTGGTGCTTCGGGGCCACACTAGTTAAAAGTAGTCCGCGAACACTCAGACGCGGGATATAAATATCGCAGTGCCTCCCGAGCTTTACAGACATCATCAAGCAATGGAGAAGAGATCTTATCAACATAACCTTGTTTACACATTAAATCTTTACCTTACCTATTTCATCGAGATGAGCTTTTCTCAACAGATTCTCCAATCAAAGATTTTGGCCTATGTCCCTCGGTTATATACCTGAGTTTGGCGTGCGCCTAACACCTCCGGCTCTCTAGGGGGTTACTGAGGATTGTCATGAACCGACTCGCGGTAGGGTTCCAATAGATTGACATGGAATACAGGGTGAATGTTCCATTAATCAGATATGTTGAGCTTAATGGCTCGAGCTTTGCGCTTTTTCCATGATTTGGAAAGGACCGCATAGCTTTGGACTTAGCTTCTTTGATTTCCGTCGAGTGCTATTATTCTTCACGTTTAATATTACTTTGTCCCGGACCTTGAAGTCCGGCTGTTTTCGGGCTTTCCGGTCATAATATTTTCACATTCCTTTCTGTTTCTTTTCTAGTGACCCTCCTGCTTGTTCATGTATCATCTTAATCTAGTTCTTGTAGAGTGTTGCTCCTGGATTTTGAGCTTCTCGCTCCATGATCTCCGCAGTCTGTGGATGGAAGCTGTAGTTTGCGTAAAACGGTGACATCTCATGTGCATTGGTTGTGCAGTTGTTATAGGCATGTTCAGCTAGTCGTAGTAGCTGATACCAGTCATCCTGATGGTAGTTGACAAAACTTCAATGGTAACCTTCCAGCACTTGGTTGGTTCGTTCAGTTTGTCTGTCAGTTTGAGGATGGTATGACGTTGACATCCTTCGCTTAATTTCCAGCACTTTGCAAAGGGATTCCCAGAATTCTCCTGCGAACTTTGAGTCCATGTTCCTGACGATTTCTGTGGGTAGGCCATGTAGCCTCCATACTTCTTTCAGGAATGCCTGGGCTACATCTTTGGCTGTAGCCGAGGTCTGAAGTCCGATGAAATGCACCATCTTTGTAAACCGATCAACTACTACCATTATCTGAGTACATCCTTGTGACTCTAGTAGTTGTGTAATGAAGTCCACAGAGACAGATGCCCATGCCGCATAGGGTATTTGCAATGGTTGCAGCAATCCGTACTTGGCATGTCTAGGTGACTTATTATGGTGGCATTCATCGCAGGATCGTACGTAATCGTTGACCCATTCTGGAAGACCTTTCCTGTAGAAGTCCCTCATGATTATCTCCAAGGTCTTTTCTTGTCCGAAATGTCTTGCAACCTTTGCATCATGACATCCTTCTGCGATCTTGGTGTATAGCACCTGCCTATCTGCTACAAATAGTCTTTGCTTATAGTATAGTAGATTGTCGGTCAAGGTCCAGTCTTTGGGAAAATCTTTTCCTTCGTCTCGTAACTTAATGAGCTCTTCCCTGCGTTGCCTCTAAGCTGTGTCTGATCCGATAGCTGCCTGTATCTCGCCTAGGAATTCAGGATTAAACTGCTTCGTACCCTTTTGCAGGATAATGGCGTTTGACATTAGGACTTTTCAGGTATTTCTGAAATGTCATACCAATGTTAGTTGTCTTTAGCCGATGCCTATAGGTAGCTGATGCTAGGTTCCTGTTCCTTGACGATCAAGGATCTTGTCGCTATATTGGTGCTTCCAAATCCCGCCGCTCCTCGTTCCGTATTTTCCAAGTCGTCTACTTCCATCATATCTGAGGTGTTGACCTTTTCTACCACTAGTTGAGCTTTGCAATCGCCCATTCTTATTTGGCAATCTACATCCTTATGGTTGAAAAGTACGACTTTGAGTTCGCTGTTGTAATCCACATCGATCACTCTTGTGCCGATCGAAATTCAACTTTGGACCGCTAATCCGCTTCTTGGGGCAACTCTTCTGTAAGTTCCTTTGGGTAGCCCTACAGCTATACCCGGCCTTATCAATGCTTGTCCATATTTTGGGACAATGTTATCTTCTATGGCGTACAGATCATGTTCTGCTGCCATTCTTGAGCCTTTCGCTGGTAAATATACCTTTCTGCTTAATCTCTTGACTCTCATCACGGGTTTCTTTCTACCTCTTCGAGGTTCCAAATCCAAATCCTTATCTCCATCCCAGTCTTCTCCTTTATCGCCTACCCTCGCTACTCGTGATACCAAGAAATATTCTTCTTTCAAAATTTTCTGTTCGCGATGCGCAGCTCCCTCCTCAGGATGGTACTTCGGCCATCTGCTTAATGTATCAGGCTTTCCACCTTTAGTGCCTGGCTGGTATACAATACGAAAATTGTATTCCACTAGCTTCTGAGCCCATCGAATTTGACAGCCACTCCAGACTTTTGAGGTGAGGAAGTATTATCAGTTTTGATGGTCGGTAAAGACTGTAATCGGTTTTTCTATCCCGATCAAGTAGTGTCTCCATTCCTTAAATGCTTCGAGGATTGCGAGAAGTTCTTTGTCATGAATCTTATAATTGCACTTTGCCGAATTTAATTTTCTGGAATGGAAAGCTACTGGATGTAATCATTTCTCAAAGTATTGGGAAAGAAAACAACTGAGCGTGAAATGGCTAGCGTCAGTTTCTACCACGATCTCTCTTTCTGCGAAAAAGTAGTGGAGCATGGGTGCTGTGGTGAATTGGTACTTCAGCTCTTGGAAAGCCGTATCTTGTTCCAGTCCCCTTTTGAAATTTTTAGGATTTCCTTGTAATGTCTCGGTTATGGGTTTGTAAATAGCCCCCAAATTTTTGTTAAAGCGTAGGTAAAAGTTAGCGAATCCCATAAATACTTGTACTTCTCTAACCGACTTAGGTACTTTCCAAACTATTATGGATTCCACCTTTCAGGTGCTTATAGACAGCCCATCGACTGCCACCATATAGCCGTGGAATTCTACCTCAGTTGTGTGGAATGTCGATTTCTTTAGCGATACTGCTAATTGAAAGTCCGATAGACTTTGTAAAACTCTTTTGACAGCTTCGATGTGCTCCTTTTTATCGTTTGAGTAGATGAGAATATCGTCAAGATAACACACGACTCAGACATCTAGGTATTCTTGGAACACCTGATTCATCATATCCTAGAAAGTTGCCCGAGCGTTGACCAATCCAAAAGGCATGACCTTGTATTCGTAATATCCGTATCTTGTACGGAACGTCGTCTTCCATTCATCTCCTTCCTTTATCCTAATTAGGTGATAACCGTCTTTAAGGTCTAGCTTGGTGAAGATCTTTGTGCTGGCTACTCTATCTCTGAGTTCGGACATTAGAGGAAAGGGATGTTTGTTGAGGATAGTGAGCTTGTTTAGATTTCGGTTATCCACAACTAGGCGTAGTCTGCTATCTGGTTTAGGCACGAATAATATGGGTGCTCCTGCGGGCGATTGACTCCGTGTGATCTTTCCTTGTTTGATCATTGTCTCCCAGTATTCTCGTAAAGCCTTAAGTGGCTTCGCAGATAGTGGATATATTGGCCCTCACCGGGGAGTTGATCCTAGAATCAACTTGATCTCATGATCAAACGTTCATCTCGGGGCTAACTTTTCTGCCATCTGGGCTTCAAACAAGTGTTTGTAATGCCAGTATTCTTACGATAATGACTTGAGTTCCACTATATTTTCAATGGCTCCGATCCTTCCGATATGGCATGCATTAGGGTCCCAAGCAATGGATTCGTCATATTCGAACATATCCGCTATTCCTTCATTTTCTTCCACACAGTTATCACAACCTTTCGTGGAGAAAGTCCAATTTTCTGCATCTTCTATGTAAGACACTGGGTGTTCACGATACCACCAACCAAACGGAATTATCATTCATAGTGACCTGCTTTAGCCACTTCACACGACACTTCAGAGATGTGTCAGTTTTATCCTATCACTAATTTCATGGGGAGAGTATAACACTTCACTCCGGAGGCGGCTGACGATCTGTCAAAGCCTAAGATATCAACTGCATTATTGCGTTCCACAGTAGGAACGCAAAGGTCTTCAACTAGGTCTTTATTGATAATGAATACGTTGGATCCCGAGTCTAATGAGACTTTAACTTTGTATCGCTTATCGTGTATATGCAGGTAAGCGATTCCCTCCGAACAGTTATATCATTTTACTTTTGGAGCTTCTAAATCCAGGCGCTTAGCAAAGATAAGATTTTCTTGGTTCTTCTGTTTAGGCATCGTTGGTGTTGGGTGTAGGTAACAAGATGTTTGTTACTACGCCCGTACAGTTTCGACCATGGAGGTCTCCTCTGACAAACTAGTAACTCTTTAGCTCTAACAATCTAGGTCTACATACTTAAGCGGCGTTTCACCGATACACAATTGCGCACGACCAGTTTTCGCGTGGGGTGCCTTCTCCCAACATGCCAGACCTAGGCTCCTCACAGATTTTCAGATGGTTATTAGCCATTTTACTTCCCTGGTATGGGATTCATGCTTTCACAGAGTCCTTTCGCTTAGGATTTCGGTTATCCATCCAGCTTTCTTAGAGGGGCCTTGCGTACCAAAGCTGTACATCCCTATCCTACACTGTGGCCAAAAGGCAAGATAGTACATATGTGTAATACGACTCAGACTCGTGTGGTAGGTGGAAGGGTCTGCGTCGGTTGTCCTCCTGTTGTCAATTGTTATCAGGTAGATCTTGCATTGCTCTGTCTCAACTTCTTCGGTATAGTAACTTGCTTACACACAGGTATCGGGTAACCACCAGGCGACTCGAGGAACTTCGTACTGTTGGCTCCCAGGCCATGTGGGCATGTTTACTATCCTCTCTTTCAATCAAGACTCTCGATATATTGATTCTTGTGTTCGCGCTAATAAGTCCCTCATGGGGTCCCTTCACTTAGAGCCTACTTGCGTTGATCCTGAAAGGAGAGACTTGCTTTGCACCACTTTGATCATTTTGAGTTTCGATTCCCGTAGTTGCACACGAAATACCGGATCCCCATCGTGGTCGGTACCGGATACACCCCAGCCAAAGGGGGTTCCCATTTCCTTTCCAGCTCCATCTGGACACTGAATACCCAAACACTGTCGCCGTTGGTGCCATTGACCTGACCTTGGTCAATTCCTCGTTGTCCACCAGTTCCCAGATTTTATTGACCTGTACTGGGTTCTGGATGGTTGCGACTCTGCGAGCTAATTTCTGCTTTGTTATAGGCGATCGTGCTCATTGAATTCCTATTTTTATCGGTCTTGAGCTGATCCTTGCCGCCGATATATGGGCATCTCCTAACACATTTGGTATGTGTGGTGTTTCTTTCCACAACGTGTACAATCTCCGCCTCGCCACTGAGTATCTATCACACTCTGTGGGATACCGGTATGGGCGTGGTCGAAGTTTGTCTGGGCGGTCTTTGTCGCACCTCCCAACCTTTTCCTATGCTTCTCGGGCTCATTATCCCTTTTTCGCTTTCGTGGTAGGGCTCCACCTCTTTTGACATAAGGTTTAGTTTCCCTTTGTTGCTTCGGTTTAGAGTCCCTTAGGTCTTCTCTTTTGACCTCTTGGACTACTTTGGGCTTAGACGGTTTGTCACGCCCAATTTTCTCTCTCACCAGAAGTCCTTCTTCCGACCGGCCATCAAGCTTTAGCACCTCCTCCCATTCTTGATCCGTCATATACTGCGGAGCTGACAGTCTGCGAACAATTCATTTTGGAAGTGTATCTTCGACTTCATGCCTCTAGGACTCTGCTGTCATGCGGGCACGAATGTTATGGTTATGTATGATCGTTAGGTAATGTTCAATACTACCATTGTACTCGACTAGCTTTATGGCTCGAAGTGCTAGTCATCCGGCTTGTACCAGGGCAAATCGTTTGATCATATTGTCTTGAAAGCGAGTCCATGTTTCCAGTTCGGGTTGCTGGGTTTCCCCTTGAAGTCCGTCCATAGCCGTCCTATATCAGATAGTGTATGGAAGCACTATTTCTCCTCTTGTACGACTGAGTTCATATATAACTCATTCCCGGGCATCGTCCCAACTTCGTGGGGTTCGCTCATAATAGTCAGTGGAGTGAAGAATCCACACATATCTATCCTGTGCGGGTTTATCCTCAAAGAATAGGGGTGGCTCTGATGGTCACTTAATATTTAGCGCCATCGTATTGGCAAGCGTCTCTGCCATACCAGACTGTTCTGGTGTGTGTCCTTGCCTGCGTCAGCCAGGACTTCCTTTTCTTCTTCCTCTTTCATCGTCATCATCGTCGTCATCACTAGGATCTCCAGGGTTACCTCCCTGAGCACCTGAGGGGGATGCATCAGCGGCTTCCTTGCCTTTCCCCTTATCCCTCCATGTAGGCGGAGCGTAGTATTCTTCGTCATCAGTCTCCTGAATGGTGGGTAAGGGTGCGGGCCCTGCAGTTTCAGGACTTGGTGCGGTGGCCCACATCCTATTTATTGACGCTATTAATACTTTCAGGGTATTATTCATCTCGTTATTCTGCTGCTGTTTCTGGTCATGTGACCTGCAAATCTCCGCTTGAGGAGTAGTCTGATCTAGACGTATTTGTCCTAGGGTACAGTTGACTTCTCTTTCCCGCATGGTGCATTGATTTCAGAATTCTAAAAGTTCCGCCCTCAGGTTGATGACCATTTGTTCCAATGTCTGGTCTCGGGCTAATGCCATCCGGCTTTCATGCCCGAGGGTCCCATGTAACCTCGTGGTTGCTTCTTCATATTCCTGTTAACACCTCTCTTCGGCATCTATCTTCTTTGCCACTTCACGTAGCATTTCTTCTTGTATCCCTTTAACTTCTGCTTCTACTCCAGCCAGTTGCATCAACAGGAGTCCAATCTTGCTATCATAGACATCTTGTCCTTGTGCGATTTGTTGCTGCACCTTAATTAATTTTAAGGTATTGTTCTGAGTAGCTCTCTACAAATGTCTGAAGGCGATACTAGCTTGGTCGAGTGAGGTGTCTATATCCTGCCTTATTCGACCCAAGGTTATTCTAAGACGGGTAGCCAAATGGCTAGGTTTGCAGCCTGGTCTCCTCCTGGTTTAGGTGTGGAGGCCCTTAATATCTGATGAGTGCTTGCCACACTAGAGGATCTGTGAGTGGGCACATGTCCTCTTCAGAACATCGGTTCTTGAGGGGTTAACGGGGAGGAACTCCATATGGCCGAATCATCGGTTTTATCTATTGTATCGGGTCGTGTATCCATAGGTTCTCCCGCCATTATTCTTTTTCTCGGGTCATGAGGTATCTCAGCCATTGTGATACTTTCGAGGTAGGCTAATTGCTCTAGTAGTCCTGGATGGATGATTTCTGGTACTTCGTACCAGAGTTCTTGATATCCTTTAAAGGGTTTAAGGAATCGTATATAGGGTATCCAATGTCTGAGGGACTCTAGTGGTGTAGGTATAAAAGGGTTTAGTTAGTCCGATTCTGGACTCGGAATCAGGATCTCCTGTTTCTCGAGGTTCAAAATGTACTTGTAGTACATATATAGGTCTGAGGCCCAGGCTGAGGGGATGTCTGGCCCCCGGCTGGCTGGGCCTAGTTTCTGATTGTCGGAGTACTGGGTATTCCAGTCAACAAGGTCTTCTGACTCAGTAGAACTTCACTCAAAGTTTGAACCGTGCCAGGTACGATATGTACGATTGAATTGATCCCTTATTGGGATCCTGAAAGGTATGGTGAACCACGAGGGTTTTTGTGTATACTCCTCTTCGATTTCGAAGAGCGCAATGTCGAAGATTTCTTCGAATGTATGAATGTAGATAGGACAGAGAGGTGCTTCGAAAATATAATCGAAGTCTGAGCTGAGGGTGGAGTTTGAAGTGAACTCATAGTTCATATAGTGAGCCTTAGTAACAGGAGAACTATCCATATACTGTTAGGCAGACGCCAAACTCAAGTATATAACAGAGTGACGTAGGCCAAAATCTTCGATTGGAGAATCTGTCGAGGAAGGCTCATCTCGATAAAATAGGTAAGGTAAAGATTTGAAGTGTAAAACAATGTTATATTGATAAGATCTCTTCTCCATTGCTCGATAATGTCTGTAAAGCTTGGGAGGCACTTCGATATTTATATGCCATATTTGCATGTTCGTGGACTACTTCTAACTACTATGCCTCCGAAGAACCACTCTAGTTTTAATATGCAAATGTCCAGAATCTTATAAGTGCGAACACCGTTTGACCCGGAAACTTATCATACCCTTACACGGACTCGGAATAGTATTCCTCTGTTGAGATGACTGTGCTATTTGTTATACCAAACAGCGGCCTCCAACTTAGCTATCCCCATAGACTAGTATATTACATTAGTCTTATTGACTATCGTTCCAGTAGTCTCTTCGGTCATGAAGGGATCAGGGTCATGCTGGGCCACCTAGTGCCAATAGCAAGTTCGAGCCCAACATGTCAACGTCTTAAGGAGCTCCAACTTGTCGAGGTCTTCCATTCTGAGCATGCTTCCCCTTGGTCCGCTGGCCTCCGTAGAGGGGTCCTATTACTAGGACCAACCAACATACAGCTGATCTCAGAAGGGTATGGATGAATTCTGTATACCCCTAATAGCTTCCACTACTGGGTTATCCTCTTAGAGTCTTTTGCCGAAAACGTCCCGTCACTTTCGGCTGGTAGTTTAGGAAGCCTAACTTTGAAGCCTACTATCTCAATGTCCCTGCGACGGATTTCCTCCGTTCCACTTCCCAGATATCGCCAGAGGTCCCTTCATGTATATCCTGTGAACAGCATGTGGTCTGACAGACGGCGGCAACGTATATGGTGTTATGAAGTGGGCTCAATTGATGTAACATTTTAGTTATAGAACGCAACTCTCAAAATCTCGCTATTGACATGCGGGCCCCATAAGGGGGCCGCAGGGGGGTGATCGCACTCCAATAAATCGAGGGTCTGCACGCAGTTACCCTACCGTGGGTCTGTGCACATGTCTCAGATTACCATATGCCTAACAGCCACAGAGGTAGAATTCTTCAAGTATATTGTGACAGTCGATGGGGTGTCCATGAGCACCTGCTAAGTGGAATCCATGATGGTTTGGAAACCACCTAAGCAGGTTAGTGATGTACAAGTCTTTATTGGATTTGGAAACTTCTATTGATGATTCATTCAAAACTTCGCGGCCATTTGCAAGCCAATAACTATGACATTACAAGGGAATCCAGAGAATTTTAAATGTGGACTTGAGAAAGATACCGTGTTCATACAATTAAAATACCAATTCACCATAGCTCCCATACTCCACCACTTCTTTCCAGAAAGAGAAACAGTGGTAGAAACCGCTGCTAGTGACTTCGCACTCGGTTGCAGCCTTTTTGCCAATACTGTTAGGGGGACGCCAAACTCAAGTATATAACTGAGGGACGTATGCCAAAAATCTTCGATTGGAGAATCTGTCGAGGAACGCTCATCTCGATAAAATAGGTAAGGTAAAGATTTAAAGCGTAAAACAATATTGTATTGACACGATGTCTTCTCCGTTACTTGATGATGTCTGTTAAGCTCGGGAGGCACTTCGATATTTATATCCCGCGTCTGAGTGTTCGCCGACTACTTCTAACTACTATGCCTCCGAAGTACTACTCTGGTTTTAATACGCAAACGTCCAGAATCTTATAAGTGCGAACACCGTTTGACCCTGAAACTTATCACACCCTTTCGCAAACTCGGAATAGTATTCCTCCGTTGAGATGACTACGCTATTTGTTATGCCCAACAGCGGTCTCCAACTTAGATATTCACATAGACTATTATATTACTCTAGTCTGTTTGACCATCATTCCTGTAGTCTCTTCGGTCATGGAGTGATCAAGTTCATGCCGGGTCACCTAGTCCCAATTGCAAGTGCGAGCCCGACGCGTCAACGTCTCAAGGGGCTCTGACTTATCTAGGTCTTCCATTCTGAGCATGCTTCCCCTTGGTCTGCCAGCCTCCGTAGAGGGGTCCTATTACTAGGACCAACCAACCTACAGCTGATCTCAGAAGGCTATGAGTGGATTCGGTAGACCCCTAATAGCTTCCGCTACTGGGATATCCTCTTAGAGTATTTCGCTGAAAGCGTCCCATCACTTTCGGCCTGTAGTTTAGGAAGCCCAACTTTGAAGCCGACTATCTCACTACGCCTCTTACAGATTTCCTCCATTCCACTTCCTAGATGTCACGAAAGGTCCTCTCCTATATATCCTGTGAACAGCATGCGGTTGAACAGACGGCAGCAACGTATATGGTATTATGATGTGGGCTTCATTATTGTGACATTTTAGTCATGAGACATAACTCTCGAAATCTCGCTAATAACGTGCAGGCCCCATAAGGGGGCCGGAGGGGGGTGTTGGCTCCGGTAAATCGAGGGTCTGTGCGCAGTTACCCTACCATGGGTCTTTGCACATGTCTCGGATTTCCATATGCCTAACAAATACTTTATCAAAAAATTACATCCAATAGCATTCCATTCATGAAAATTAAACTCGGTGGAGTGCAATTATGAAATTCATAGTAAAGAACTTCTGATGATTCTTGAAGCATTTACGGAATGGAGACACTACTTGATCAGTATGGAAAAACCAATTACAGTCTTTACTGATCATTAGCACATACAATACTTTCTCCCCTCAAAAGTCTGAAGTGGCCATCAATTTCAATGGACTCAGAAGTTAGTGGAATACAATTTTTGTATTGTATACCAATCAGGCATGAAGGGTGGAAAGCCTGACACGTTGAGCAGACAGCTTGAGTACCATCCTCAGGGGGGAGCTATGCATCACCAACAAAAAACTTTGAAACATGAAAGCTTCTTGGTATCGCTAGTAGGGAGAGTAGGTGACGAAGAGCAAGACCGGGATGGAGATAAGCATTTGAATCTGGAACCTTGAACAGGTGGAAAGGAACCCGTGATTAGGGTTAAGAGATTGAGCAAAATGGCATACTTGCCAACAAAGACCTAAAGAATGGCAGCAGGACATGACCTGTATACTATAGAGGATGACATTGTCCCGAAATATGGACCAGCATTAATAAGGCCGGGGATAGCTGTGGGATTACTCAAAGGAACTTACAGAAGAGTTGCGCTAAGAAGTGGAACAGCGGTTCAAGGCAGAATCTCCACCAGGGCTAGAGTGATGGATGCCGATTACACCCGTGAACTCAAAATCATACTTTTCATCAATAAAGATATTGACTGTCAAACAAGAATGTGTAATTGCATAGCCCAACTGGTGGTAGAAAGAATCAATACTTTAGACATGATGGAAGTAGACAACTTGGGAGACACACAACGAGGAACTGCAGGATTCGGAAGTACTGACATAGTAACAAGATCCTTAATCACTAAAGAACAGGAATCGCGCATCAGTTACTGATAGGTATCGACTCAAGACAACGAACACTGGTATGACATTTAAGAAGTACCCGAAAAAGTTCTATTGTCAAATGCCATTATCTTACAAAAAGGTATGAAGCAGTTTAATCCTGAATTCTTAAGAGAGATATTGGCAGCTATCGGGGCAGATACAGCTTGCAGACACTGGAGGGAAGAACTCATTAGCTTGTGAGATGAAGGAAATAATTTCCATAAGGATTGGACCTTAACTGATGATTTGCTATATTATAAGCAAAGACTGTTTGTATCCAATAGTCAGGCACCATACACCAAGATCGCAGAAGGATATCACGATACAAAGTTTGCAAGACATTTTGGACAAGATAAAACCTTGCCAATCATTATGTAGGACTTCTACTAGAAAGGACTAGAGGAATGGATCCAAGATTACGTACAATCCTGCAATGAATACCAATATAATAAATCACCAAGATACTCCAAGTATGGATTATTGCAACCTTTGCAAATACCCTGCACAGCATGAACATCCATCTCAGTGGACTTTATCACTAAACTACCAGAGTTGCAAGGATGCACTCAGATAATAGTAGTAGTTGACCGATTTACAAAGATGGCATATTTTATCAGACTACAGACATCAGCAACGGCTAAGGATGTCGCAAACACATCCCTGAAAGAAGTATGCAGGCTGCGCAGCCTACCAATCGAAATGGTCCTGGATATGAACTCAAAGTTTGTAGGAGAATTCTGGGAATCCCTTTGTAAAGAGTGGGAAATTAAGCGAAGAATGTCAATGGCATACCACCTGCAAACTAACGGGTAAATAGAACATACCAACTAAGTGCTGAAAGTATACCTGAGAAGTTTTGTCAACTATGATCAGGATGACTGGTATCAGCTATTACCACTAGCTGAACATGCCTATAACAACTCCGCAACTAATGCTCACAGGATGTCACCATTTTATATGAACTACGGTTTCCATCAATGGACAAAGTGGATTAAGGAGTAAGAAGCTCAAAATCCATGTGCAACACTCTACGCGAACAGGATTAAGACTATACATGAACTAGCACTAAAGTCACTAGACAAGAGAAGGAAAGGAATATCGAAATATTATGACCGGAAAGCTAGACAACAGCTGGACTTCAAGATCTGGGACAAAGTAATGTTAAATGCAAAAAAGATTTGAACCCAACGGAAATCAAAAAAGTTAAGTCCAAAGCTTTACTGTCCATTCCAAATCATGGAAAAGCACAGATCACGAGCATTCAAGCTCAACATATCTGATCAATGGAACATTCATCCTGTATTCCATGTTGCACTATTGGAATCCTATAGCGAATCAGTTCATGGCAATCGCCAGCAACCCCCTAGAGAACTGGAGGACATTGACAGTGATCTACAATGGGAGGTTTAAAAAATAGTAAGAAGCGAGATTAGCTTTTACAGGAAATGTGTGCATGGCTGCTATTAAGAGAAGTGGGAACTGTAGTATTTCGTCAAATGGCTTAGGTGTTCGGATGATGAGAACACATGAGAGCCAGCCACCCGGATGGACAATGCGGAGGAAGTTGTGGAGAATTTTCATAATGAAAATCCATACATGCTAGGAAGGGTGGAAGTAAGATAGTAAGGAAAAGGTTTTCCTACCATGGCCAAGTAAATGTGGAAGGTTTTTTAACCTGACTACACTGAGTCTTAAAATGTATGTAGAAGAATTATAAAATGTTATAAAGGTATTTGAGACGAAGCCTGGTAGGAGGGAGCTCATGTTAGGCATATGGAAATCTGAGACAAAAAAGTGGACAGACCTTACAGTAGGTAACTGTGCACAGACTCTCAATTGTCCGAAGAGCCAACACTCCCCTGCGGCCTCCCTATAGGGCCTGCATGTTATTAGCAAGATTTTGAGAGTTGTGTCCTATAACTAAAATGTCACATCAATGAAGCGCATCACATAATACCATTCACGTCACCGCTGTCCATCTGACCACATGCTGTTCATAGGATATATCAAAGGGGACCTTCGGCGACATCTGGGAAGTGGAATAGAGGAAATCTGTGGGAGGCGCATTGAGGTAGTAGGCTTCAAAGTCAGGCTTTCTAAACAATAGGCCAAAGGTGATGGGACATTTTCGGCGAAATACTCCAAGAGGATGTCCCAGTAGCAGAAGCTATTAAGGGCATACTGAATCCACCCATACCCTTCTGAGATCAGCTGTATGTTGGTTGGTCCTAGTAATAGGACCCCTCTATAGAGGCCGGTGGACTAAGGGGAAGTATGCTCAAAAAGGAAGACGTAGATAAGTATGTGACCCTTAAGATGTTGACACGTTGGGCTCAGACTTGCAATTAGCACTTGGTGGCCCAGCATGAACCTGATCACTTCATGACTGAAGAGACTACTGGAACAATAGTCAATAAGAATAAAGTAATATAGTAGTCTATATGGACAACTAAGTTGAAGGCCACTGTTTGGTATAACAAATAGCGCAGTCATCTCAACAAAGGAATACTGTTCCGTAACTGTGAAAGAGTGTGATATGTTTCAGGGTCAAACAGTGTTCGCACTTATAAGATTCTGGACATTTGCGTATTAAAACCAGAGTGGTACTTCCAGGTGCATAGTAGTCCGAAGTAGTCTGCGAACACTCAGGTAAGGGATATAAATATCGAAGTGCCTCCCGATCTTTACAGACATCATCAAGCAATGGAGAAGAGATTTTATCAATATATAATCATTTACATTAAAAATCTTTACTTTACCAATTTTTTCGAGACGAACCTTCCTCAACAGATTCTCTGAACAAAGATTTTAGCCTACCTTCCTCAGTTCTACTAGAGATCAGCGTCCATGTAACACTTGTTGTCTATCATTCTAGTAGTCTCTTCATTCATGAAGTGATCAGTTTCATGCCGGGCTACTTAGTGCCAATTACAAGTGCGAGCCCAACCTGTCAACATCTTAAGAGTCTCTGACTTATCTAGGTCTTCCTTTCTCAATGTTTCTCCCCTTGGTCCACTGGCCTCTGTGGAGGGGTCCTATTACTAGGACCAACCAACATATAGCTGATCTCAGAAGGGTATGGGTGGATTCAGTATGTCCTCCATAGTCTCCACTACTGGGACATCCTCTTGGACTATTTCACCAACAACATCCCATCACATTCGGCCCATAGTTTAGGAAGCCTAACATTGTAGCCTACTATCTCCATGCGCCTCTTACAGATTTCCTCCATTCCACTTCCCAGATATCGCCACATGTCCTCTTCCTTATATCCTGTGAACAGCATGCTGTCAGATGGATGGTGGCGACGTATATGGTATTATAAAGTGGGCTTCATTGTTGTGATATTTTAGTTACAGGACGCAACTCTCGGAATCTCGCTAATGACATGCGGGCCCCATAAGTGGGCCGGAGGGGGGTGTTGGGCCTTCGGTAAATCGAGGGTCTGTGCCAGTTACCCTACCGTGAGGTCCGTGCACTTGTTTCAGATTTCCATATGCCTAACAGAAATCACACTTGGTAAAAAAAACTGTCACTCTGACAACCAGCCAATCCACCATGCCGAATTTGCTGCACTTATTCCAGTATACAGCACACCCTTGCTAGTAAAATCTACAAAACTTATACGCTGTACCTCCGTATATACTAGCAGATGCTGGGTTGGATGGAGGATGTAGGGTTAGGGTTATGATGAGGATTTTAAAATGGGCAATACTCGAGTCGTGGGGGAGAGAAATCGATGGAAGGATTGGGTTATCCGATTCCGCAAGGGCTGGGCTTCGACTATGGAGGTTTATTATATTTATTTATATTCTCGTTTGATATGGATTGGGGGGTTGAGATCTGAGTAGGCAAGGGTTCAACCGGGTTATCGAAATTATGGATGTTGGAGATGTCTGACGACCTGGCAATAGTTTCTGGGATAGACGAGGTATTATACGATATAATGCACCGCGAAATGACGTGCAAAGGTAGGGTCAGTACGAGTACAGTGTCATATACATTTCGAAGGGTATTTAAAGCGCAAACTGTACGTTCCTACCTACGCCTATCCTACCCGCACGCGACGGGCGGGTATCCACGTATGCATTTCGAAGTCACCCGTACTGTATAGCATACTTTCTTGCATGCATGCTGCTTACCCCCCTAAATCTTCCAGCCCCTCCGTACCAATATCCCAAAAGCCCCTCTCCCGCATGACAACCTCCCCCGCCGCCCACCTCGCCTCCCCCTCACGGAACCCACTCCTTCCCCCATCTTCCCTCACCTCGACGACCGCCCACCCAAGTGCATCCACATAAGCGGCGAAAGAATCATTAGCCCACCACCGAACAAAGTCCTTCAGAACCTGGTCCGCTCCCCGGTCGAACGCGGGGCTATCGCGGACATGCACCATAACATCCAAGTACACCTTTTCCAGCACCCAGACCACCACCAGGAGCGTGCTCCAGTGCACCTCCTTCTTCTCATCCAGTAACAACTCTGTCATGAACTTCATGTACTCTGCGCACCCATTCGCCGCGTGGCCCACCAACTCGCTTAATATCTCCGAGGCGGGTTTGCAGGACTCGGAGACATGGTCCGAATGCGCGCGTGAGATTTCCGGAAGCGTGACTGTGCGGGCGAGGGCCTTTTGGCGGAACACTTCTGACTCACGCCTCAAGACGCCATAGGCTGGGATCAGGTGTGCGCGTTTCAGTGCGAGCGGGTCGGGGGTTGAGGCGATTAGCCGGGAGAGGAAGAAGGTTCCGCAGCGGACGTAGAGAAAGTCGTTGTATAGCCATTTGTTGAAGTTCTCGTCCGGGAGCTGGTTCCTCGAGAGTAGACGGACGAATGGTGCGGAGGTGGTTGCGTGTGGGATGTTGAGGTCCCAGAGGGATATGAGGTCGTTTGGAGTCATTATCGTTATTTTTGCTTGACGATGTTGGTTGAATGGCGGGATCGGTGAGGTTATTATAGTCTTCATACCCTATTATACAGGCCAGCCTATGGTACCCGCTGCATTCATTCCGAGGTTTTCAGGTGCCAGTTCCGATGAGGTTTACTTTACTCGAGTAGTGTCTGTCGTAGCTGGTCGTGCCAAATGTGATCATGAGCAAGGAGGATCCAAACGCTCGAAACGACGCGAGGACCTGAACACGACCATGGGCAACATAATACCGGTACTCGGGTATGGGCATAGACTACCGGTATGATAGTCTACGGAGGTATAGCCCCTAAGTATTGTATATTTTACTAGCAAGTGGTGTTCTGCTAGTAGGGGGTCAGGGGTGAATAGGGTAGTCATCATACTTAATTAGGTAGTCATCATACCCAATTCCATACTTTTGCCTGTGCTAGCCGAACACCCCTTGCTAGTAAAATATACAATACTTAGGGGCTATACCTCTGTAATTGCTCGCACTCTTCTGCAGTCGGCCGAGGATAGTCTAGCGAGACAATACCGGTATTTATGTCACTTTTCCTACCACCATCCATTTGTGCCAGGATTGGTCTTGGCATGATTACCATGATTACCGATATCAGTGTGGTACTGTACTAATCTCTACGGCCGCTTATCATACCCGCCCGGCCTCGAAATAGTTACCTGGGTCATAGGCTATTCTTGCATCACCTATCATTAGGACATCGCCTCTATTATGCGTCCACGCCCTTGACATCTACTTCCTAATCTGGCAATTCTGTTGGAAGAGAGTGCTCACAATCCGAGTACCCCCGGAGGTGCTATTATGTCTGGTATTCTGCGAAGTGCTCTTTAGGGTATGGAGTTAAGGGGGATAAATAGATAGAGGGGTGGGTTCACTATAGTGGGCAGTTTTGAAGTATTGTATCATACCACACTATAAGAAAGATTAACTCTAATTGCTATTGTTTATGCCGCGGCGTTTATCGGGATAGTTTCGAGGATGCCTGGAGAGCCCATAGGTAGGAACACCGTGAATATCAGTAGCAGCATATCCCGCCAGAAATTGCGTTTGGGCTGGCCTTGGTGTTCAGCCCCGCAGAAAATAAGCCGAGTAGCACATAACCTGCTTCAAATTCTCCCCTCACAGGATCCCTCTTTTTTTTAACTGAAAAAAATAAAACAAAAAGGTAGTTCAGCAACGGATGACATAGAGCTGACCAGATCGATGCCCAATCATCACCATGGCGAGCAAGAAGATTTCCTATCAATGTTGGTCAAGAACAACCCTCCCATTCTCATCTACCTCGAGCCTTCTATTCTTGCCCCCATCTCCCATCCGCCCACCTCGGGTATTCTCATTAAGCCCCCGCAAAGGTGGCCTACCGTATTCACTCTGTATGCCGGGGAATCGTATAGCTGAAGATTGGATATTCAAACGTTGACGGTGCTCGTGGCCGGCGATAGGGGTAGACGAGAAAGGAGGTTGATCTACTCAATACTTCAGACGGGCCTTGGAGGAATCAAGTGGAATGGGAAAATTCCTACCATTCAAGTACATGCCCCCGACGTCATCGGGTCTCCGTCCTGGCCGTTGCAAGGACTGACCGGCCCTTCCTCCAGGACCGATCCCACCCTGGGCGTGGATACTTCCGATTTTCGCACCAGTTAGGGTGTATTCGGGCTCCAGGCTTGGCTGGATCTGTTGGGGAAAGTTCCCCGCGGAGTTGCTCAGGGAGTCCTGGAAGTACCGGGAGTCGGAGGGTTGGTGGGAGGTCATATTTAGGGCTTGATCAGCCTGGTCCGTAGCAGCTTGCTGCACTTGGGATATTAGGGTTCGGCGTTTGAGTTTATCGTAGAGTTCCTATGCAGCGTCAGCACGAGGGATCGCTTATCATGGGAATGGCAAATGTGAGTCGAGTGCACCTGTGTCTGTGCTAGCTTCTTTGCTTTCTCTCGCCACCCCTGCATCAACTCGTGATTCTTCCTTCTCAATTCATCCTCAACAGCCCTCATTCCCGCAATTTTATTCCGCAGGGCAGAGATTTCAGCATTAGCATCACGAACTATCTTCTCATTCTCCCCTTGAATTTCGGTTCCCCGTGCTCGCAAAGATTTTGCGAGATGTTCCTGATAAAATCTATGTCATGGTCAATCCCGCGCCTGAAGGGGGGAAAGGAGCGAACACGAACATTTCCTGGGTCACTTGATAAGTCCAGAAGGCGAGTCCACGCGTGCAGATTTCTATTATGATACTCGGACTGAGTCCACTGAGAACACTGGTCTTGTAGTCGTCACTTGGGTTGAGAACTGCGATTACTACATCGTCCGGCTTGGGGAGTGTTGTATCGCATGCTGGACAGGTTCGCTGACCGTCCGGAGGAGGTTCGGTAAGCTGTAGAGCAGCGGCACATGGGAGGCAGTAAATATGACTAGAGGACGTGAGGACGAGCGAATAGCCTTCAGGGTTATTAAGGGATGAATGCGATAAAGTGTGGGTAAATCCACTCGGGGAGTTCAGCAAATAGTCGGAAAAATCATCTCTACTCATCCCATACGAGTGCAAATCTCGATGGAGGCAAGAGCACTATTTTCCGAGTTTTACTGACACCGCCGAGTGCAGGTACAGGTACAGGTGCTCGAGCTGTTGAATCAAGAAACGCAAATGCAATCCAACAGCTTGAGTAATATTGTGTGTTTGTTCGATAAAATCAAGAAGGTGAATACCTGCAAGTAGTCACAACGGCACGGCCATCAGTTTGAACACGGCATCGGAGGTCATTGCAGCGGAGGATAAAGCCATCCATTCTGATATGGTATCGCGGCCAAAGAGGGAGGAAGCTGTGAGGATGATGGCAACGATGATTAATTGCAAGTGTGGGGAAGAAAATGGATTCAATTGCCGAGGTTCAAAAGCACGTCCTTCGAGCATTCGTAGGGCCGCGAAAGCCTATCACTGACGGGCTAACGACGACACGTACTGGTACTTGTAAGGGAGTGACGCATCCAATCATCAGTTTTATTAATTATGAGTAGCTTTACATCAAAGTCTAACAATTAGTCTGGGTCTCGTAGTCTATGTTACCAAACCAGCGAAAGGTAGGGAAAAGAGCACAAAAGCATAGCATATACCATACAGTATCATAGGATGCTTTTTACGAAGGGTTCTCTGATAGCACGTCCTCCAGCCCCTCGACTGCCACGAGCCAGTCAGCCGGTGGGATCAGGCTGGCTCAACCGAAAAAGAATGCATTCCCACCCATATCCCGCCGTACCATGTTCGAGTAATCTGTATTGGGATCAAATTCTGTCCACACGCTTGCGGGGAATATGTGTTTATTCCGTTCGTACCAGCGACGATCCACCACTTTAGTCATTGTGGGATCATCTCTGTTGGGATTAGGAGTGGGGGTCTGGAGTGTGGGCGATGGAGACGAAGGGAAATCGAACAATAGTCCGTTGGGCCCCATCGTGCGATTGACGATAAAGTAGTAGAATTCAAAGTGCTATAGAGCAGGTCAGCGACCACGGGAAAAGGAGGTGGGAGGGGGTGGAAGAAATACGTGAGGTATTATAACTTCCCCGCGAACCAGTAGTAAATCATCGACAGATACTCTGAGCCACTCCCTGCGTCCAGACATTCTCCTAGCACGTTCGAGAAACAGCCATACAGCCTCTCCTTTCTTAACTGTCACTCCCTCTCCGGTGGGCGGTGCAACATTGGTGCCTGGTAGATGTCAGCATTATATCAGCGCCAAAAACCGGAGGATTCATAGCACCTACCATCGTAAAAGACAAATGGAATGCTAATCTCCTCATTCTTAATTTTCTCCTGTAAAATCAAAAACTCCCTCCTCAAGGTTTCACGTTCCTGAGCCTCCCTCAAAAGCGTATTTTTCGTCAGGACCTTCGGAGCCGGCAGTCTCAATTTCGGATTAACCTTCCGCTTCTTCACTTCATCCTCCTCACCACTCTTATTGTTATCTTCGCTATTAGACCATGTCGGGTCGGCGGATGACGAGTCGCCGCCATCATCCGTACCATCATCGCCATCGTCCTCCCCCGCAAACGACAATTTCCCCGTGACTACCTTTCTGCGTTTCTTTGTCCTCTTACCGCTACTACTGCTGCCGGTGGGCGCTTCACTGCCTTCACGAGACGAGCCCGGGCCTCCCCCACCCCCGCTGCTGCGAATGGGTTGTAATTTCTCGGCTGCTTCGCGGTCTCGCTGCTCCGCTAGTTCCACTCGGCGCTTCTTGAATTCGCTTAGATGCACGAGGCCGACAGTTTGCGTCTTTAGCACGTCCTCCAGGGTTTCGGTGTTTGCGACGAAGCGCGAGGGTGTGCTGGTGGCTGGACCGGACATGGTGGATGCTGATGTATATGCGTTGGTGTCGTTTGTCTCTGGGACGGTTGGGACGGGTGTTCGAGAGGTTGGGATCAGGCACTCAAGTAGAGTTTGGGGCGAGTCGGTAGTGTTGTTAAGGTATCGAGCTGATGGTAAGTTCATCTAGAGCCTCCTTGCGCTAGGATGTGACAGGCGATGGCGTGCATGTGTGTGTATGTGGCGTTGTGGCGTTGTGGCTCATGCACACTTCGCTGCCTTCTTCGGGCGAGGCGTCGCTGGATCTGGGTTAACACAAAACCAATAATGATCAGTTCACTTTCTGGAAATATTTTATTGTTTTCTGCCCAACACATGCCACCTAATTGTTTAGCCGTTAGAGGTGCCCCTTTTGTTGTGAGCTTTTCCTGTTGTGCCACATTTCATATTTCCTGCCTTCATGTCGAGGAACATCGAGTGAGAGGTTGTGAGTAACGTGTTTCATCCACTTAGTGATCTGCTAGTTAAAGTTTTCACCCGGGTGAGTGGGTGGATGGGGGTAGGCACCGTGATCACTATGACGGGGAAGCTCCTAGGAGTCATGTCTCGGGTACCGACAATAGGTTTTGCGGAAAATTAGCAATTGCGGTTGGGGTGGGCTCAAGTTGTGTTGCGGCTGGAATTGGTTATTGTATGTACAAGTATCATACTGTACTCGGGGGTAGGCATTAGTCGCGCGGGGTTTTGCATGGGTGCCAGCACAAATTAGGAAACTTGAGTGATACCCCATGATCACAATTGGTGAGCAGCAAGAGTTGGGCGCACTCGGTAACCTCTTCCTATTTCTATTCATGCTGAAAGCTGGCCCAGGGACCCACAGTATCATTGGTTTGTTTTTTGCCACTACTTATATTCATAATTTAACACTCACTAGGATCTGACTTATTAAAGGATATGTTGTTGTTGGGCTCTCTAGGGGGTCTGTAGAGAAGATGGGGAAGGGGGTTGTGGTCGGAGTCGAAATCTGGCGATGAACTTAGGGGGGTGGTTACCCGGACTAGAAAATAGGCCATGGGTTCAGCCGGTGACCTGTGAGGGTGAGGAAAGTAGTCATTGAGTATCACTCGGGAGTGAGTCGAAATGATCTCTTTCTTTCCCCTCCCCTTTATCTCGCGAATGGTGGGTTTAATGGTCCGCAGCACTCCGTGTGAGGTACAGTCCTTTGGAAGGGATCTCCTTGAGAGAAATGTATCGCGTTGTCGGTAATATAATGGGGTATAGTGTGGAAGGGGGAATGTTTTTTTTGCTCAACTCAGTGCTAAGTGGCTGGAGCCGCCGAGTCAGGTGAAGCCTTTGGTTTACTTCCGGAGTCAGTGGGGTCGGGGGGGAGGACTTCAACGTGGGGACTGACAGACCATTAATGATCCTGTTGCTATCGTCCACCCGCATTCCCTAACGAACACGTGCGAGCAAGAATGGCGGGGGGATCGAAATGGTGGGGGGGGTGAGTGGGGTGGTGCGCCAACCAGGATATATATAATATTATTGTTTCTATCATAAATGCGCCGATTTTTTCCACGCTTGCGTGCACCTCACTCGGAGGGGAAACGCATGTTCTACTGTACAAATACAGTACACCGCACTCCCGATTCAAAGTGGGGCGGGAAGCTATCATAACAGTGCGGGACAATGTGAATCATTACCCCAAATATGGTTTATCTTCAAAGTGCCCACGGTAGCTCTTGGACCACAAAACCTGCCTAGGCCCCCCAAAATGTTCCCCACCCCTGTGGGTTAAAAGTATCTACCGGCATTTTACTACTGTCTAGAGAAGTATCGTACAGAAGAATTTTAAAAAGAAATTTCCACTTGCGGTGTTATGGCAGGACAAATTCATGGTTTCGCTTATTTTTTTTGTGAGAATTCACAAACAACCCAAGCTACGGGTAAACCATATACTTGTGTCTCAGCGCCAAGAATTAGAAGCCAGGTCTTTGGAATGGTGATAGAGGCGCACATATATCACGAAGTACGGGTACTGTACGGTGTTGGGGCATGTTTGATAGAGTGGCGAGGAATCAAAAAAAATAGCAGTGTGCCACAGGAATTCTTGCTATTTCGTACCAGATTAGTTTAGAGTTTACTGGTACAGTACATAAAGTTGTGGGTTGATAAAAGCAACTTCAATGCTATCAGTATAAGACTTTGTATGATTCTAAGGTCACCATTCCAAAAACGGGGTCCAATTCTTGGCGCGGAGACACTACGTAGTAACTTATAAGCAATCTCTGATAATCCGAAGAGGAGGTGATCGCCTACTTAATAAGCGGACCTGAATTAGACTAACACTAGTGTTGATCCCCAAGTGTGCGTTGCTACACCGACTTGCGTGTCCGACCCTGTGGAGCAGTTCTCGGAGATGCATCGTGAATGCCGTAGCAGGAATTCCCGTAATATAATACCAAACCAGAGGCGCTCTTCCACCTCCTCCCCCCCGCTCAATTTCGAACGATGAACACAATTTACCCCCCCCCCCCCACCTTCTCTTTCCACCGCTCTTATTCATTATAATACTAACTTTACACTTCCGGCTAGGACTCCATAGTGTCTTTTCGCTGGGCCGGAAAGGGTCAAGGCGCTTGCCAGGACCCTTCGCGCACCGGGCGGGAGTCTGTATTGGGAATGGATGTCATTTTGGAGAGACAACGTGCAAGTTTGCTCCTCCCGTTGCCTAGATACTACACATCATATCGTGTTATGTGGAGTAATGGGTTCTCTTGGCTAGGATTGTGGATTTTGGGTTTTCGAGGTGGGTGCTCTTTGGGCTGTTGGTTGATGGGGGATATTAGTTTGTTGACGGGACATCACAGCTAGAGAATTCGGAGGCGGAGGGGGGTTCGGTGTGGCGTGCGTTTCTGTAATTCCCGAGAGCTGACGCGCGACATTCTGATTTGGTTTGGTCGGGGTTGAGTTTGGGGGCATATTTATGGCTGGCTGGCTTATAACATGGCATTCATTAAGGTAGATGAGGGGAGGTCGCAGTATAGTATAGTTCCCTTAGGCTTCTTGGTTTTTATCAACATATCTCTTTCTTAGCCCCGCCTTTCGTGCCTGTCCCTGTTATGTCTTATTGTCATTGTATAGGTGCCGGTCAAAGTCCTCGCCCTGGAGAGTTGGTGGATCGAGGTGAACACGATGGACACTGTGGCGGGGATGGTCCAAGGAGTCGTGTTCTGGGTACCGGTAATAGGTTTTGCAGGAAGTGAGCAATTGCGGTTAGAGTGGCAGTAAAGGGAAAGGTGTGTTGAGACTGGAATTGGGTTTATCATAGGGTCGGGCTCAACGGGGAAGCCATTTGGGCGCAGAGACTTGTCATAAGGTATCACTCGGGGGCAAATCCGTAGGATCTCTTTCTTTCCCCTTGCTCTTCCTCTGGGGAACGCTGGGTTTTAATGATACCCCGCAATCGATTGGCGGTGCTAGTCTTCCTCTGGATGAAATCTCCATGCGAGACATATTGTGTGATTGGAGCCATCGGGGGGGTGAAGGTTTTCGTCCAATCCGGGGGGGAGGACATTAACCTGGTGACCAACTGTTCCCATATACTATTGGGATTGTGGGGTTGCGCCCACCAGCGGCCACGTCCAGGCGAGAATGGCCAGAATGGCGGGGATCAAAAGGTGGGCGAAGCGGTGAGTAGGATGGTGCGCCGCGTGGGATGTATTTATAAATACGTTGAATTTCACTGGACCCCCGTGCTCGGAGTGGGGTCGGAGGAGCGCGCTCCCCATTCGCGATATAGCGGAAGGTATCATATCGGCTTGAATATCTTTTGAGCAGCGAACCGGCAGAACGAAACGCCTAAACTAAACGGCGGTCAGTAAAGCAACAGAAAATCACTGATCGCCAGCGCACGACTTGGGAAGAAGCGGGGAAGGTAGCTCATTCTCACTCAATTCTCCCTCCACACTGTCGCTTAATGCAAGCAACTAACCGAACAGTGAGGATAGGAATATATGCAAATTACGACAAACGGAATTCTCCCATCTTTCCACCTATCACCTGACATATCACACACGTCCGCGCGCATCCACTCAAGTTTCCATTTTCTCTACATACTCTTATGCTAAAAAAAGATAGACAAGCTTCATAAAGACACCCAATGTTCGTAGCCCCCGACAATCACCACTGCATCCTCTCGACGCTTCCGGACTGCTTCCGCTAGACCCATGTTTTCCTTCCGCGGATGCGCTGCGGCAAAACCCATCAGCGAAACCTCTATGCGAACAAGTGCAATAACCTTGGCATCTGGGCATGTTGGGCAGGTTCTGAGCATGTCGAGCAGCATCCACGATTTCCAACAATACCCAATTGTAGTGTTCGGAGGTATATCGTGGAGCCGTTGGGGGAATCTCGTACCAGACCTGAGAACCCAACGTTCCAATTCCCGGATGAGCATGAATCCCACCCCCCCGCTAGGTTTTCTGGTTTCTGTGGTGCTATGTATTGACCACTTTAATCGGTGACTTGTCGGTTAGATGAGAGGGATTGGCAGAAATTTCTTATTCCCTGCAGTGAATGCGGGATATGGGAGTAGCGGGAGGTGGGTGGAAGTGGAGTTGTGGTTTCCTGTTCATGGTTGGTTATCACTTCCGTTTGTTTTTCCGTGATTTGGACTTTCTGTTTCTCGCGGTTCTTGTCCCCACCACCACTTGATGTTGGAGATGGGGGGTTTTTTTTTGGCTCCCATATATTGCTCTGTCGTGGGTGGGTTGCATTGCTTATGCCCCATTGGTCTGGTACCGGTACCACCGTCGGACTTAAGGGATTGTTATAGGATGATTCTGATGTGGGAGCGCCTAATAAATCCACTATCATGTGCTGCAGAATAAGGCCCTGTTCGGTATGCCTGAAATAGCCTGGTATTTCCACTTTTGCTCTATTCTTTCTGGTATTTTTCGTCACAGTTTCGCCTAGTGTTCAGTAGGCCACGAATACCACCAGTGTAGTATTTTCTGGAGAATATCCGCGACGGGGTTCGCCCACAATCATATAATATTCCCTTCTTGTAGAACGCAGGTGGGTATAGATGAAGGGAAAAAGATTTTCCTCGGGACCATACTGTGCCATGCATGCAGGGTGGTATCAAAGTTTTCAGTTATACTCTCCCTTGTCTTTTCTAGTGTTCTATTTTGTTGTATTGCTATTACCAGAGCACTAGAACAGCAAAGCTTCTCCCTTCTATTTCTTTATCGATCGAAATATCATGTATTGGTGAGAGAAAAAAAGTTTGGAATATTTTGGGAATGCAAGATACCGCATCTGCAAGCATGTAGTGAGGGAGGTTGAAGTCGAGTGATCAGCTCAGATTCATCTAGTGAATAAGAATGAATACTGCATTAAAAAGTCTAACATTGGTAAACACATCTATTAATTTTATAAAATATGTTACAATAACTACAGTATCTTCATTTTAGCTTGGTGGCCATGCCCATGGAATACAGTACTATACAGTGAGTATCCTTTACTAGTAGAATGATACATGCAGAGAACAAAGTGGTCTCTAATAAAAGTTATGTTGTGATCTGACCACCTGCTATCGCGTCCAATCGTATTTTGTTGCTTTCGCCCCATCGCCCACTACCGGGGAATAACAGCCAACACCCCTAGCTCACGCGGTGGAATTGTGGATAGAGTGCGAGAAGAAAGACAAGAAAAAAGTAAAACAGGGGACAAAAATGAAGCTAAGAGATATCGGAGACTTGATACATCAGATAAAACTGGGTTTTAGGTTGAGTTCCACATGTCTGCAGTCCTTGTGGGGCCTGATGGGAGTGGGACTGCCAAGAGCCACCGACAGCGCTGAACAGCCTCTGACTTGGCAGTCCCTTCATGATAGAGATATCTCAGTATTATACAACAGTCATTGGCGTGTGTGGTGGGCTGCAGGTAGTGGCAAGGAATGCCATAGAAAGTGGAAGATGGTGTACAGTATTGACAGAATGGGGATACAAGAGATCTCGCGTGATTACAGCCTCGCGGTTATGTCTATCCCAGAAACTCTACAGATCAGCGGAATGAGGGAGCTGGGCAGAAAACACGACTTTGAATTGGCAAATATGACTTCGGCATAGATAAGGACAGCTTTCGGATTGTTCTACAATCCGCGTAGAGTAGTAATGTGGTGATGACTTTGTGCGGAACTGAGTGTGCTTACTGAGTATTCATTAGTATTCATCTATAATGTGCACATGAGGTAGTATTAATGCTGGGCATGCTGATGGAGTAATGATTGGTAGGTGAGTAAATGGGCAAAACTGGTTATTTCGCTGACACATACTCTCACCTCCAAGTATTGCGCAGATACATACTGTGAGCTAAAAAGGTAAACGTCGGAATACTGGTATATTCAATTATATTCAGGAGTAGCAGACTCTGACAAAAGAGCGAGGAGAGAGAATGCTTTTAAGCAAAAAAATGAGCATGAGTGTGAGAGGAATGAACGGAAAAGAAAGGCAAAGCCTATGGTCCATTAGAGAGAAAGTCGGCGAAAAACTCATGCAGGTGTGGAAGAGAAAAATACTAAAACATCGCGAGACAGAAAGAGATCCACCGTACCCCCTAAACACTAAGCACTGCTAACATCGATCAAGTATAGATATCGAGTATCTCATCATATCTGTCTTATCCCCAAACAAGCTATATTTGCGCTGCTCGGGTTCACAAAGGACATTCACTTTCCAAATACCGAAGGTCACTGATGAGGTCACCGAAACACTAGGTGCAGCCATAGTATGTTTCAACACATACCTGGGTCGAGATTTGGGGCATGAGCGGAAGCTACCAGCAGATTTATGACATATTTGCAAGCTTTTGGAGTGCTAGAACTTGTACCCTCTTTACCGGGATTCTCGTTACAATTCAAGCTCCTCGATTTCTGATGCTGGAACCCTGTTCCCCTTGGGAATTTAAACGCCGATGTCTGGTGAAATGGTGACGGGAAGCAACGGCGATGAAATGAGTTGAAACGAAATGACAATCGGTAACACAACAAACCCAACTCTCTGATCTCTGGGGCCCAACTTTGGGGTAAGTGGAGATGTTTACTCATTCTCATTCAATTCTCTCTCCACAGCATCACTTAACCCAAACATCTGACTAAATAGTAGAGATAGCAGTGTATATGAATCGCGACAAAAGCATCATTCTGTTCTTCCACTGATCACTGTGCGCATCTACCTTCTATGCATGTCTCCCTTTTCTCTGTCTACTCTCAAGCTAACAAAAGAAGGATGGGGGGTCATAAAGACTCACACAATTCTTAGCCCCTGCTCCACTCAGCTTAATCCTTTTAACTCTCTGGCTCCCAATGGAATTGCGATCTCCTTTCTCCCATGAACGTGTTAATTAAAAGTGCATCTCCAAAGTTTTTACTCAAACAAAGGAAACCTATATCCGGACAAAAGAAGTAACATTCTGGGCATCTGAGAAAGCTAAGGAGCAACTATGACCTGTTATAGGGAATATATCTCTAGCGCAGAATTAGTGTGTGGGATTAGATATATGTTAAGATGGATGTCAATAGATATGTAGGCCACTAGTTGCAATAGGTTATGCGCAAGCTAACCTATTTATTACTATATACACTTACATGACTCCCCTAAGCTTCTCTTTTGAACTGGATGTTCATACCATTGCTAATCACTATAGTACTTGGGGAAGGTATCCTACGTCAGTGTAGAGGTGTAAATACAATACAAGAAAAGTCAGCATATCCGATCTGATTATCCTGTCCCTTATGATAGCAGTTACATGCCGTCAAACAGTCCTGAAAAAGATGTAGGAAGTGGAAAATACAATCAAGGGATCCACAGTGCCCTACGCACAGCAGATAACACTAAGCTCCTTTGCCCACTGGGAAATGGCTTCCTACCATACTCAAAAAACAAAGCATTCTAGAAAGGCAGGCAGAATACAAGCAATGAAGAAAGGAAGTTTCACATATACAGTAGTCTAATAAGGGAAGAAAATATAGTGAGCACTACGGTGAGCCAAGGCTTATGATGGGGTGACCCCAATAGCAAATGTCCGTGGTTGTGTGGGGGTGTTCATTGTTATGGCTTGTATCAGTCGTCCATCTCGGCTCCTTGAACAAACACACTCATAATACCTTTGCTTCTCATTCCTCATACAACATATGCTTTCTCTACGGATACCTATCATGCAGCCACTAGCCTACAGGGAGAAAGCGTACACGCTGGAGGTCGCAGGTAGTCCCCCACTACTCAGTGATGCCGTTCACCAAAACCAAACGTCCGCCGCATGGATTATCCGATGAGGCCGCTGTACTCCCCCTCCCTGCCCAAAGGTGAACATCACACTTCCTTTTTTGCTTGCTGAGAACAGGCTCCCACCAAGAGGACAATAGGAAAGGGAAATTTTGCATGCAAAACAGCACACTGGGGAAAGTGCACTCACTAAAAAAATACTGCGGTGGGTGGGCCAATGTCCATGGGTGAATGCCTATGGTAGTGAACCCAATGCTAAAAGTCTCGAGTGAGGTCTTGACAGTATAGGACATCATATTATCATACCCACACAAACTCAAGTTCTTCTTCACTTTAAGGCAAAGGTGAGCGTAGCGAAACCAATGCTCATCACAGCGCACGTGCCAATTCCTAAAGTGGATACCATATTATAGAATGGGCATGTACTCACGGCACAGCACTTATATAGCCCACACAGCACTGGATAACAACTTTGTACTTCCAGAGTCTTCCTTTCCCACCCAACACCGGACCCGACACACACCCGCCCAATAAAGGTTACTATTATGCTAGCAAGACTATTTCTTCACCGAGCTACATAGTTTGCACGCCCTCCCTCAGGCTCTGGTCCGGGAATTCGTCATATCTCGTCTTCTTCTCGCGCAAGTTCATCACTATTCCCATTCGTTTGGTAGTCATTCTAATGTGAAATTCAGAGACAGGGTTTAGCGGGTGACAGTGGTATTGGAGGGAGAACAAGCCAATTGCCGGGGCCGAATACCATTCCTGGAAGAATTTCCAAACTTGAAACGGTAGGAACTCAGACTTCACATTTACTTAATAGAAAACTTAACCGACAATAGAATATTGCGAGCGGGAATGCCTCTACCAAAGACCTATCCGAATGGCAGGACTATCTCCATCAATCCCAGAAGCGTATGAATGCAAATATGAAGTGGTTGGTAGGCAGTGTCGTTGGGATAGTTCTGGCTGGAATTGGAGTGGTATGGTATTGATTCTGTTTCTATATTCTCTGCTAATGCTCTTAGAATGTGCTCCAAATCCACCACGACCGTGCTCGAGAGAAAAGTATGGGAACTTATTTTGAGGACGTAAAGGTAGTCCTTGGGTGGAAATTTGACCGCTTGGATTCAAGAATGGAAAGGATGGAGTCAAGCATGGAAAGGATGGAGTCAAAGCTCGATGCCGTGATTGCTAGGCTGGATAGAAGTTATTGGTATCGATAGATTTTTCTTCTTTTTTCCTCCCTCACCACTGAGGCTCAATTGTCTCTTCTGGGATTTTTTTTTTTCTCTTTTAATATTTTTGTTGAGGGGTATACAAGTGTCGCGGGGAGATGTTTCCATGCACGGCAGGGGTTGCTTTGATGGCTGTGGATGAATACCCATTGCTGAAGTAGCTGGTATCACTACTTGTAGGAAAGCGCTTGTGTACCTAACACCTCGACCATACCATTACTTTCAGCAATAACTTCAGTGCATCCTCTGAGCTCTTATGGCCAATCATATACCAGATATTCAAATGCTTGTGCGCTACATTTTTCCATAGGTGCGGTTGCTACTCTCTAGTAAAATGTGATCTTTTTTGGGCAAAAATAAAGAGAGTTCATGAGGGGGTGGGGAGAATAAAGAGGGAAGGGAAAAGAGAAGGAGATGGCTGGCGGGGGAGAATACAGGTGTGTAGTACAAGTACTGTACCGGTGACTTAGCTGATATCGTCAGAGATGTAGGACAAGATTCTCGTTTGCCCCGCAAAACCATGGATGTCAAGGCAAGCTTCGCTTGCTAGCCTCATCACCTTGTTCCATTACAGGAGTGAAGCCTGTTATGTCGTATTGTCATTGTGTGGGTGCTAGTTAAAGTTCTCACCCCGGTGAGTGGGTGGATGGGGGTAGGCACGGTGAATACTATGACGGGGAAGCTCCCAGCAGTCGTGTCCCGGGTACCGGCGACAGGTTTTGTGGAAAATCAGCAACTGCGGTGAGGGTGTGTTCAAGGTGTGTTGCGGCTGGAATTGGTTATTGTATGTACGAGTATCATACTAAACACGAGTATGATAGGACTGGGCTCAACCTGTGACATATGAGGGTGAGGGGGTGAGGAAAGAAGTGATGGAGTATCACTTGGGAGTGAGTCGAGATGAAATCTTTCTTTCCCCTCCCCTTTATCTTGTGAATTGTGGGTTTAATGGTCTGCAGCACTCCGTGTGAGGTACTAGTCCTTGGGGAGGGGTCTCCTTGTGAAATATGTATCGCGTTATCGGTAATATTATAGTGGGGCATAGTGTATGAAGGGGAATGATTTTTTTTGCTCAACTCAGTGCTAAGTGGCTGGAGCCGCAGAGTCCGGTGAAGCCTTTCGTTTACCTCGGGGGTCGGGGGGGTTGGGTGGGAACACCTCAACGTTGTGACTGACTGACCATTCTCGATCCTGTTGTTATCGTCCACTCACATTCCCTAAAGAACACGTCCGAGCAAGAATGGCGGCGGGATCAAAATGGTGAGGGGGTGAATGGATGAGGGCGGTGGTGCGCCACCCGGGATGTATATAATATCATTTCTATCATAAATGCGCTGGCCTTTTTTCCACACTTGCGTGCGCCTCACTCGGAGGGGAAAGGCTTGTTCTACTGTACAAATACACTACACCGCACTTCCAATTCAAAGTGGGGCGGGAAGCTATCATAACAGTGCGGGACAATGCGAATCATTACCCCAAATATGGTTTATCTTCAAACTGCCCACGGTAACTCTTGGACCACAAGACCTCCCTAAGCCCTCCTAAATGCTCCCCCCCGGCGGGTTAGACCCGTTTGGCAACGCTGCGAGCGTTCCCTATACAAAGACTCTTGTCCATCTGTTCCCTTCCGTTTTGAAACGGTTATTTTGTATGGGGAAAGGTCGCCGAATGGAACAGTCGCGGCGTTCCCAAACAGGCCCTTAAAAGTGTCTACCGGTATTTTACAACTGTCTAGAGAGTTATCGTTGAGAAGGATTTTAAAAAGAAATTTCCACTTGCTGTATCATGGTAGGGCATTCAAGGTTTCGCTTATTTTTTTGTGAGAATTCACACAACGACCCAAGCTATGGGTAAACCATATACGTGTGTCTCAGCACCCAGAATTAGAAGCACGGTTTTTGGAAAAGTGATAGAGGCGCAAATATATCACGAAGTACGGGTACTGTACAGTGTTAGAGTATGTTTGAAGGAGTGGCGAGGAAACCAAAAGAAAAGCAGTATGCCACAGGAGCTCTTGGTATTTCATACCAGACTAATTTAGAGTTTACTGGTACAGTACATAAAGTTGTGGGTCGATAAAAGCAGCTTCACGGCTATCAGTATAAGACTTTGTATGAGTCTAAGCTCACCATTCCGAAAACGAGGTCCAATTCTTGGCGCGGAGACACTACGTAGTAACTTATAAGCAATCTCTGATAATCCAAAGAGGAGGTGATCGCTTACTTAATAAGCGGACGCGAATTAGACTAACACTAGTGTGGATTCCCAAGTGTGCGCCACTACACCTGCTTGAGTATCCGACTGTGTGGGGCAGTTCTCGCAGATGCATTGTGAAACCCGTCGCTGGAATTCCTGTAATATAATACCAAACCAGAGACGCTCCTCCACCTCCTCCTCCCCGCTCCATTTCCGGCGATGAACACGATTCACCTTCCACCCCCACCTTCTCTATCCACCTCTCTTATTTGTTATATGATAACACTAATTTTACGCTTCCGGCTAGGACTCCATAGTGTCTTTTCGCGAGGGCAGAAATTGTCAAAGCGCTTGCCAGGACCCTTCGCGGACCGGGCGGGAGTCCGTATGGGGAATGGATGTCTATTTGGAGAAATGGAATGCGAGTTTGCTCCTCCCGTTGCCTGGGTACTACGCATCATATCGTCCTATGTAGAGTAACAGGTTGTCTTGTCTAGGGTTGTGGATTTTGAGTGTTTGAGGTGGGTGATATTTGGGTTGTTGGTTGATTGGAGATATCGGTTCGTTGACGGGACATCAAAGCTAGAGAATTCGGAGGAGGAGCTGGTTCGGTGTGGAGTGCGTTCTTGTAATGCCTCAGGGCTGGCGCGCGACATTCGGATTTGGTTTGGTCCTGGTTGAGCTTGTGGGCATTTTTCTGGCTGGCGGGCTGGTGACATAGCATTCATTAAGGTAGATGAGGGGAGGTCGCAGTATAGTATAGCTCCCCTAGGCTTCGTGGCATCATCAACATCTCTCTTCCTTAGCCCCGCCTTTAGTGCTTGCCCTTGTTATGTCTTATTGTCATTGTATAGGTGCTGGTCAAAGTCCTGGCTCAGGCGAGTGGGTGGATAAAGGTAACCACGATGGACACTGTGGCGGGGATGGTCCAAGGAGTCGTGTTCTGGGTACCGGTAATAGGTTTTGCAGGAAGTGAGCAATTGCGGTTAGAGTGGCAGTAAAGGGCAAGGTGTTTTGAGGCTGGAATCGGTTTTATCATAGGGTCGGGCTCAACGGGCAAGCCATTTGGGCGCGGGAAATTGTCATAAGGTATCACTCCGGGGTGAAACCCCAGGATCTCTTTCTTTGCCCTTCTTCTTTTTCTGGGGAACGGTGGGTTTTAATGATACCCCGCACTCGATTGACGGCGGACTAGTCTTCCTCGTGATGAAATGTCCATGCGAGGAATATGTCGTGTGATCGGAGCCATTGGGGCAGGTGAAGTTTTTCGTTCACTCCATGGGGGCAGGACCTCAACCTGGTGACCAACCATTCTCCATACTGTTGGAGTTGTGGGATACGTTTCCAAGCGGACCCGCCCGAGCAAGAATGGCGGGGATCAAAAGGTGGGCGAAGCGGTGAGTGGGATGGTGCAACGCGCGCGATGTATTTATAAATACGTCGAATTTCGCACGAGCCCCGCGTTCGGGGGGGGGGGTGGCAGGAGCGCGCTCCAGGTTCGGGATGTAGCAGAAGGTATCATATCATGCCCACTTGAATATCTTTTGATCGGCGAAACGAAATGACGAAACGAAACGGCGATTAGTAACGCAACAGAAAATCACTGATCACTAGCGCAAGACTTTGGAAGATGCGGGAAAGATCGCTCTCCCTCATTCAATTCTCTCTATCGCTTAATGGAAAACACTATCAAAACATTGAGAATAGGAATATATATAAATTACAACAAAAGACATTGTCCTATCTTTCCAACGATCACCAGACATACACACTCTCGTCCGTGCGCATCCACTCATGTCTCCATTTTCTCTACATACTCCTATGCTGACAAGAGAAAGGCAGGCTCCATAAAGACACCCACCGTTCGTAGCCCCCGACGATCACCACTCCATCCCCTCAACACTTTCGTACTGCTTCTGCTAGACGCATGTTTTCCTTTCGCGGATGCGCTGTGGAGCAGCGCATCAGGGAAACCTCTATCCGATTTGAAACAATAACCTGGGTATCCGGGCATGTCGGGCAGGTTCTGAGCATGTCGAGTAGCATCCACGATTTCCAACAATGGCCAATTGTGGAGCTCGGAGGTATATCGTGGAGCCGTCGGGGGAATCTCGTACCGGACCTGGAAACCCCACGTTCCATTTCCCGGATGAGCATGACTCTCATAAACAGCTAGCTTTCCGGAGCTGGCTTTCAGGAGCTGGACTCACGACAATGGGCCAGCGGTCACAGGCGGTCACTCGGCGAAAAGAAACACCAGGCACCGAAGAAAAGGGCGGGGTGGGGGAAAAGTTTTTCACTCTTCAGGTTCACACCCACACTCTCTCGCAATGAACTCACTTTCGCTTGCTCAAAAACTTTTCCTTGCTCGCAACTTAACTAACAAGTGGAAAAAAAAAAGAGGGAGTATAAATAATCGATCCAAAGAAGAATTCACCCCTCACTCCACCGCCCTCAACACTCGTCCATCGCCTTCCCTGTTCCCCGTTCCTCCACACAAGTCCCCCATATCCCATGTACTTCCCCTGGCTAACAACAAAGGGAATCTAGGCTACTCAAAGACTCCACCATATCTGTCCTGTCCGTCGCACTGCCATATAACATCAGCGGCCGTAGTGCTTCCCCAGGTTCCCGACAGCCACACCGCTCCCGTGGCTGAACCGCTCCGTCCTCCATCCCCGGCACGCGATACGGCGAGCGACAACGGCGAGCGACAGCGGCTAATGCAAAGAAAACTAATCGCGAATGGTTTGGTAGGTGGGCGAGCGGGCGACGAAACAACCGGTGGGCGAGCGGGAGGCGAACGACAAAGGTGCAAACGACCTGATGGGTAAGGGAACGGGTAGGAAAGACAAAGGCTTGAATAGGATGCTGTGGGTTGGCAAACATGTCTGGTTGTTGGGTTAGTTGTGAGGATGCCGAGCGGCATCTCCGGTTTTCCCCGATTTCCAACAGACTCCCACTCCCTGTTAAGTTTTCTGGTTCCTCGTGGTACTATGTATTGACCACTTCAATCGGCGGATTTTCGGTTGGATGAGAGGGATTGGAAGAATTTTCCTTGTTGCCCGCGGTGAATGTGAGATATGGGAGTAGCCGGGGGTGGGCAGAAGTGGAGTTGTGCTTTCCTACCTATGGGTGGTTATCGCGTCTGTTTGTTTTTCCGTGATTGGAGATTTCTCTTTCTCATGGTTCTGGTCCTCATCGACGCTGGAGGCTCGAGATGGCTCTTTTTTTTTGGCTCCAAAATGTTGCTCTGTTTTGGGTGGGTTGTCTTGCTTACGCCCCTTTGGTCTGGTGCCGGTACCTCAGTCGCATATAAGGGATTCTTATAGGATGATCCCGATGTTGGAGGGTCTAATGAACCCTCTATTTTGTGCCGCAGAAGAAGGGCCTGTTCAGTATGAGGAAAATAACTGGGTATTTCCACTTTTATTCTACTTTTTTCTGGTATTTTTTGTTTCTGTTTTGCCTAGTGTTTTGTAGGTCACGAACACTGCCAATGTAGTATTTTCCGCAAAATATCCACTATGGGGTTGGCCCACAATAGTATAATATTCCAGTCTTGTAGAATGCAAGGGGGTATTGGGGAGGGGGGAAAGATTTTCTTCAGATCATACTATACCATGGATACAGCATGGTGTCAATGCTTTCAGCTATACTCTCCCCTGTCCTTTCTAGTGCTCTATTTTTTTATCTATTTGAAATATCATCTATTGGCGAGAGAAAAACATTATATTCTTGAAAATGCATAGTATAGTGCCACATCTACAATCATGTACTCGTGCCTCGGTTGTGGCTGGCCGCCACAACCCCTGGCTGCTCGCTTGCTCGCAACCTTGGGCACTCCTCGAGAGTGCCAGACAGCTCAACGTCACTTTTCAGCTCAACGTCACTTTGTGGCTCAACGTCACTTTGTGGCTCAACATCACTTTGTGGCTCCACATTACCTGTAATTTTACTGTAAGCATAAATTAATCATGTAGTATAATACCACAATACAATATTCAAGTATCTTATCACCATTCAATCATCTCATTATCACCTTCTACCTATTATACATTATGGCACCATCACCATCTGACATACTTCTGAGCCAGCGTATCGAACCGTATGCTGATATTGAGTCCCACATTGAAGCAGCACTCACAGACCTACAGAATTCGCAACAGAATCCACCAAATATTCCTGCTAAAGTGCAGGAATATGAGATTCCCTATTCCTGTCTACGTGGTCGCTGGAATGGTTGTCAATCGACGCAAGATCGGCCAGGTACCAATCGAGTTCTTACAGAAGACCAAGAACTTACTGTATGTCAGTATCTTGACTATTTGGACAAAGTTGGTACCAGTGACTGCCTTCCAATGGTTTCTGGCTATGCAAATACTGTTCTTCAAAAGTCTCATATAGGCCCTACTCCAGCACCAGTTGTTAGTGAGCAGTGGGCCTGCTGCTTTCTTAAATGCCATCTAAAGTATTTTATTAGAAAGCAACAGACTATTGATGCAGACCGCAAACATGCGCACCTGTAACCGCCTCTCGGGAGATGCGGTAATCATAGGGTTAACGGGCTTTGTTCTGTACCGAGGTGGTAACTAGCGAATCAAAGTCCGGAGGCTTTAGCCAAGGTTGTTGAATAGAGTTCTTACTGTATCGCAACTACTGAAGTCTCCGAGATGTTTGGTAGGTCTCAAACTAAAGATTCTTAAAGCGAACTGAAGAGAGTAACTGTTCAACCAAGTATATTGAAAACTCTGTCTGCTGAAGTCTGCTCCTTCTAACGAGAAGAATAGCTGTTCTTCAATACACTTCCTAGGCTACCGGGAGCCTTGTTCTCATGACATAATGGACTCCAAAATGGTAGCCTTGAAACCAAACATAAAACATATAGAGTATCAAACCGATACTCAAAACCAAACATAAAACATATAGAGTATCAAACCGATACTCAAAACCAAACATAAAACATATAGAGTATCAAACCCTATACTATCAGGCTAGAGGCACACCTCGTTTCCTGAAACAATTTCAAAACTCAAACAGTATCAACTGATACATAAAAATCCTAAACCAGTAACCAGTACCGGTTATAGCACCAGTCTCATGAGATACTTGCTTGGTTTGATAAATATCAAAAAGTCTGCCAGCAGTATGATATTCAGTATACAAACATATATAATTTTGATGAAACTGGCTTCCCCATTGGAGTTGGAAAGGATCAATGGATTATCACATGTGATCCAATGCGACAATCATACTTGGGTAGTTCTACCAATCGTGAGCTTATTACTGTTTGTGAAACCATATCTGGTGATGGTTATGTCCTTCCTCCTCTTATCCTTGTTCCTGGCGTAATTCACCAAAAGCCTTGGTATACTACTACATCAATTCCAGATAATTCCCTGGTTGGGGCGTCTGATACTGGTTATAGTAATGATGATTTGTCAATCAAGTAGTTAGTCAACTTTGAGCGATTCTCATCTATAAGACTAGCCCAGGCTGGGCATTACAGACTCCTTCTCCTTGATGGCTTTGGATTACACTGTACCAAACAGTTCATTGACTACTGTGATGAGCACAGGATTGTTGTCTTCTGCCTTCCACCACATACAAGTCACCTTCTACAACCATTAGATGTTGTAGTATTTCAACCATATAAGCATTATCATGCGAAATCAGGGGAAGCTGCAACAAGGACTAGGTGTGGAGAGTTTGATAAAATTGAGTTTTTGGATATGATTGATTCTATCCACCAACAAACCTTTAAACAATCAACCATTCAGTCTACCTTTCGAGCTACCGGCCTTATTCCCTACAATCCTGATATCGTCATCAACAAATCATGAGAGTTTATTGTTACACCACCACTACCTACTACACTGGCACTATTATCATCACAATTGATTCCTCTTACAATTCCCAGCCTTAAGAGATAGGGGGAAGAATTGCAGCGTGAAGAAACTGAGCTTTCCCCTTCCTTCCAACATTGACTCAAACTTGTACTACAAGGTGGTTTGGCTCAGGCACAATCAGGTGCACTTGCTATGGAGCACTTAGAGCATACTTGTAACCGGTACATATTACTGGTTTAGGATTTTTAAGGTATCAGTTGATACTGTTTGTGTTTTGAATTTGTTTCAGGAAACGAGGTGTTCCTCTAGCCTGATAGTATTGGTTTGATACTTTATATGTTTTATGTTTGGTTTCGAGTATCTGTTTGATACTTTATATGCTTTATGTTTGGTTTCGAGTATCAGTTTGATACTTTATTTGTTTTATGTTTGGTTTCAAGGCTACCATTTCGGAGTCTTATATGTTATGGGAATAAGGCTCTCAGTAGCCTAAAAAGTATATTTAAGAACTGCTATTCTTCACGTTAGAAGAAGCAGACTTCGGCAGACAGAGTTTTGAATATACTTGGTTGAACAGTTACTCTCTTCAGTTCACTTCAAGAATCTTTAGTTTGAGATCCACCAAACATCTCAGAGACTTCAGTAGTCGTGATATAGTAAGAAGCCTATTCAACAACCTCGGCTAAAGCCTCCGGACCTTGAGTCACTAGTTACCACCTTGGTAAAGAACCCGGCCAGTTAACCCTATGTTTACCACATCTCCCAAGAGGCGGTTACAATGCTCTGGCCGCAGAAGAGGCAAGAAATGGAAGGCAGAGGGCACATAATAGGTGGCAAATACAGAAAAGTGGCATTATTTATGCCTCTGAGGCACACCAGATGGTAAAGAGAAAAGAAGATGCTTAGGTAGAAAAAGCAGAAAAGCAACTCAGGAGGGCACAGAATGCAAAAGACAAAGCTGAGAGGGCAGAATGAAAACTTTTACTAGATGAGATGAAGGTGTATATTAAACAATGTCATGCTACCCAAGCCTATAAAAAGAGGATTGCCAAGTTGATAATTACTGGTATCAAGCGTCAATCAAGGTTGAGAAAATAGGTGTATAATAAATAGTACATATTATATAGTTTTTAACACTATATTAACTAACTAGGTAAGGTTCATAATCAAAGTAATGTTGAGCCACAAAGTGATATTGAGCCACAAAGTGATGTTGTGCCACAAAGTGATGTTGTGCCACAAAGTGACGTTGAGCTGAAAAGTGACATTGAGCTGTCAGGCACTCTGGAGGAGTGCCCAAGGTTGCGAGCAAGCGAGCAGCCAGGGGTTGTGGCGGCCTGCCACAACCATGGCACTAGTAGTAACGAAAGTTTAAGTCAAGTGATCAGATGAGATTTATCTGGTGAATAAGCATGAATACTGCATTAAAAGCCCAAACACCATCGAACACATCTATTAATTTTATAAAAATATCTTACGATAACTACAGTATTTTTATTTTAGCCTGGAGGCCGTTCCCATGGAATGCGGTGCTATGCTGTTAGTATCTTTTACTATTGGTATGATACTTGCAAAGGACGAACCGGTCTCTAAAAAAAATGTTTATCTCGCAATCTGACCATCTGATAATGCATCTAAGCGAATTTTTTTGCTTCCGCCCCCCTCGCCCGCTATGGGGGAATAACAGCCATCATCACTAGCACACTACTGTAAAAATTGGAATAACGGAAGCTCAGGCTAAGCCGATGAAATTGCCTTTGCTGATAAGGAGTGGTGTTTTTTACTTTTTGTTTTGTCTTAGGCTGGGGCTGCAGGGGGGTCAGCGCTCACAGTGTTTTCGCCCACTAATCCAAGAGAGGGAATTTTGGACGACTTAGCACCAAGTTTAATTATTCCAGTTCTTACGGTAGGAGAATTGTGGGTAGAATTCAAAAGAAAGAGAAAAAAAGCTAGAAGAAAGAACAGGAGAGAAAAATGAAACTAATGAATATCTAATACTTGATTAATAATATAAAGCTGGGCTTCAGGTCACGTTCCCCACGGCCGGGAGTCCTCATGATGCCTGACGGGAGTGGGACTGGAAAGCGCCACCGACGGGGCTGGACAGCCTCTCTGACTTGGCAGTTTGTTCATGACAGAGGTATCTCAGTATCATACAACAGTCTTTGGCTTGTGCGGTCGCCCGGAACTGCAGGTAATGGTAAGGAATGTCATAGAAAGTGAGAGATAGAGCGTGGTATTGACGGAATGGTAATACAAGAAATCTCTCATGATTGCAGCCTCACTGTTATATCTATCCCGGAAGCTCTACCGATCTGCGGAATGAGAGAGCCGGGTAGGAAGCTCGATATTTAGATTGGCAAATACGACTTTGGCATGGATAGGGACAGCTTTGTGATTGTCCCACAGTCTGGGCCGAGCAATAATATGGTGATGACTTTGTCTTTTTTTTATGAACTCAGTGCACCTGCTGAGTATTCATCAGTATTCATCTACATAGTACATGTGAGGCAGGATTAAAGTTGGGCATGCTCATGGAGTATCGGTAGGTGAGCGAATGGGCAAAACTGGCTATTTCGCTGACACGTACTATCATTCCCAAGTATTGTGCCGGTACATACCTCGGTCGAGATTTGGAACATGAGAAGAGGCTACCTGCAGATTTATGACGTAACTGCATGCTGCTGGTGCGCTAGAAATTGTACCTCCCGGGTGGGATCCTTGTTGCTACTCAAACGCCTCGTTGTCTGAAGCAGGTACCCCGTTGCCAATGGGAATATGAGCGGCGGTGACTTGTGAAACGGCAATGAAATGAGGTGAAAGGAAACGAAATTCGGTAACACCACAAAACAAAGGTTCCGATCGCCGGGGCCCAACTTCGTGATAAGTGGGGAAGTTTACTCGTTCTCATTCAATTCTCTCTCCACAGTATCACCTAACCCAAGAGTCTGACTGAATGGTAGAGACAAGAATTTATATGAATCGTGACAAAGGTATTATTTTGTTCTTCCTCCGCTCCATGTGCGCATCTCTCTTCTCTGTAGGTCTCCCTTTCCTCTGCCTATTCTCAAGCTAACAGAAGAAGACAGCAGTTTATAAAGACTCATACCGTTCTTAGTCTCCGTACGGCTCTGCTCGGCTCCTTTAACTCCCTACCTCCCAACGCAATTGCGATCTCCTTCCCCACATGAAGGTGTTAATTAAAAGTGCATCTCCGAGGGGTTTTTCCGAGCAGGCGATGCCCTTATCCGGGCAAAAGAAGAAATGTTCTGCATATCTGAGAATGCCAAGGAGCAACCATGACCCGTCACAGGGAATAGATCTTGAGCGTATAATTGGAATGTGGCAGTGGAGATGTATTGAGAGGGATGCCAACAGGTATGCAGGCCACCAGTTGCGATGGGCTATGTGCAAAGCTAACCTTCTTTTTCTGTGTGTCCACTTACATCATTCCCCTTGGCTTCTCTCTTTTGCACTGGACGTTTATACCTTTGCCGATCACTATGGTACTCTGTGAAGGTGTTCTACTTCACCGCAGCAGTGTGAATACAATACAAGAAAAGTCAAGATATCCGATCCGATCATCCTGTCCCGTATGATAGCTGTTACATGCCTTCAAGCCCGGTCATGAACAAGAGGTAGGAAGTGGAAAATACAATCAAGGGATCCATGGCACCCTAGGCTCAGCGGATAACGCTATGCTCCTTCGCCCACTTGGAGTTGACACCTTCCTACCATCATCAAAAAAAACAAAGCACGCTAGAAAGGAAGATAGAATACAACCGATAAAGAAAGGGAATTTCACATATAAAATAGGCTAATGAGAAAAGGAAATATAGTGAGCATTAAGTTACAGTGAGCCAAGCCTTGGGATGGAGTGACTTTAACAGTAGGCGTGTGTGGTGGTATGGGGGTGTTCATTGGTCGTTGCCAGTATCATATTAGTCGTCCATCTCAGTTCCTTGAACAAACACACTCATAATACCTTTTCTTCTCATTCCTCAACCACTACATGCTTTCTCTACGGATACCTATCATGCCACCACTAGCCTACGGGGAGCAAGCGTAGACTCCGGAGGTCTCGGGCAGTCTCACGCTACGTAGTGATGGAGTCCTCCAAAATGAAACTTCTACCGTCCGGGTTATCCGATGAGGCCGCTGCAACTTCCCGCTTCCCTGCCTACAGCTGAATATTATACTTTCTTTTTTGCTTGCTGAGAGCAGGCTCCCGCCAGAAAGGGAAGATGAGGAAGGAAAGTTTTACATGCAGAACAGCGCGCAGAGCAAAAAAAATATTCACTAGGCAAACACTGCAGTGTGCGGGCCAATCCCCATGGGCGAATGCCTATGGGAGCAAACCCCTAGGCCAAAGGTCTTGAGTGAGGTCTTGCTGGCATACGGTATCATACCATACCCGTACAAACTCAAGTTCTTCACTTTAGGGTAAAATCGAGTATAGTGAAACTGATGATCACCACTGCGCACGTGCCAATTCCAAAGGTGGATATCGTAACATACAAAGGGCACCTACTCATGCCACAGCACTTATATAGTCCACCCAGCGCTGGATAACACTCCTGTACTACCTGAGCCTTTCTTTCTCCCTTAACACCGAACTTGACAAACACTCGCTCAGCAGTAATTACCAGTATGCTTGCAAGACTTTTTCTTCACCGAGCTACGCGGTTTGTGCACCCACCATCTGGTCCGGGGATTCGTCGTATCTGGTCCCCCTCTTCTCGCGCAAGTTTATCACTATTCCCATTGGTTTGGTAGTTGTTCTAATGTGAATTTCAGAGACAGGGTTTAGCAGCCGACAGCGGTATTGGGGGGGGAACAAGCGAATTGCCTGGCCCGGAAACCATTCTTGGAAGAATTTTCAAACTTGAAAAGGTAAGAACTCAAACTTCACATTTACTTGATAGCAAACCTAACAACATTAGGATTTTGCTGGCGTGAATGCCACTACCAAAGTCCTATCCAAATCACAGGGCCATCTCGAGCAATTCCACGAGCGTATGGATAGATATATTATGTGGATGATAGCCGGTGGCCTCGGAACGGTTCTGACTGGAACTGGGGTGGTATGGTATCGATTCTATTTCTGTATTCTCTGCTAACGCTCTCAGGCTGTCTTCAAAATCTACTACTATGACGTCACTCAAGAGAAACGCATGAGAACTCATATTGAGGACGTAAAGGTAAACGTTATGTCGAGAATTGAAAGCTCGGAGAAGGTCACTATGTCAAGAATTGAAAGCTTGGAGAAGGTCACTATGTCGAGGTTTGGCAATTTGGAGTCAAGGTTGGAAAGGGTGGAGTCAAGGTTGGAAAGGGTGGAGTCAAGGTTGGAGGGGGTGGAGTCAAAGCTCGATACCGTGATTGCTAAGCTGGATAGAAGTTATTGGTATTGGTAGATTTTTCTTCTTTTTTCCTCGTTAATCACGGAGGCTCAATAGTCTCTTCCGGGATTTTTCCTTTGTTTCATATTTTTGTCACGGGGTATACAAGAGCTGAGGGGAGACGTTTTCATGCAAGGCAGAGGTTGTTTTGATAGCTGTAGATGCAAACACATTGCTGAAGTGACTGGTATTGCTACTTGTAGGAAGGTGCTTGTCTACCCGACACTTTGGACCACACCATCACTTTCAGCAATAACCTCAGTGCATCCTCCAAACCCTTGTGACTAGCTATACGGTAGATATTCTAATGCTTGTGCCCTGCATTTTTCCATAGGGGTGGTTGCTACGCTCTAGCAAAATGTGTTATTTTTAGGCAAAAATAAAGAGAGTTCACAAGAAGGATAGGAAGAATGAAGAGGGAAGGGGAAAGAGAAGGAGATGGCTGGCGGGGGAGAATACAGGAGTGTGGTACAAGTACTGTACTGGTGACTTAGCCGATATCGTCAGGGGTGTGGGACAAGATCCTCATGCCCCGCGAAACCATGATGCCAAGACAAATGTCGCTGGTGAGCCTCATCGCATTTTTCCATTACAGGAGCGCAGCTCCCATCCCTCCCATCTCTTCCTGCTCGCCATCAACCCTCTCCTCCTACACCCCTCCACCTTCTCCACCCACTCCCCTCGCTTGTTATAGCACTATCCTTACACTTCGGGATAGGCCTCCACCGTGTCTTTTCTCCGCAGCAGAAATCGTCAAGAGACTTCCCCGGATCTTGTACGGACCGGCCGGGAGTCTATATACCGCGAATAGATGTCCCATTGGAGGCAGGGAGTGCGAGTCTGCACCCCCCGTCGCTCGGCTATCATGGTATCATATCGTACGGGCCTGCAGGGTTCAACGATGAATTTGCCCGGCCGGGATTACGGGTTTTCGAGGTGGACAAGCAGTGGGTGTTGCTTGGTTAGTTTGTTGGGGTATCGGCGTGTTGGCAGGGCCCCACAGGAGGAGAATTGGGTGGGCGGAGGCGGAGCGAGCGGGTTCGACATGGCATGTGTTTCTCCGATGATCCGGAGTTGACACCCGACACCCTGATTCGGTTTGGCCTGGGTTGGTTTTGTGGGCATTTCGCTGGCTGGCCCGCTAGTGGCATGGCATCCACCCAGGTGGATGAGTGGAGGCCATAGTATAGCGTAGTTCACTTACGGTAGGTTTCGCGGCATTATCAACTTTCCTTTTTCTTATCCCCGTCTTCACCGCCTGTTCCTGTTATGTAGTATTGACATTGTACCGGTGTTGGCTAAAGTTCTCGCCCGGGTGAGTGGGTGAATTGGGGGTAAACACGATGAGCGCTATGACGGGAAAGCTCCCAGGAGTGTGTTCCGGGTGTTCCAGGTACCGGAAATAAGTTTTGCAGAAGATGAGGAATTGCGGCTAGGGTATGCTCAAGGTGTGTTGAAGCTGGAATTGGTTATTGTATGATAATTATGATATTGTGTATCGTACGCGAGCTGTCTGGGCGAGCGAAGCAGCCATGGAGCATCACTCAGGAATAGATCCATGTGATCTCCTTTCTAGCACTCTTGTTTCTCTTTCGGGTATGGTAGTCGGTTTACTGATGCCGGGCACTTTATGGGAGGTGTTAGTCCTCGGGGAGAACACTCCTTGCGAGAGATGTATTGCGGGATTGGTGATATAGTGAGCACTGGGAAGCATGAGGAACCGACCATATCCCTAGACCGAAAACAAAACATGCTAGACATGAGCCACAAACCGAGCGAGTGAGCGATCAAGCGAAGAGCCACGTGGTTGGTGATTGTGACAGTGAGAACAGGAACCACCCACCAAAAAAAAACCTGGAAATTACATGGTATGTGTGTGTGTGGACGGACTTTCTCAAATGAGGAATCATCATTTTTGATCAGCTCTGTGGTTCGCGGCTGGAGCCATCGGGTCAGATGAGGCTTTTCCCTTGTTCAGGGGAGGGGAGGACCTCAATGTGATGACTGATCATTCCCGACCCTGTTGGCGTCGTCGAGTTGCCGTACAGTACTTGTATTCCCTAGTGAACACACATCCGAGCTATTATACTTGGGTATGATAGAATGGCGGGGACCGAAAGATGAGTGAAGAGGTGAGTTGGGTGGTGCACCACGCGGAATATATTTCTAAATGCGCTACTTTCACCACCTGCTCCTTCTCAATATATATAACAGTGGATGGTAGATCGCGCAGCTGTAAACAGAAGACCAACTGGTGAATATCTGGGGAATTATGGTGGTATGTGGATAGGAGTGAAGGGTAAGGTAAAGCAACTTTATTCGACAACTATTCTCTCAACTAGGGGTAAAGATTCATTCCTGATCCTTCCATAGATCGCCACATTCATCCCTATCTCTCCACGCATGCTAACCCAATCCTCCGTACACTCCAGCGATAACAAAGGAAATACATGTTTAGAGAATCTACCCTATTCCTTCAATCTCTGAGCCCTCCACACTGATCTATCGAAATTTCTGAACTCTCCGCCAGAACTCCCGAAACTTCAAGTTCCACAATCAGCTCCCATCCCTCAAAGTCTCCTCCGGCTAGCCCTCCACCTTCTCCATCCACTCCATCATTTGTCAAAGCATTAGCTTTACACTTCCCGGGTAGGCCTCAACCTTGTCCTTTCTCTTCGGCGGCGAGCGTACAAGAGACTTCTCAGTACCATGTGCGCACACCGTTCGGGAGTCTGTATGTATGAGGAATGGATGTCTATTTGGGGAGACGGCGTGCGAGTTTGCTCCTCCGTAGCGTTTGCCTAGCTATTATACCACGGTATCATATCGTTCTGTGTAGAGGGTTTTGCCTGGCTATGATACTATGGGTATATCGTATCATATTATCGTTTTGTGTAGAGAAATAGGTTTGCTTTGGCTAGGATTGCGGGTTCTAGGTTTTCGAAGTGTGTTTGTGTGTGATCTTTGGGTTGTTGGTTAGTTGGTTGGTTGGTTGGGATATCGGTGTATCATAAGCATCGATAGGATCCCATAGCTGGGGGGAATTGGGTTTGTGGAGGCGGAGCGGGTTCGGGGTGGGAATGCGGTTTCCCCGGTGTTTCAAAGATTTACGCGCGACATTACCATTACCACCAGATCACGGGAGTGAGGTTACACTCTTGTAGCGACAAATGTCTTTCCGGTGAAGGAAAGCTTGTTAGAGTAGGAAAAGATGATTGGGCACATGCGGGCCGACCACTGCAAACCTCCGTCCCAGTCCGTGCGCAAGTATATGAATTTCGCTTTCCTAACAACAATCACACAACCCCGAAACGTTCTCCACTTATCCCATAATCTAAATATCTATGGTGCAACCTTCCACTTTTTCCAACTACCTATACCCGAACGTTCCGCATCCTGACTCCTCCATCGGATATGTGCTGTCGGACCGTCAGGCACATTCAGGAAATATCCTCCGTCTCTATCTCACTTCGCACGTACCCAGCAGCAACCAGCATATCAGTATATTGTTTCGTAGTCATGAAATTGTCATAGGGAACTCCTGTTCCCATGGCAATCGCCTGTGGCACCGTCCTCTTGTTGGAAACTATGGACAGCCTGAGATGCTGCTCGGCATGCTCACAACTAACCCAACAGGCCCAGAACCTGTCTGGCATGTATAGAACATGCCAGACATGCTCAGAGCATGATCGGCCTGCTCACATCCGTTCCTGTACCCTTTCCCATATCCATTGCTTTATTCGCCGCTTCGCCGTTGCTTTGTTCGCCGTTCGTTTCTATACTGTTAGCCGTCCACCGGAATATCTTTTACCGTTCGATTGTTCACCTATTACTGTCAGCCATTCACCATAAACGGGCAGACCACTTACCGTCTACTGCCCTCCCCCCCTTAGCCGTTCACCGTTCATCCTTTATTGCTTCTTTATCGGTTTGTTGCTCACCGTTCGTTTCCGGTCACTTTCGACGGTGGATATGCCGGAGACACGCACGATCGCGGGAGTGGGACCGGGACCGGGGTTTGTGAAAATGCTGCTCGGCAGCTAGAGTCTTTGTGGTCCTGTATTTCTTTTGTTAGCTTGGAAGCGAGTATGAGGAAGGGGGGGGAACTTGCGTGGTGGAGTGGGGAAGGCGGTGGATGGGTATGAAGGCACGGGAAAGCGATGGGCTAGTGTGGAGAGCGGTAGAGCGAGCGGAGGATTTCTTTTTATCGGTTATTTATACTCCTGTGATTTCCTGTTCGTTAGAGAAAAAGTTAAGCAAGAAAGAAAGCAGTTGGCGAGCGATTGTGTGTGTTCTAGGAAGAGAGCGAGCAAGAGTGAAAATTTTTCTCCTACCCCTCTTTGCCATTTCTTGGCACCCGGCACGAGTGATATCCGGTGACGGCGAGGTGGTGAACCCAGCTCCGGAAACCTTTAGTGTTTATGACCTCTCCCAACACCTTTCTCACTCGCTCAGCAGCAGGTCGAACGCAGCAAATGACCCCAATTTCGCGGCATGGCGCGGCGCCTTCTCCACAAGTGGTATAAACAATCCAGCGCAAGTGTCCAGGTTTCTAACACAGCCTCATCTCCAACCCCCCACGCGCCCGGGTCCGCACCACCACTCAGCCGCAACTAAGCCCGCCCCTTACCACCAGAGCCAATTTCCCCCATCCCCTCTCCCAGGAATGCCGGTTGCAAGAGATTCTTCGTAATCCTGCTGTATCACGCCCCCCGGCAATGCTCGTAGTATTGCCAACGTCCGATCCCCGCAACCAATGCACAAACCTATTATGCGTACTTTACCCACGGTATTTCAGGTGAGGGGTCCGGACTTCTCCAGCAGGAGGGCGAGCAGGGTGTGGCAAGCTTCTGGGAATAAGCTTGTGTTCTTCTAGTATCCCATGTATATCCACATTGTTTGCCGGAATAGGGGGGATGTTGAGGGCTACATGGTCGAGGGTGTAGGGATCTGAGGATTTTCGGTAGTGGACGAAGAGGTAGATTAGTAGGAGCGGGAATGGTAGTAATAGGAGGATCATGGTTCATTTGGAGAGGCTACTGTTGGCGGTAGGAATCTTGGGGTTGAAGTGGTCGCTGTCGGGACCCGGGCGGTGGTACAGATGGGGTCTGATGCGAAGCCGGGTGCACGGCCAGCAGCAGCCGCAGCGGCACAGTACGGTACTGTAGAGTACCGGTACCGGTACGACGGCGCAAAAAGCTAAAGGCCTACTACGGTATGACGATAAATTCGCTTAGAAATAAAAGTTGAATAACCAAACGGGAAGCTGCAGCGGGCGCATAGCGGGTTTCAGCCGTATGATTTGAATTCCCTTGCCTGCGGGAGCGGTAGTTCCTTGTTGCCGCCTCGGTTGCCGCTTGTAATGCATTCAAGGACGACTCTCCAAGCTGACTGCAGTAGCGTGCAGGTATTTGACCCGCACCGAGATTCAAGTCCTACCAAAGCCAATACCGGTACTCGAGTAGAGGACTTGCATAACTGGGCTGCAAGGGCCGACTCCCATCCCGCACTCCTTGGGTTTTCACAATGAACAGGTGGGGGGGGGATATGTGTTGGGAATAGCCACACTAGCGGCTCCGGTGTCTCAATTGGCTGCATTTTGAAGACAAAGTTTCTGATTTGAATCGGTGGGTCCAATTGCTATATTCCACCCCTATAGAATACTAATATAGTTGCGGGTACGGTTATCGTATTGCTTCCAAGTGCCATTCAGTACCATAAGAGCTCGGATAATTGAACCGCGCGCTAAGACGTCCAAAATTCCGAAATTCCATCTCCCGCATAGGGGGGTGAAAACACTTTGAAAAACTGACCACCCTCAGCACCGCCAGCTTACCCGAGTAGGGCCAAAAAAAAAAGTAAAAAAGTATCGCTCCTTACTCGCGCTACTCAAGTAAGAGTACGAGTACAAGTGCAGTACCGGAAAAGGCAACTCCAACTCCTAGCGAGGTCCAATTATTCGAGTTCTTACGGGTACGAGTACTAAAGTGATCTTTGTTTCGGATGAAAAGGGAAGGGATTGGATTCACCTAGTGGAGCCACATTATGGCTCACATTGCGAATAGAATTACCGTTTCCCGTGCACAACTAACCGTGCCAAGGTTGTGGCGAAGCCACAACCCCCGGTCGCTCGCAAACTCGCAACCATGGGCGCTCTCTCTCCAAGAGGGCCTAACAGCCTAACGGAAGATACCACCTCAACGGTATTGTGGGTGGACAAAATTAAGCGGAGGCGCCAGGCGGCGTGACAACCGATCGCTCCTGGACAACCTCGCACAACAGCCCCACCACAAAGATCATTACCACCCAACCCATACCCCATAATACCACCTCTTTTCTTTATTCTAAGTAGTGATTACTGCTATGTATTTATATTATTTTTTATTATTTTTGTTGGTTGATGTTGAGGTGGTTGAATGTATGAGGGTTGTCATCACAGGGCAAATTGTGTGTCCGTTGTCGTTGTCATTCTCCGCTTAATTTTGTCCACGCACAATAGATTCAATTTGTATGTGAATTTAAGAATTACGAACCACTGCCAAACATCCCCTGATGTTACCTCAGCTTCCTCAGCCGTTCCCCATGTGATTGAACGCTATTCCATGGTGGGATAGGTTGACTCAACTTTTTTAGGGAACGTCTGAGCTGAAAACTTGGTGCGTCCATACAAATACCCGAGTCTCCCGGTGAAGCCTCACCAAAAGTTTCCGGGATCAACTTTCAACCCTTTCCAGCATTCAATGCTACAACGCCTACTTTCAGAATCTAGCTTCTAGGTTAGATGCACCTTGATTGAGCGATTCCAAACCTCCGGAAATTATTGAAATCGGAGGTGTTGTCAATACAGAAATGCGTACCTACAAGTATGTCTTCTAGCCATCCTGAATCCTCAAGGCGCTACGCAGTTCCAAACCTTGTCTTTTGGTAGAACGGATAGTGTTGGCGCGGCGTAGCGTGGGGGCCTGTGATGACTTGACATGGGGATTGAATTTCGTAACTCCGATAGTGGCATATTGTTTGAAGAGGTCTACTTTGTACTTCTGAAAATTATATAGGCTTGATTCGCAGTTATGGTAGAGTAGGATGCACCTTGGAAAAAGTTCGGATATTTGTATGATGGGGTAAGTTTTCAGCTCAGACTATAGATTCACGGGCTCACCAGAATGGTTTAGCGCAGCTTGGCACACGTGATTTTCTTTAGTCTGAGGAAACTGAGGTAACCCTGATGCTTTAAACGTCCTCCTACCTTTCTCAGACGTTGCTTTAAGTCTTTGGGAATAGGTCTTCCATTTTCTTTCCCCTCTTTACCACTTTTATTTTCATGTGGTGGGGCTTTGGTTCGCGTTAAGCTTGAATCTTCCATTGAGGTGGTATCTTCCATTGAGCTGTTAGGCACTCTAGGAGAGAGTGCTCATGGTTGCGAGGTTGCTAGCGATCGGGGGTTGTTGCTTCGCCACAACCTTGGCACGGTTAGAGTGTTGCCGCCACACTTTTACTTTTCAAATCCAAGTTCATAAAAATGCTGCTATTAGCGCGGTGAAAGGTTGCATTAGAGCACGTGCGGCTAAGGGATATTGGTAGTTACCGTTATCGGCCATCAAGGATGAGTGCGGGGCCCGAGTAAGGCGCCCCTCGATGAACAGTGACATGAAACGGGCAGCAACTGCAACTGGCTTTTGGTTTTAGAGCAAGTTGTCCGCTTGCCAGTTTTCGCGTGTCGTAGGTCATATCAGGTCACCGCGAGGTACCGGTACGCTATCGGGGCTATATTCTTATTGTTGTTCGCCGCGCGTGATGGTTCATAAAAGAAATGGAAAGCTCAAGCGACGTCGGGATTGGGGCTTTGGCTCTTCAAGGTGGGAAATATTTTGTGAGCGATTGGAGCCTCCTAGTCGGCTCGGCCATTGGCAAATATTGGCGCGTAGATTTCAGTTGATGCTTACCGAACGGGCGCCAAGCCTCGCTTAGCCCTCCCGGACTCTATTACCATAATGTTACAATAGGAGTATGCTGTACGGGTTCGGTTATCCTATGATATGTTAGTCCTGCGTTTTTCCATCTTCTTGTAAAGGTTTATTATGGCAGCATAAGGGGCGGAGAGTGCAGAAAAATCGTTTTGTTTGGAGTCTAATGGTATTCGGCCCCGGGAGGCATGAAAGAAGTACTAGTGCGAGATGTGGGTGCCGCAGAGTAGAAGATTGGGTGGGCGTCATTGGGGAATTTCCTTTGTGCCGGCCACGAGGGCTATCGCGATTTCTCAACTAAAACAAATCAGCATTATGAGTGTTATGATATGTAAGTCGCTTGTGATTTACCTGGGGCACCAGACTTTCAGTGCTGTACAGTACGAGAGGAGGAATTTTTCCCCTTTGTTCGTAAGGTATGCCACTAAATTTTTCCTTTCCTTTTTTTATTTTTTAGAAGTATGAGCACAATTAATATTCCTATGACATTATGCCTTGGGGTGTCTGAAACAGTCAAATTCGCGACCAGCAATGCTAATCCTATTTTGGAGTCATCCGAGTACCGTGATTCGTTGGCGAATAATGGTTGCCACGATGCTGAGTCACTTTGGTGTTGAAAGGCCCCAATTCTTTACCTCAAACAGCTACATACGATAGCCGCTCAGGACTTAGCGTTGCTGGTCGCGAATTTGACTGTTTCAGACACCCAAGGGATATCACCTGCTATTGAGCCACAAAATTACATTGAGTGACAGAGTTACATGGAGCCACGAACTGATTTTGAGCCACAACCGTGGCACGAGTATGTGGCAACGTTAAAATTTTTGTTATTGTTTCATCGTTTGCACAAGTGAGGCGGGAAAAAAAAGGAAAATTTGCTGATAAATCTTGGAACGGTTTATCTTCCATGTATCATGATGGATTTTATTTTGCACAATTTTGTCTTTTTTTTCAAATATGTGGCTTATCCAATTTCTGAAAATATCTAAAGTGTGTGATAACCTACTCAGTCTAAATAATTATATTGAAAGATGTAAATTGATATCACAGGCTCTTGGAATACGTTAGAAGGGACAGAGAAATCATTAATTGTACTTTTAATAGTCAAATCTCTCTGAAGGATTGTGTCCAATCATACTGGTACTGCGAGTGTGTACGTACTGCACTAACAGGGTTCCGGGAAACAAGGATTACTAGTAGGACCGGTTTCCTAATGGGGAATGTGATAGTGTTGAACGTAACCATTACCGGTACTGTACCCGGAATATTAGTTTTTAAACTTGGTGGCGTCAGGTAGTACCGGGAGTTCAGGGTAAGTGAGGCGAAACCCGTTCTCATTGGTTCCAAGGTCACTCGGCCAATGAGAGAGTAGGAAGTTATAGAGTTTGTCCATTTTGAGTTAGCCTCACTTTTTTCCCCCTCCAAAGAACACGCCGAAATTGGTTGTTTCCATGGTTACACCCACCAAACCTTGGTCGGTTAAAATCCAGTCAAGTGGACTACCCAGTCCGCCCCACTTATGCTCATTCCCTAGTACTGTACTCGAGTACTGTATCTTGTCTTAGCCTATTAAAAATTTGATTTTCTTAAATCGGATATCATAAATAGGAAATGGGTATTTTTATTTGTTTTCTCCCTTCTTATCACTTTTCTCGGCAGAGCGAAATATGTGAAGCATGAATTGGGGAGTTAATATGAGGGTTACTTTCAAAACAGCCACACTTTTGGTGAGAGAAGTGGTCTCAATTTTAGTCTTTCGGAACAATAACAAGTTCAAGTAATCTCAGAAAGAGGGAAAAAATGCCTTGGAAAAAGGCAAACTAGGAATAGAAAAAAGCCATCTTTTTTATGTGCGCCAAATACGCATCCATTTTTTGTTTTTATAGCCGAAAAATGCTATAAAAGTTGGAAAACTGCCGTTCTTCTTGCCTGCCAAAACAGGGCTTGAATTTACTTGTGGTGGTCGTGTGCAATCATGCAGTATGGTGGTAGAGCATCTGGCATATCGGTATTAGATAGGGTAGGCGAGAGCGGTATCATTAGACTACCGGTACCTGGAATCCATGATATCGTGTCATACTTGGATTGTCAGTGCGGATGATATTTGCAGTTTCTACCAATGATTGTTTCGGATTTTTACTCGAGGATGATAACTTTAGGCAAGGGGTTAGATAACCGTGCTTGTGATATCATACCTGACCATGCAGCGCTGATACGGCAGCCACCAGCATTAGGTTGGTTTCACACCTTTCGGACGTCTGCCGGTACCGGTCTTGCTTTCGGTGCCGTACGCTTGCACCCCACTTTCCTTCAGTGACCTAGGATACCACTCTTCTTCGGCTCCTAGGAATATCATCAACACACCATCCTCAATAACTCCTCCTTAACATCGCCTAGTATCAGTTGTGATAGAGACTTGAACCTACGGCGGAGCAAGCGGGAAAGAGCGGGACATGTCTCAATCTGACATCAGAGATAACAACTCCTTCAATAATACGAATTATGTTAATGTGTGGAACAACTATGCTATTGCCGATGATCAGTCTCAACTCCTAACCTGATTATCACCCTTGGAGCCCCGGTTACGGCATCGAGACATTCAAGAACGTCGTGTCGACAATGTGGGAGAGTGGCTCATGCAAACCGGGGAATTCGGAGGATGGTATGGCAAAAATGGGGAAAGGTATAGTGATAACGCGGTCTTGTTTTGCTACGGAAACTCGGGAGTCGGTAAGACATTTATCAGGTACCAAGGATTATTCTCGGAGGAGAGTAGAAACAAAACCAGTGCTAACAAGCCGTGATGCCAGTTCGCTGGTAGTAGATGGGCTGTGCGATGAGGTTGGTGGGCAGGGCACCGCTGTTGCGTGTTTCTACTGCGACGAGTATCCTGGGTTCCTTGCTGAAACAGATGGTTAGCGGAATGGATGGGATTCCCGAGGAAATATCGCGGGTCTTTCGGGAGCAGAAAAAGGCCATTGGCGGACGAGGGCCGGCCCTTCCGGATCTCGTAAAGATGCTGCAGACTGTCACATCTTCACAGCGCACGTTTTTGTATATTGACACTATAGACGAATGTACGGTGATGCATCGGGTCAACCTCCTTGATTCACTGAAACGAATTCTCGAGAAGTCCCCGGGAACACGAATACTCGTGACTGGAAGGCCCCACATTCGAGGTGAGACTGAAAAGCGTCTTGCTGGACGAGTGATAAATGTATCCATAGGCCCCAACAGAGATGATATCACCAGATATCTTCGTGTTAGACTAGATGAGGACGAGGCACCAGATGCCATGGACGAGAGTCTGGAGGTAGACATTCTGCAGAAGATTCCAGAAAATGTATCGGAAATGTATGTATGAGCAATGATCTCGGAAATCCTACTTCATATCACCGGCTAGCAGGCATATTTAGGTTTCTATTGGTTTCCTTAAATATGGAGGCAATATTACGAGAATCAACAATCCATCGGAGACGAGAAAAGCTTCGCAAGATGACAGATGGTTTAGGGTTGGGTGACGCCTGCGGTGCGACAATAGAGCGGATAAGGGCGCAGGGTGGGGATAAGTCGATACTCGGGATAGCAGCGTTGATGTGGATCAGTCATGCGGAACGGCCGTTGAGGGCGGATGAGCTCTGCCATGCCCTAGCAGTCGAGATAGGTTCCACTGATTTCAACGCAGGCAAGATTCCTTCGATGCCGACATTGGTGAACTGCTGTCAAGGGCTTATCACCACGGATAAGGAGGGATCAACTGTGCGACTGATCCATTTTACTCTCCAGGAGTATCTCTCTGCTCATCCCGATATTTTGGTTGGGCCTCACTCGACAATGACAGAAGTCTGTTTGACTTATCTGAATTCCCAACAGGTGAAGGCCCTTTCGGCCGATCCCTCTCCTGACACCCAGGGCACACCCTTTCTAGAATATTGTTCTATATACTGGGGAGCCCATGCGAAAAGGGGACTCTCAGACTGCGGGAGGTCACTTGTTCTGGACTTATTTCGGGAGGATTATAGCCACATATCCACCAAATTTCTCCTGGATCAATTAGGGTACGGGTATCTTTGGCATATTGATACCTGGTCTCCGTCCAGTGGACTACACTACGCATCGTTCTTTGAAATTGCTGAGGTTGTATCTGCATTGGTAGAGGTAGGGTGTGGTGATATCAACGGGGCAGATTTTTTGGGGTACACACCACTTGCATGGGCCGCTCGTAATGGGCACGAGGGAGTAGTGAATGTACTACTTAGACAGGCGGGGGTCAACCCCGACAAGGTAGATAACGACTTGCGGGCACCGCTCCCATTTGCCGCTGAGTTTGGACATGAAGGACTGGTGGAAATATTACTCGGTCAGGAAGAGGTCAACCCCGACAAACCAGATAGTGACGGCCGAACACCGCTCTCGTTGGCCGCTTCGAATGGACACGAGGGGGTGGTGAAAATACTACTCAGGCGGGAAGTGGTCAACCCTGACAGGCCAGATAACTTCCGCCGAACTCCGCTCTCGTATGCCGCTGAGGATGGATGTGAGGCAGTGGTCGAAATACTACTCAGGCGGGAAGAGGTGGGCTGTGATGAGCGGGATAATTTCGGCCGAACACCGCTAGCGTATGCCGCTTGGAATGGGCGTGAGGGGGTGGTGAAAGTATTGTTTGGGCGGCAAGATGTCAGCCCTGACGGGCCGAGTGGTTACGGCGGAACACCGCTCTCGCTTGCAGCTGGGAGTGGACATGTAGAGGTGGTGAAAATACTACTCGGGCGAGAAGAGGTCGATCCCGACAAGGCAAATGATAGCGGGCGAACACCGCTCTCGCTTGCCGCTTGGGGTGGATATGTGGAGGTGGTGAAAGCACTGCTCGGGTGCGAAGTGGTCAACCCCGACAAGCCAAATAATCCCGGCGGAACACCGCTCTCGTCTGCCGCCGAGAACGGACATGTAGAAGTGGTGAAAATACTACTCGGGTGGGGAGAGGTCAATCCCGGCAAGCCAAATAATTCCGACGGAACACCGCTCTCTCTCTTGCCGCCGAAAATGGACATGTGGAAGTGGTGCAAATACTACCCGGACGGGAAGGAGTCAACCCCGACAGTCCGGATGATGATGGCCAAACACCGCTCGCGATCGCTGCTCAACGCGGCCATGAAAAGGTGGTAGCGCTGCTGCAGTCTCGTGAAGCGGGGGCCTCCAGCATGAATTGAGGGCTAGGAAACGCCTTCCACTGGAAATAACCCCTCTTCCTTCCCCTCCGCACTCTGTTACTCACAGAGGTTGTCCGTGGGCATTGCCAAAAGGCCAGATCGAGTAGCAGCAGAAGATTGATTCATTGACCTTACTACCTAACGATCGCGGGAGTCGGCATGGCCGGGTGTGGGGTGCGGTGGGGTTTCCTCCGCAGGATGAAATAGTTTTATTGTCGTGAGGTCCAGTTTATAGCTTGTGATTTTCATCCTGTGCCATATTTGATTTTTCCTCTCGCTGTAAATTCTTGGCTGTGCGGGGCTTTTTTTTTTGTCACAGTTTTTTTTCTTTTCCTTTCTCCCCCCTTGACGGATAGATAAACCGTATAATATATATTTTTATCTAGATAGTGGACAGGTGGTGTATGATAATGTGAGGATTCCCGAGGCGATTATGAGCAACTACATAAAGACCGTGCTTGCAATCAGGAACTTGTTATGATACCATAGATATTCCTTGGCGGATGATACGACATCTTACCTACCGTACTCGAGTAGTGGATCCCGCTGGCCACCGGCTGCAGTCGAGAGTGTGGAGGGTGGGGGGCAGCAGGCAGGCTTTTTCTGTCAGTTAGTACCCCCACACATCTTACGATCCGTTTGATTGCAGGAAACATGCCAGTAGAGAAGCCATCAAGATGTAGACTGAAAAGTATTTAAAAATGAGATAAATACGGAATCCTAATTAACGTCTTGTATGGCGGGAGTTTTTTGTTGTGGCAAAGGTATAGCGGGGTTCGGGAGTGAGGGGGGGAGGGGTTGCAGTGTTGCGTGTGGTATAATGTTCGGTTAATTATGCTAACCAACAATAGTTGCAATTCTCACGTCTCTTATCAACTGCGGGCAAACATGCATCCTTATACATAGCAATCTCTTACAGTACGTTCCTTCTCCTTCCTTCCTCATAATCGCTTCTCCTTTGATAACTAAACGCGGCCCTTCCCCTTTCACCTCATCTTCACCAATATCTTCTCTTTTCTTCACCCGTTCCACTTCTTCTCTTCCTCATGCTCCTATTACCCTCTCAGACTTACAAATCATTCTTTTATACCCTTTATACGAAAGATAATAAATTCTGGATATATGCCGCTGATCCTCGATACTCCTTGGTCATGGCGATGTATTAGCTAACTGAGCGCCAGTGATTCACGCTAATTTAGCGTTTATAGTCCACTTCTAATCGAGCCGGGATTTGCCCCGGTGAATGGCCGACACCCTGAATTGTACTACTGGCGAGAATCGCAAGAAAGTGCATCTCCAAAGCACCTCTTGGGAAGCTACTCAATAATAATAGAACTCTTTCCTAATTACTTTAAAAAAGTGTCAGGGGAAGCGATAGGAAGTCCTTTATCTCCCGTGCTGCGGGTTCCCTCATTAGGGTTGTGCGAGGAGGGATCTGCGGGGGTGCAGCGCTGTACGGTTTTACCTGGGGGTGGATTGGAAGGATGGAGGAGTGAGTTTGGGAGGCGGTTGTCATGATATAATATCCATGCGGTTAGAGTTAGTACGGTGTTAAGATATAATAGAGCGCGGTGAGTAGGAAAGGCTTGGATAGACTCACAGTGCGATTGGTGCCGAAGATGTTTGCTGTTCCTACCAAAAATTGTTTTTCTTGTTTTGGTCCCCTAGGACCGTTAGTTTATGTCTAACTTAGATCTACTCGAAGACATCGTCTGATGATATAATACCACTGCTACTGCACTCGGGGGCTTGCGTGTGTGACGGGTTAAAGTAAGAGGCGTGTGCGACATGCAAGAACTAGATATCAATGTGGTGCCTCATCCCGCAGTATCGATACGGCACGGGACTGATACTGGTTCCATACGTGTTGCTGGCTTAGTTGGACTTTTCCCCCGAAGTGGGCAGCCGTATTTCCGATGCCGCTTTAACGCTGGCGGACCCCCGCTTTTCTTCAGCAGGACCCCACTTTCTACAGCTCACTGGAATATCATCAAGCAACCATACCATATAACTCTTCCTCAAAAGCATCGCATTTCTTTTTTTGTCCCAATAAACATTTGAATCTACATTAGTGCGAACGGTGAATAGCGGAACATGTCTCAACATACCATCAAAGATAATAACAACTCCTTCAATAATACAAACTATGCTAACGCGTGGAACAACTGTACGGTTGCCGATGACCGGTCCCAACTCCTAGCCTGGTTATCACCCCTGGAGCCCCGGTTGCGGCATCGAGACATTCGAGAGCGCCGTGTCGACAATGTGGGAGAATGGCTCATGCAAACTGAGGAATTCAGGAGATGGTATGGCAAGGGTGGGGAAGGGGAAGGCGATAGCGCAGTGTTGTTTTGCTACGGAGATCCGGGGGTCGGAAAGACATTTATCAAGTAGCAGAGATAGTTCCCGCAGGAGAGAAAAAAAGAGAGCGTGTGCTAACAAGTAGTGATGCTAGTTCGCTGGTAGTAGATAGGCTGTGCGATGAGGCCGGGGGGCAGGACACCACTGTTGCGTGTTTTTACTTTGACTTCGCGTCGAGAAAGAAGCAGACTACGACCGGTGTGCTGGGTTCATTACTGAAACAGGTGGTTAGTGGAATGGATAGGATTCCGGAGGAATTATCGCGGGTCTTTCGGGAGCAGAAAAAGGCCATTGGTGGACGGGGACCGGGGCTTCCTGATATCATAAAGGGGCTATAGACTGTCGCATCCTTACGGCGCATAGTTATGAGCATTGACGCCCTGGACGAATGTGCGGCGGTGCATCGAGTCAAGCTCCTAGATTCACTGAAACAAATCCTCGGGAAGTCCCCGGGAACACGAATATTCGTCACTGGAAGGCCCTATATTCGGGCCGAGATCGAAAAGCGTCTTTCGAAACGAGTGATAAGTGTATCGGTAGGTCCTAGCAGAGGTGATATCACTAGATACCTTCGTGTTAGACTAGACGAGGACGAAACGCCCGATGCCATGGACGAGAGTCTAGTGGAAGATATTCTTCGCAAGATTCCCGAGAATATATCGGAAATGTAAGTCTGGGAAATGGCACTGTGAATCCCATCCCACATCATCTGCTAATTGGTATTCCTAGGTTTTTACTGGTCTCCTTAAATATTGAAGCAATCTTACAAGAATCGACAATCCATCGGAGACGAGAAAAGCTTAGCAAGATGACGGATGGGTTAGGGTTAGAGGAGGTCTACGGAGCGACGATGGAGCGGATCAAAGCGCAAGGCGGGGATAAATCGAGACTCGGGATTGCAGCATTGATGTGGATCAGTCATGCGGAACGGCCGTTGCATGCCTATGAGCTCTGCTACGCCCTAGCCGTGGAGCTAGGCTCCACGGACTTTGATTCTGCCAACATCCCGTCGGCGTCCACACTGGTGAACTGCTGTCGAGGGCTTATTACTGTGGATAAGGAGGCATCAACTGTTCGATTGATCCACTTTACTCTCCAGGAGTACCTCTCCGCTCACCCCAATATTTTCAGTGGACCCCACTCGACAATGGCAGAAATATGCTTGACATATCTAAATTCCCCACGGGTCAAAGCCCTTCTGACCAGTCCCTATCCTATCATCTCGGGCTCACCTTTTCTAGAATATTGTTCTATATACTGGGGAGTCCATGCGAAAAAGGAACTTTCTGTCTGTGTGAGATCACTTGCGCTGAAGCTATTTCAGGAGGATTATGGACGCATATCCACCAAATTTCTTTTAGCCCAAGTAAAGCATTTGGATCATTGGGCTGTTGATACTTGGGCTCCGTTCAGTGGACTGCACTGCGCATCGTTCTTCGGAATTTCTGAGGTTGTAACGACATTTATAGAGATGGGATGTGGTGATATTGATGGGGGAGATTTCTTGGGATATACACCGCTAGCGTGGGCGGCTCACAATGGACACGAGGAAGTGGTGAAAATACTACTCGGGTGGGAGGAGGTCAATCCCGAAAAGCCAGAAAAGAATGGTCGGACACCGCTCTCGTTCGCTGCTGGGAATGGGTATGAGGGAGTAGTGAAATTACTACTTGGGCGGGAAGAGGTTAACCCTGAGAAGCCGGATAGTTGCGGCCGGACACCGCTCTGGATCGCTGCTCGTCACGGGCGTAAAAGTGTAGTAGCACTGCTGCAATCTCATAAAGCAAGAACTACCAGCACGAGTTGAACTCTAGGAAACACCGCCTTGTCGAAATCACCCCTATTTTTCCCCCTTCGCACTCTCTTACTCGCCCGGTTGTTCTTGGGCATCATTCTTTGCACACGAGTGGATCCATCGGGAGTACACGTATATTCCATCATGCCCTCCTGAGCCTCCCTATGGATTTTCCCTAGGGTCGGGTGGGGGTTTATGTCCTTCTGTTCGCAGGGTAAACAGGGTTTTCTTCGCACGATGAGAAGGTCTAGTTTATACCTTGCGGTTTCTATTTGGCTATATTTGATTTTTATCCTAGCTGCAAATTCTCGGCCGGGAGGAGGTTTTTCTTATTTTTATGTACAGATTTCCCCCCCTGACTGATAGATCAACTATATCTAGAGTGCTGTTTAGATAGCGGAAATGTGGTGTATGATCATGCAAAGGTTCCGGAGGCAATTGTGAACAACTGTATGAAGACCGTGCTTACATTCGGGGACCGGTTGCCTGAAATGTTACGTCTTGGCGGATAATCGGATATCGTGCCTGGTGGAATCCGCTGGCCACCCGCTATAGTCGATAGCGTAGGGTAGCAGACTGGCTTTTCGCATTACCAGCTTGTCTCACCCATGAAACGGTCAGCATGATAGCATGAAACAAGACGACCGAGAAACCGGCAAGAGGATGCCTGTTGCAGGTATTTGGAAACAACAAGGCACTTCTAATAGAAGCAGGATTAATGCCGCTGAATGGCCGACACTCTGATAAGTACCCCTCGCAAGATTGGCAAGAATGGACATCTCCAGACCGCTTGCTGGGAATCTACTCGATAATAATAGAGCTCTTTCCTGGTCACTTTAAAAAGTGTCAGGGAAAGCAATCGGGAGCCTTTTCTCTCCCGTGCTGCGGATTCCGTGATCTATGTTAAAAAGGATGCATCAAAGAGCCCACAGCTGTACATTACAGTACGGTAACAGCGAGTGCTGGCAGCGGGTAATTCCTAGTAAGTGAGGAGGAACACTTGTGTGGAGGAAAGAGGAGATGAGTTCGACAAGTGGTCCATGACCGGTTGGTTCCTGTTTAGGTACAGGGAGGGGAAACTCACACCACCGTTGGACAAATCTTCATAACAGGAGAAACACACACAACCACAGCCACAACTGTCCTAGCTGAACAACATTATACCCTCCAACTCACCACCGTATCCTACTAACTGCCAAATGTGGTTACATCTCCACAATACGGCTCCACCTGGAAGTGGGTTGGAGGGAAAGGTGGATCAATAGGAGGGGGGGTTTGTCACGATTTTAGCTGTCTTCGAATGACCATTCACTCCGGGTGATATTTCATGAACTCGTTTCCTAGAGCGTCGGGCTCAATAAAGGCTGGGCTCCTGCCATCCAAGGTGGGAGAAATTCGTGAGCGATTAAGGCTCTCGGGTCGGCTCGCCGATCGGTAAACACTTATTTCGCTAGGGGACTCTACTTTGCCGGATTCATATGACCTCGGGGTGTGATTTTGAGGATTGTAGTGGACGGTCACTGGTACCCTGATTTATTATCCGGGCATGCCATACTGTAGTATCTGCATAGTATTGTGTTCGGCATTTTCAATAAGGATCGGAGAGCAGATTCCTTGGGTACTGATAGAACATCCTATCATCGTGAGAATGGACCTGTCGATCTTTGGAAACGTGAAGTAACTGGGAGCGTGGTCTGAGGTTCAAGCGAGCTGCCTTGTTGGTCCTGCGGGGTTTCACCCGCTCGTAAGGGTTCATTGTGATATTTCAGGCCGAGCGGCGGAGAGTGGCAGAGCCATCAACGAGACATGAAAGAAATAAAAGCGGATGCCCCATGGTGGAATATCGGGGAGGGGGTGACCGGAATTTCTTATGACCACCTTATGAAGACTATAACGATTTTTCTTAACTATATTAACCATTATAGTTCGAGGTAATTAAAGCGCTTGTGATTTACCCGGGACACCAGACTTTGGTGAGGGAGGTTGATACCTTTGCTTGTGATTGTTGAACCGATGAATACATGAGGCGATTATCATAATTATGGACTAGAAAAGCCTTGTATAAACCATCTTACCTTGAAACTAACCATGTGATTAGTGCGTAAGAGGTTTGCCGCACCCGCCAAAAGTTGTTTTTGCAGTTCCAGCTACCTAGGCTGCCTTAATTTATGTATAAATCTACTCGGCTGATTCTACCACTGGTGCTTAGGGGGCTTTTGTCACTAGCAGATTGAAGTAAGAGATTTGTGTGATATGGCAGAACTTGATAATCCGGCATGTGATGCTCAGAAACAGCTGGCTTTCCGGATCTGAACTCACGACAATGGCACCGCCGTCACAGGCGGTCACTCGGTAGAAACGAAACACCAAGTACTGATGGAGGCGGGGTGAGGAAAGATTTTCACTCCGCTTTCACACTCTCCAGAGGCACGCTATTTCGCAATCAACTCGCTTTCCACTTTCTTGCTCAAAAAAACCCACTTTCTAAAAAAAAACAGGAAATAACAGCAGTATAAATAACCAATTCCAAAAAGGACCCCGCTCATTCCACCGCCCTCCACACTCGTCCATCGCCTTCCCTGTTCCCCCCGTTCCTCCACACAAGTCTCCTATATCCTATGCGCACTCCCAAGCCAACATTAAAGAAAAACAAGAGAAAACACCGCGCTTCCCCACCTCCCCGGTCATGGCATCGCTCCCACAGCAGTACCGTTCCCTCTTCTATCCCGGGCATGCGATACGGCGAACACGAACACGAAGAGAACGAACAGCGATGGGCTATGCGGGTGGGCGATGGTAACAGGCGAACCAGCGAACCGTGAACGACCGTTCGGTCCACTGCGCTCCGGCGAACGGCGAACAAAGCAATGGGTGCAGGGACGGATACGGGAACGAATACGAAAACGGATAGGAGATAATGGCTCTGGGAGGATGTGAGCATGCCGAGCATGTTCTGAACATGTCCAGAATGTTGTATGTATGCAAGCCTTGCAATGGATCGGGCCTTCGTTGGGCTAGCCCGGGCTATTCGTTGGGCTGGGTCGGGCTCATTGGGCTGGGCTCACTCATGGGCTTCCTTGGGCTGGGCCGGGCTGAGGGGGGGACAAGCCCGGGCGGCCCGGCGGGCCCGGCCAA
>JACCEG010000148.1:261652-348025 GCA_014065205.1 Tuber brumale
CAGGTTCCTAATACTAATACAAACCCGATGAGCTTCTCTTCTAACGGCGGTAGTTTTCTCTCAAGTCCTGCTCCTATTCTGCGATCACCAAGTCCACAAGCAGAATTTCATCACCATCGATTCTACGAGTCTGAGCTTCCAGGTTCAGAACACTTGGAAGATCAGGAATTAGAACCTAGCGTTCAAAATCCTCTTCTGTGTGTATCTCCTCCTGAATCTCAACTTAATTGTCTTCCTGATTTTCCTTTTTCGATTGCTAATTTCCTTCCAGTTGGTGGCAGGAGAATCGTCAACAAAGCGAATACCCAACACTTGCGGCGTGGGCAATTACCCTCCTATCAATTCCTGCCATGTCTCCCGAACCTGAACGCGTATTCTCAGGAGGCAAGAGGACTATTTCTGACTCCCGTCACTCTCTCAATGCTGAAACAATTGAGTCAACAGAGTGCCTCCGAAGTTGGCAGTTCATATAAAATTCACTCTTTCTATTGAAAATAATCACTACTATTTCTCACTGTGTTGTGTTCATCTCCTATTTCAAGCACCATCTGTTCTCATTGGCAATTCTTTATTTTAATCTAGTATTAATAGATCTACATTCATCTCTTTTATGGCTGTTCACCTGTGCGGGGGCCCGATGGACTCGTTGGGTTAGCCCGGGCTATACTTCCTTGGGCTTGGGCTGGGCCGGGTCGGCCCTTTTTTCGACCCTGGCTAGCCCATTGCAAGGCTTGTATGTATGCATGCTGGACAGGTTCCGAGCATGTTGGGTTAGTTGTGAGCATGCCGAGCAGCATCTCTGGCTTTCCCATGGTTTCCAACATCACCCACTTTAGTCGAGGAGGTGGAGCAGCAGATTGGCTTTTCACTCCGATCGTCTGGCACACTCGTCCCACGATCGGTTTGATAGCATGAAGCATGTCAGCCGAGAGATCGCCGAGAAGATGACCGTAGAAGGTATCTAGAGACTACAAGGCACTTCAGGCAGAAGCTAAATTAGCGCCGCTGAACGGTGAATACAATAATAGTACGCATTGCGAGATTGGTAAGAAGGGGCAGATCCATACCGCTGGCTGGGAAGCTACTCGATGATGGCCGGGCTCATTCTTAATCACCACAAACGTATTAAGGAAACCAACACGGACCCTTCCAGCTCTTGGCACAAGGGGCATCTCATCTAGGTTGACGGAATAGGGATCAAGGAACCTACAGGGCCTTACGGTTCTATCTAAAATAAAATTGCGGGGCGGGATGGAAAGCGTGATGCATGGGTATATCTCCCCTTCCTCTTGGTATGATATCAATTACGTATGTATAATACTGTTCTGATATGATAGATTGTAGTGTGGATTAGATTAGGGGTCTGATCAGTGCCGGTATGGTCGGGCTACTCTTACCTATTATATTGTTCGTTGACAAAAATAACTGCTGAACTACCAACAGGAAAAGTTTTGACCGTACAACAACCCTCCTCACCACCATCCTCAGGAACATAATAACAAAAAAAACAAGAATGTAAATACATAGTAGAAATCAATATTTAGTGTACTATCCATCCGCCTTAATAATTGCTTCAATCCTATTCACCATTGAACCTGCTAGAGAATCAAAAATATTTGGGTGAAGAAGTTCCCAATAAAATGTAATTGCCTCCTCTATAGCTTTTTTGACCTTACTGTCAGAACCCTTCATGAGATATAGGTCAGAATAAGGCTTTTGAAGCTCATCTTTCATCAGAGCCCAAACATGTTCAATTGGATTGAGATCTGGTCAATAGGTAGGAATTTCCATAAGAACACTTGCTGTTTTCAAAAGTATCCAGATGCCTTGGCGCTGGGAGCTCGAATTAGGTGATGGTGGAGGAAACCTTTAACCAGTACCTCAAACTGCACAACTTCCAACTTCAAACTACAAAGGCTCCTCCTCAACCACCTTTCCATTTCCGTTCTCATTAAAATTAGATAGAGAGTAGGCTAGAGATTCAGAGAGTAGAGAGATATTTCAAATAGGGCAATGTTTGAGTCACTTATAGAATTTAAGACTCACCTAGTGGCAGCACCATTCTTATGGGTGCGCCTGTTTAAGGCTTCTGCTGACCAGGGTCGGGTACGAATCTTGGTGCCAGGCCATCCAGATACTATTGAAAACGGCAAGTAATTCTCTGCCTTCTGACCATCTTCTAAAAGGTAAGTGAGTCTTAGCATAGTCAATGATAAAGAAAACCTCTTCCTCCCAAAGATGCTCCCTGATATCCTCCCATATTCTCCAAAAGTCAGATTGATCATAAATATCAATAATTGATTTTCCAGTCCCTGTACCCCTAGCAGAGGATAGATCAGAAAAATAGATAAAAAGAGCTCATTAATTTGACCATAAAAACAACCAGTCATCGTCTGGCTAATCTTCTTATCTCCTCTTCTAGAAGCAGGTTCAATACAATCCTTATTATATTTCTCTTTTAGGTATCTAAATACTTATCTTCTCCTCTTTCCTCCTCTCCCTACAGCCACCTCATCTCCCAACATTGCCTTTTTCTTCCACATCTTCATTGTCCAATGCCCACAACCTAATACCCAGTCCAATCTCTTTTGAGCTAGATCATCATCCAAATGAACCCTCTCTTGAGCTAACTACTTTTAAGATGCTTTTGTGCAAGTCTTCTCTTAACTGTCCTGGGAGAAACATTAGAGGAAACCTTTTGGGCAATCTCAAAATAGGTAGTATTGATATTTTCAAGAGCTTCCTTCACCATAGCATCATGTTATAACTTGGTAGTCCTAGGATATCTTCCTCTACCCTTCCTCTCCTTGCCCTCCAAGTCTTTCTTTGAGATTGTATTTTGGACAGTTGTGAGCAAGATGTTGAGGTAGTCAGAAGTCTGCTGATTCTCCATCTGAGACTTGTGTAACCCAAGGATTCTCCCTCTGGTAAACTTGAGGAGTTGATGGGTAGGAATAGGGTTTATTGAATAATTGCAAAGAATAGGAGGCATAGTATTTAAAAGAAAAAGAATCAGGTAAAGTGGTGGAGTTTTAGTTGAGTTAACACCATTTCTTTTCCTTAGGTGGATATGAAAATGGGTAGGGGTGAGAAGTAATGGTTGCTGTGCACCTGGGATGGTCGATTAGTTTTGTCAATGAACAATACTACCAGCGCTAGTAATGTTACGAGAACCGCTGTTGCTGCTATAATCACCTTGAATGTTGCTGATATCGGAGTTGGCGTTACCAGAGTTGGTAATGTTATGAGAACCGAGGCTGCCGCTATAATCCCGTGGAATGTTGCCGCTACCAGAGCTGGGGTTATTGGAGTTGATGTTACCGGAGTTGGTGTTACCAGAGTTGGTAATTTTATGAGAACCGCTATTGCCGCTATAATTGGTAATATCATGAGAACCGCTGCTGCCTCTATAATCACCTTGAATGTTGATGTTCTTCGTCGAGCTAGCAGTTATAGAAATTAATAATCATATAGGGCCGAGGCAGGTAAGTAGCAATCTCGGAACATACCGCCTTAGTGGGAAATACTTTTCATGAGAGACTCTCGATTCTTTGTTACCCATCTAGTAGACTGATTTTCGAACGGTGAGTTGAATGTGTTCTTTGCTAATTGAAAAGTTGATTTCGGTGCGGCCCAGGAAGTATGAAAGAAACAGAGGTGTCGGAAGCCCCAGAGACCACCCGTATTTAAGAGGCAAAATTCTTATTGTGTCACGCTCCAGCACAGCTACCCCGCGCTGCCCGGGGGGTTATAGACTTCAACGGGGGTACGGCGATTACAGGTGCGTGACGAACAGGGGTATTTGGCATGCAAAGGATAGATTCGTGGGAGTAAAATGACAAGGATGACTTCCCACCGGACTAGAAGATATCCTGCCGATAATCACAAGGAGGGAGTTTAAAAGACAGCTAAGACTAGAGTAAAAATGACAACCGCTGTACTCACAACCTATCACTCGGCTGACACGAAAAGCCAAGTGTTGTGATACGGCAGTGGTTGTCAGAGACTTCCTGATAACCTCATGCAAGGAGCAGTATGTGCTTATGCGAGGAGTAGTGTTAAGGAGCACTATGGACTTATGCGAGGAGATGTAAGGTGTGGTTTAGAATGGTGTCAGGAGTGGTATGTATTGGAAGAGATGTAGCCACCAGATGGATATCTGGTCGGTTGGAACTTTCTATAGTATATAGTTATCGTCCCCTTTGATGATTGGATATGTGTGTGAATTAAGTCAATTAACGGTTAACGATTCTTGCTCACTCAAACGATCATAAGCTCTTTACAAAAGTACTTACCCATATTCTCCCCTCTACTTCACCAAGGCACTGGGCAACTATCAAAAGATGGGTAGGAAAAATTATCTCCGCTCAGGGACTCTCTCTCTTAAAGACACTCTTGTTCTCCTGAACTTACTCTATTGCTCGCAATTTTAACTAAACTAGCAGGAAAGCACAGAAGTATAAATAAACAATAAAAACAGATCCCTTACTCGTTCCACCACCCTCCATACATATTCATCATCTCCACTACCCATCCACGTAAGTCTTCCATTCCTCCACACGTTCCTAAGCTAACAAAAGAAAGACCACAAAGGACAAGCACCAAAACTCTCATACCCGCACACGACCCGCTCCCATACCCGTAAACCCGCCCCCAGTACCCGTATACTCCCCCATACTCATGTGGATCCGGTACCCACATGCTGAGCGACAGCAACAAACAGGGGACGAGAGAATGCAGAACAAAAGAATGCAGTACGGTGGACAACCGAACAAAGAAAACGGCGACTGAAGGGCAAAATGGCTTGGAGACGGGCGGGTATACGAACGACGACAAGCAGAGGGAAGGCGGTGAACGGCAAACCAGCGAACGAGAAGGTGATGGGCGGGAAAGCGGCGAACAACAAATCTACCGACGGTGAAACGGTCGACGGATAGGCGGACATGCGAGCAAACAAAGATGTCGTGCCGGTCTTCACGGGAGAGGCAAATATCTAAACCGGCTGGTAAAGGAACTGACGGGTAGGTGAATGGTCGTCGAGCATGTTCTGAACATGTCGAGTATGTTTGCAACCTCTCAAACAGGTTCCGAGCATGTTGGATGGACCATGAGCAGGGGTTTCCAACAGAGTTTCCATCACCTAGCCACGTGATTAGGTGTTTTCCCACCCTGACCTGCCAGTATAGCGATGCGGGAGATCATTTTCAATCGAGTCCTTCACTGGTGGGGCTGAGAAATCATCATGCAAGTTTCGAAATTCGAAGGATATCAGCGTTTGTAAGCCCTTGTCGCATACAGAACTGCAGGGTCTAAAAAGTGAAAAATTAGCGTCATGGTTGCTCGACAGGGGGATTAAGAGCTTTTCGAGGCAGTTGCAGGAAGCCCGATGCTTTCTTTCCGTAACACATCTTTCATAATACATGTAACAGGCAGGTACGGGTAGCCTAGAAAACCCCAGAGGACGGATGGGCGGAGGCCAATAAGGGCCGCATCGCCACCAAAAATATTAATAGAAGGTTCATGGAACTCAGGCTTAAGAGCAAAACTTGGGCGGCAGCCCCCCATAGAAGCATTGAGGTCAAGGACCGGCACCCGGTCTTGAGTCCCCAAAGCTGTCACTCTCAATACGGTACCTCTTGAGCACATAAAGAATGCGACACCCTTCCCATCTTGCAAAACAAGAGGAAGGATTTCCTCTTGCATTCTAGTATGATTCATGGCATGGACAAAGAATATGACTTGTCAAATCTCACGTTACAGAGGAAGGAAATACCGGTACAACCATTCCCACTCACAAGTTTGCATTATCCACAGTTAAGGTGTAAGCAACCGTACTGCATCGTACACGAGGCCCTATGTTCGATTTCAAAAGCTTCCAAATTACAAGCATATCTGCGTCCGCCTTGACTTTTCTTTTCCCCGTCATACCGAAATGTACGGTATGAGCCCCTGGGCCGGGGGCTCAGTGAGGGGAATTTGGGCTTAACTGGCGAAAAACAGTTAGCGAGTGTAGTCATAGAGAGGACCAATCCCGAGATATCCTTTCCTTTTCAGAAGTGCAGGAGGCACCGGGCACGTGCAAATTGGGAAAACAGCCAGCTTTCCGGAGACCAAGAACCCACGATATCACCGCCACAGGCCGTCACTTGGCGAAAATGAAGCGCCAACACGCCGACGAAAAGAGGTGTAAGGAAATCTCCTCATTCTTCTCTTTCACACTTGCAAAAACAGTCTTCTTCGTCGACTCACTTTATTCACTTCTTCGGATAATTCTCTAACTGCTGGTGATGAAAATATATTAATCCAGGGGTTTTGTTATGGGTAATTAGTCACGCTGGATAATAAAAATGTTCTTTAGAACTGACACACTATTAGTCACTTGAAACCTCGGCCTGCTGGCAACCCAGGTTGGGGTCAGCTGCGTCTTCAATGATATTTATTTGACCGCTGTTTCAGCAGCGTCGTCATTTCGATCCTATGGTGGTCGCTCCCGAAGTATTATATTCCCCGCGAAAATCTTCTTCCAACAATCCTTTTCTAAGATCAGCAAGGTCTCCTCGTGCGAGCTCCTTCCAAATCACATGACTAACCCATTAGCACCACATGGGACATCGCGTCGGGAAACACTCTCGAAGATGTAGCAAAGCCCCATACGTGTCCCTCACCTATAAAATTTCGCCAAAACCCAAATCTATGCTAACGTGCCTAGGAGATGGGTGGTCCATGCAGGAAAATAAATCAGTTTCAACACACCCAACCAGGTGACTGAAAGTTTCAATGCACACACAACACTACCGAGACGTAATCCAATGGTGTAGGAAGTATCCTCAGTAGCAAATGGTGCGAGATTTGCCATTTGTTGATGGTGAATCTGGAGGGTTAGTTTTGGGGAAATTTTGCCGCTGAAAATTCGAGCAAAATTCATGAACTGAGTAATTCACATCTACCCCTTCCCCACTTCCTTGAGCAATTCTTTAAAGGGTGGTGCCCACGATATATAGTCTCCGAAGATATGGTGTACCACACGTCCCCCCGGATCTCTATAACAAAGGACCAGTTTATTCCCCGAAATACCCACGGCGCCAGCTTGCTCTGCCAGTTCCTATCATGGAACCGCTCACGAGCGCGGAGGGTGGTGGAGCGAGTGGTGAATTTCCCTTTGGGTCGATTATTCATACTCCTGTTTTTTCCACTTAGGTTAGGTAAGTTTTTGACCATGAAGAAAGAAGTTGGTGAGTGAGAGTGTGTGCTTTTGGAGAGTAAGAGCGAATCATGAAATTTTTTCTCATATCATATCATACCCCACTTTTTGATCACTGCCCAGTCTTGGCGTTTTGCGTGGCACGAGTGATAGCCTTGAACCTAGCTCCGGAAGCCCAGGTGTTTGCGAGTTTTCCCAATCCAAATAATCTTGATATGATATTTTGTATCATGAGCAAACTCCGTTGGTAGGTTTTTTGGGATTGTGTCATCTGGACATAAGGAAAAATGCCTCACAGCGTGGAGGGGTGCAGCACATCTTCTGACTGGGACACCGAGGTAATTGGCAGTGGTAGGGGTTTTTATCTTAATAATTTGATCGTCTAGTATATAGGAGAATGAACGAACCTGGGAAGTGGGAACATAAAGTTCGATTAATATAGTTTAAAGTATTTAGTATTAATAGAGGTAAATATTCTCAGAACCAGATCCACAGTGGAAATATATGACACAGATAGACAAATCACGAATCCTACTGGTCGGTATTGACAGGATTCTTTTAGTAAATTTGGCCCTTCCACCCTACCATAATACGGGGTACTGAGGGCATTGGCCGCATACTCAGGAGTATCCCCGAGCAATATCCAGCCACTGAAAGTACGTAGCAAACTATTCCGGTCTAAACGCCCCTCACTCACACACATATAGAACAAGATTTGGAATGTAAGGCAAAGGTCCACAGCAGTGATCCCAAGCGTCCCGTCCGCCCGGCAGGCACCTTTGAGACGCCCGTCCCGGGCGTCCCGGGTAGGTGTTTCGGGCTGCAGGGCAAGGGCGTCCGTCCTTTGGAAAAGACGGCCGTCTAAGAGGGTGACGGCAGGGCCCTGCCGTCCTCAATTTCTTGGTAACACAAAAATTGTTCCTGCAGGACGCCCGTCACCTGCAGGGCCCACCCGTCAATGCCCGTCGCCTGTAGGGCCCGCCCGTCAACGCCCGTCGCCTGTAGGGCCCGCCCATCCGTTACGCATTTCCCTCCTATGATTCGCACAGTCCACCAAATTTCAAGACATCTAGAGCATCTTGGTTGTCTATCACTACGGAAGGCAATGAACAGTGCAGCACTCTGTAAATAATTTGTGAAGGAAATATATTTTAGGAGGAACTGGTAACTACCAGTTAACGCTAGATAGGATTCTATTATGAATACCTGATATGTTTGCCTTTCAACGAGTTTCCCAATATCCATTTTTGATACTGTTCTCGATTTCTCCGTAATACTGAGATTGTTCTTGTCACACTTGTCCATGGCTTACAGGGCCCACCCTTCACCTCCAGGGATCCCCAATCACCCACAGAACCTGCCCGTCCCCTACAGGGCCCGTCGGCCACCTATAGGGCCTGCACGTCGCCTGCAAGGCCCGCCAGTCGCCTGTAGGTCCCACCCGTCACCAATAGGCCCCGCCCGCCAACTGCAGGGCCCGCCCGTCACCTATAGGGCCCGCCCGTCATCTCGCGTCGTACAACACATTCCGCAACCTGAGACACCTGTAGTCCCCGCCAGTCCGTCCCGGGCTGTCTTCCGGACGGACGCCAAGATACCCGTCCGTCCCGGGCATCCTTTCAGGTACCGCCGTCCGTCCCGTCCACCACCGAAGACGAACGGACTGGACGCTTGGATTCACTGGTCCACAGACGGCCGGGCTGCTGTACAGCTAATATTGATAAAGTTCCGGATGGCGAGAGGACAGCAAGGGCACGTAGTCATACAGCTGGACTGAATGCTTTGCAAAGGACGGTTACTCTTTCCCTACTGCGTGAGCCAACATGTCTGGCAGCCCCGGGACCAGTGTCTGGTAGGTGGCTTCATGTTCATTTGTTGCCAGTGTTTTTGTTAGAAAAGATCATGTACTATTCAGGGAAACTGCAAAGGAGCCAAAGGCTAGGCTCCTTACGGATTTATTGACCAATAATTATCTACCTTCACTTTTCTCATCTCAGACCAATTAGCAAGTAATACACCGGATACTAGTTACCCTTAGCAACAGGAAGGACGATACAATGCCCACGCGTACAGGATTGCGAATCCTTATGTCTATACCTCTAAGGTCCGTCCCATTGCTACCTGATCCAGGCGATCATTTCTTCCTTCCACCGATATCCGTATCTCGCAGGGGGATATTTTCCCAATAATCTTGCTTTAATTTCCTCGCCTCATCTCCACATTCCGAATACGAGTAATAATCATGTCTCTAGTCGATTCGCATCAAGAATCAACAAAGCCCGAGGCTGAAGATGCGGGGCCCTCCGGACCGGAGGTGCAGTACCAGCATCTGAACGCTACGACAATTCCCTGTGGATCTCTAGTTACCGGGAGCGAGGTAAATCCCACTAAATGCCCAGAAGATACAGGCGTGGGGCATAGTGATAGTGAGCAGGAGGCAGGGACAAGAACAGAGTCAGTTAGTACAAACTGTGAGTTACATTTTATGCGGAGACTCCCGATTTGAGAACATACACTATTTACCACCGCAAAACTGTACATTAACAGCTCTTCCAGAATTCCCAAGCCAGCGATGGGAAATCAAGCCGTTCAGCACCGAGAGGTTGAAACTGGTCGGCATATATGTCCAATAGACCAACGCACAGCGAGCAACACCCCACACGCGCTACAAACCAGCTGCGGCGTTGATGAGACGAATACAGGACCCAAACAACTGGAAACTGAGCAGGCGCCTTTGCCTCCCCCCAGCCTCGCCCAGACCGCAGGCCCCAGTTCCCGCAACCCCCGACCACTACAACCCAGCCCCCCAGCCCCACTACAAATGAGCTGCATATCTCATGAGACAAATACCAGATCCAACGAAGCGGCAACAAAGCGAGCCGCAGTGTGCCATTTTAGTTTCCCCCCGATTGCAGGTCCCGGTTCTCGAAACCCCCCGCTATTACAATCCAGCAGAGGGCAGCACTGTCCGGGGTGCATAGAACTAGCCACACTTCCTGCCCAGACCACCAGGATAAATAATAAGGGCGCTGTTCGCGGAGAGGGAGTTCCAGCGGGTGCGGGATACCACGTTGGTCAATCACACGTGTGGGCTGGCGTTACCGCAAGTGGTTGCGCCCCAGAAGGTCGGGTTGTGAAACTGCGGTGTAGGGACGCAATGCAAAGTTTGAGGATACAAGCCCTAGCATCTCCCCCCGGTTTACCAACTCCTGCAACCAATCAGGAACTATCTTCCCAGAGTAGTGGTCATAGGCTGCAACAGTGTTCCCAACAGGCCAGGTAGGCTAGGCCAAATGGAAGCCGGGCCTGGCATACGGAAATTCTTTAGGATCTAACCTGGCCGGAACCTATAGGCCTCGAAGCGCCGGGGCCGGGCCTGGCCCGGCCTGCCTATAGGCTATATAGGCTTTGGACTACCTATATTTTGGAGCTCGCTTAGCCAGATTTTTTTTCCCTTTTTGTCTTTGACTTCCATTCAACGTGACTTTTGTTCTACCAAGATTTCATCTCTCCAGAGAATTCTCTCCATGCAGTATTACTCGGTCCGGTAGTACCTCCTATTTCAAATGATTTATTTCTAGTGGAAAAGAAGTGGAAAAGACGAGTTGAAAAACATGGCAAACTACCGGTAGTCATACACATTCTCATGGGTGCACCAAATCTGAACCTCTCACTGGATCCCTAGGAGAAAGAAACACAAAGAAAAACGAACGAATGGATGAACAAAAAAAAAAAAAAAAAAAAAAAAATGCTCAGCGTTCGGAAACTTCTTCCAAATCCGAGACTATGGTTTCTATCACAACAGTTTTTCAATGCTAAGGTTCCAGCCTATCAGTGCCTACCAGGCCTGATAGGCTTCCGTAGGCTTATGGAATTCGGCCTATATCGGCCTAGGCTATTTTCGGAGTGGCCTGCCTTGTCCCAGACCGCGGACTATAGGCCGGCCTACAAGCAGCCTGACCCGTTGGGGACATTGGGCTGCAAGAGGCCCCAGCTGAAGGCGAGACCGATGGTCCTGCGGCAGTGATAGAGGAGCAACCTGTTTCTCCACAAGGTGATGCCCAGGATCATACCGATTTGAGTGAAGTTGGGAGTATTGAAGGTGAAGGCGGGAGTATCCCGAGTAAAGCTGTGAGTATTCCGGGAACGCTGCTGCGTGATTCCAGCAATCCTGTTCCAGGCTCGGTATTCTCCCTCCCCTAATTACTACTGATTCTTGGGTAGTTGCTAATCGGGAGATTCAGGGCATTGCCGTGAAAGAATTATCTATGGCCGCAAGATTATGGCGGCGGAAAGTTTATGGGGCCTGTATATGCCCCCCCCCGTGGGGGGTTGGTCGTCGCTTTTGGCCTAATGGGTACCAGCTTTCACCTCGTTGACTTCCCATGGGCCGAATTTGTTCCCCGCCTGTTCTGCAGATTGGTTGAGTGTTTGTTCCATTTTGTAATTTTATATTTTTTGTCAGTATTGATGTTGTATGGGGTCAGTGAGAGGTATATCAAGGGGTACTAGGGGACCCTATTGTATACAGAAGAGAGAAGACTGGAAGGAGCAGAATGCCTTATATGAGCATTTTATTGTTATTCTGTTTTAACTTGTACCTTATTACTTTTTGTACGTTATGTTCGATTTGTACCTGTAACAGTTAAACAAAATTCTCCCATAGGGGTATTCCTGCATATACCTAATGTGTTCGCAGCCACCCATAATGTTGACTTCTCAATTTCGTCCACTGCTAGAAAACTCGTGGAGGGGGGGCATGTTGGTTGAGGGGATATGTCAAGACAAATACGGAGGGAAAAGATACCACAGTACTCGATATAGACTCGAATACTCTACCTGGTGTGACGTCAGATGTTAATTCCTGTTCCTACACACCCTATTTATGTCTTATCTCCACATACCCGCCCAAACTGCTCTACATACCCCTCCATGAGTTTATGGTCTAAATATCAGTTGTCCAAATCGGAGTATCAGGGCATGAGTATCCGGATGCATTTCAAACAACTCATTCCCCTTAGCGTAGGTCACATGTGAGGTTATAGTTTATAAATCAAGTGCCCATTATTACCAAACCAGGTTCCGAATATTTAGGGAGACCAGTGCTTTGCAGGATAGCATTGTGTCAGTACCGACCTATGATATATCACTAGCGAGCTGTGAGAACACGGCTCCCCGATATTACAAAATGTGACAGTATAAGGATTCGGTAAATAGGGGGCTTAATGGTCAATTGAGGAAAGGCGGAGAAGGAGCTCAAGTGCACGCTCCCCCATCACGCACAGGCTGCTTGGGTTCTTGCGGGCCGGGGGTGCCCGCAGCGCGGCGGACCTTCAGTGAGGCGCGGAACTTTAGGCGTGGCATGGTGTGGCAGGACACCAACGGTTGCCCACATACTCAAGTCGCCGAATTGTAGTCGTGTTTCCTTTCGGGGTATAATGTATTGTCCGGGGACAAAATTAACTAGCTGTCAACGGCCGGAAAATCTTCGGTGATGACAACCACACTCCCCCACCAACCTACTATCATGAAAACCCAAAAGAGAATTAAAAAATGTAAATAGATAGTAGAAATTAACATTTAGTATACCATCCATCAGCCTTAATAATTGCTTCCACCCTATCCACCATTGATCCTGCCAAAGTATCAAAAACCTTTGGGTCCAGAAGTTCCCAACAATGAGTGATAACCTTCTCTATAATATTTTTGACCTCATTGACAGGACCCTTCAGGAGAAACAGCTCAGGATAGTGCTTATGAAGCTTGTCTTTCACCAGAGAACAAACATTTTCAATTGGATTGAGGTCTGGTGAATAAGGAGGAATTTCTATCAGAGAAATTCCATTCCTCCTGAGCCATCTCCTGAAAGGCAAGTGAGTCTTAGCATTGTCAATGATCAAAAATACCTCTTCCTCCCCAACATGCTCCTTGATATCCTCCCATATCCCTGGAAAGTCATATTGATCATAAACATCAATAATTGACTTTTCAGTCACTCCACCCCCAGCAGAAGTAGGATCAAGAAAAACAGGTAAAAAAAGACCATGAGTTTGACCATAAAAACAACCAGTCATCACCTGGCTAATCTTTCTCTTTCCTTTCCTAGCAGTAGGTTCAACAAAATCCTTATTCCACTTTTCTTTTGGGTATCTAAATGCCCATTTTCTTCTCTTTCCTCCCCCCTCTCCACAGCTACCTCATCCCCCCACATTGCCTTCCTTCTCCACATCTGCCTTGTCCAATTCCTATGGGCTAATGCCCATTCCAATCTCTTTTGAGCTAGATCCTCATCCAAATGAACCCTCTCTTGTACCATCCACTTTTTAAGATGCTTTTGTGCAAGTCATCTCTTAACTGTCTTAGCAGAAACATTGGGAGCCACTCTCTCAGCAATCTCAGAGTAGCTGGTATGGCGATTTTTGAGAGCTTCGTCTACCATAGCATCATCCTGCAACTTGGTAGTTTTAGGATGTCTTCCTCTACCTTCATTCTCCTTGCCCTCTTGATCTCTCTTTGCAAATGTGCTTTTGACAGTACTGAGAGGAATGTCAAGGTAGTGTGAAATTTGGTACTTTGTCATCTGAGGTTCGCATAACCCGAGAATTCGTCCCCTTGTAAACTCAGAAAGGTTCTTGGAGGGAATAGGCTGTTTGGCATGACTGCGAAGAATAGGAGGCATAGTTTATTGAAAAAAAGAATCAAGTAAATTGGTTTGGTTTTGGTAAGTGTGGAGCAATTTCTTTAGGAAGTGTTGAAGGAGCGGGATGATCAGGAGGGGAGCGTTGCCGTTGCAGTTGAGAGCTAGTTAATTTTGTCCTCGGACAATATCTTGGTACAGCAACGGGGCTAGTTTTATAAGCAGCATTCAAAGTACCGGATGTGAGTAAAATAAAGTACTAAAGATCAGTCAGTCAGATGTTTGGAAAGGAGTGAAAACAAGGACCAGTGATCCCAAGCGGCCCTGGTTTTGAAAAGCCTGGGTCAGTCCGGTCGAAATTGTGAGAGGCCGCCAAAGCCCGGCGGCGTCCAGGCAACCGCCAGGTCGAGTCTTGGCGCAACCCAGGGCAAAGCCTGCAGGTGCCCAGGCAAAGCCACCAGATGCCCAGGTAATCCGAAGATATCTATTGACGGCCCGCAGGCTTTCCGTTTTTAATCACTCGGGATAGGATAATAGGAGCAACATGCCTCTAGTGCTACAGATCTCGCTTAAGACAAATCTATGTCATCCACCGATAAACAACCACGATACCCAAATATACTGTCCGACCTCAAGATACTCTAGACCATCCTTCACACAACTTTCTAATCACCTCTGGAATATATATTAACCCCGTGATTTTATAAAAAATTGATCCGGTTGAATAATAAAATATTTCTTAGTAATGAAACACAAGTGATCACTTGAAACACCGGCCTGCAGGTGACCCAGGCCAGGCCCGGCTTTGGTTTGGAAAAGCCGCTTTCCCACAGTCCGGCCCGGTCGTCATAAACATCGAAGGTCTCTGGAGCCAAGTTAACCACCTCGCCGTCACGGTATGTCACTCGTACCGGGCCGGATGCCAAGACTGGGCAGAGTTTAAATGCGGGGTAAAGGAAAAAAATTTCACTCTTCGTTCTCTCTCTCCCAAGGAACACTCTCTTGCTCTCCAACCTCTTTCTTCTTGATTTCTTTCTTAACTTATGCTAACGAACAGGAAATAACAGGAGTATAAATAACTGATCAAAAGAAATCTTTCGCTCACTCCACCCCCCCCCATAGCAGCCCATTGCTTTCCCGTGGCTCCATACCTATCCATCGCCTTCTCTACTCCACCGTGCAAATCCCCACTCTCCATGCCCACCAACAAAAGAAATACAGATCCTACAAAGACTCCCGCTGCTGAGCAGCCTTCCTATCGTCCCTGTTTCCTACCGCTCCCACTCCTCCTCCCCCTCCCTACTGCGATCGCGCACCCCCCCACCACCAACGACCGGGAACGAACGGCGACCGGTAAAGAGCAAACGGCAGCTGACAAATAAAGAACGGCGAATAACGAACGGCGAACAACGAACGGCGATCGGTAAAGAGTATGGGGACAGATAGGTGAACGGTAAGTGGCATACCTGGTAATGGAAAATAGCTGACGGTAATAGGGAACAAGCAATCGACAAACCGGCGAGCAAATAGCTATCGGCGAACGGCGAATGGCGAATACAGCAACGGATATGGACAAAGGTGTGGGAACGGATGTGAGCATGCCGAGCATGCTTTGAACATGTCTGGCATGTTCTACACATGCCAGACAGGTTCTTTGCATGTTGGGTTAGTTGTGAGCATGCCGAGCAGCATCTCCGTCTTTCCCATGGTTTCCAACAGGTCGTCCCTGAAAAAGCCTGGGTCAGTCCGGTTGCACTCAAAGCCGGACGGACTGGCCGCTTGGGACCACTGACAAGGACTATCTCCTACAATATTCTCTTTCAGGTCTTGCAGGCTCATGACTAATAAAATCATAAATATAGGAATGTGGATTATGAGAAGAGAAGGAGTGCGACTACTGTTATTGAAGGGAAAGCGATGATAAGACTAGAAGAAGGAATATAATAGTTTTTAATTTTATATATTTAATGATGCCTGTTTTGCTCGCAGTTAAATGGTGACAAGAATTGAGACAAGAGTTTCCAATGCCACTTCTGACTTTCCGCCATCCAGTACATATGAAAAGTTGACGAACGGTTTTGAATCACACTGTATACCCTACTATCCATCAAATTTGTTATTTCCTGCATGCAATATACACCTCACAGGCTTCACATGAAATGTAGCATACCTGCAATTGATCAGCTCTTACTGGCACCCATTTCAAGTGCAAACCCAAATGGCTTTGACCTTCTCCACAGTCTCCTGACCAGCTCCGGTGAATTGAAATGTTGTGATCTCATCCATTTGGTCACACCCGAGAGGTTCGATTCGATTTATACATCTGGTGAGTTCGAAGGCCACTTAAAGGTAATTATTCCGCACTTAGCTCTTGCTTCAGCACTGACTCGCTTGATGGTTTGGTGAGCTGGAGCATTGTCTTCTATGAGATTCAGTGATCCCGAGCGGCCAGTCCTCCCGGCTTTGAGTACGACTGGACTGACCCAGGCTTTTTCAGGGACGACCGGGCCGGACTGTGGGAAAGCGGCCCCTCCAAACCAAAGCCGGGCCTGGCCTGGGTCACCTGCAGGCCGATGTTTCAAGTGATCACTTGTGTGTCATTATGAAGAAATATTTTATTATTCAACCGGATAAATTTTTTATAAAATCACGGGGTTAATATATATTCCAGAGGTGATTAGAAAGTTGTGTGAAGGATGGTCTAGATTATCTTGAGGTCGGACAGTATATTTGGGTATCGTGGTAGTTAATCGGTGGATGACATAGATTTGTCTTAAGCGAGATCTGTAGCACTAGAGGCATGTTGCTCCTATTATCCTATCCCGAGTGATTAGAAATGGAAAGCCTGCGGGCTGTCAATAGATAACTCCGGAATACCTGGGGATTGGTCAGACCAGGCGGACCGAGTGATCAATTGTGCACGGCCCTTCCCCATAACCTCACCTGTGATGATACCCAATCCTCTGACTCTACCGCTTTTTTACGAAAGTAGATGTTTTTTTTTTGATTTCTTGTAAGGCCTAACTCCCTAATTGAACGTGAAAAGGCCACATACTGTAATTTGTGGGGAAGGTGGTATAAAAAGAAGTTTATTTCGATGTCAAGCTGAATCCATTTCCATCTACTAGTATCATTCTCACACGTCTACAACCCCGGTTAGATTCCTTATATCCTATTGATTAACTGATAGCAATAGCAAAAGATCTTCATTCCGGTCTTTTCCTTCGAGTCAAACCATCACAACTACTTTGTAATCATTTCATAGGACTGGTCAGAAACCAGTCTGCATGATCGATGGGGATTGACTGTCCAGTCCTGCCTTCAAAACTTGACCGGTCCGACCATTCGGAACCCTGGAGTCTAGAGGTAGACATCCTGAAGAAGATCCTAGAAAATCTACCGGAAATGTGACTAAGACCGAAGGTGCTGTGAATCTCATCCTGCTTATCCGCTAATAATCATGCGCAGTTTTGTACTTGCCTCCTTAAATATTGAAACAATCCTACAAGAATGGACAATCCGTCGGAGACGAGAAAGGCTGAGCAAAGTGACAGATGGGTGAGGGTTGGGCGTAGCCTATGGTGCGACGGTAGGACGGGATAAATCGAGAATCGGGATTGCAGCTCTAATGTGGATTTGATTATGCGGAACGGTCGTTGCAGGTGGATGAGCTCTGCCATACACTAGCCGCTGAGCTAGACTAGACGGATTTTGATGTTACCAACATTCCTTCGGTGTCGACATTAGTGAGCTGCTGTCAAGGACTTATTACTGTGGATAAGGAGGCATCAACTGTGCGACTGATCCACTTTACTCTCCAGGAGTACCTCTCGGCGCATCCCAATATTTTCAGTCGGCCTCACTCGACAATGGCAGAAATTTGATTGTAGTATCTGAATTCCCAGCAGGCTGATCCCTGTTGGAAATTATGGAAAACCGCTGGTACTACTCGACATGCTCACACAACTCCCAGCATGTTTAGAACCTTCCGGGCATGTATGGAACATGCCCGACATGTTCAGAACATGCTCGGCATGCTCACATCCTTCCGACATTGTTATCGCCCGTACATTCCCGTACCAGTTCGTTCGCCCGTTACACTGTCCGCTAGCACATCCGTCCGCCGCACGATTGTCCCCCTTCATCTGGTCACCGTTAGCCATTCACCATTCGCTGGTGTACCCTTTACCCATCGCCCACCCGCCTAGCCGTTCGCCGTTTCTTTCCTTTGTGTTTGCCGTTTCACTCGCCGTATCGCATGCCCGCAATGGAAGTGAGAGCAGTACGCCCACGGGAGCGGTGCAGCTGTGGCAGTGATAGCTGCGGTGGGAGCGGGAACGGGAACGGCAGGGACGTGAGTGTCAAAGGGAAACTTCTCGGCAGCGGGAGTCTTTGTGGGGCCTGTATTCCTTTTGTTAGCAAGGGAGTGCGCATGGAAAATGGGGGGCCTGTGTGGACGAGCGTGGATGGTGATGGAAGGCGGGGGAACGGACAAGGGCTGTTTCGGATCGATTATTTGTAATGTTTTTTTTTCCGGTTCGTTAGAGTTAGTTAAGGAGCAAGAAAAGAAAGCGAGTTGATTGAGAGAGTGTGTGCTTTTGGGAAGTGTGAACGCAGAGTGAAAATGTTTTGCTGCCTCTTTTCACCGGCGCCCGGCGTTTCGTTTCCGCCGAGTGACAGCCTGCGGCGTCGGTACCGCGAGCCCCCCAGTCCCCGGAAAGCCATGTTGGAAATGGATAGAAACTCCGCAAGTTCTGCTCGGCATGCTCATAGTCCATCCAAGATGCTCGGAACCTGTGCGAGATGTTGCAAACATACTCGACATGCTCAGAACATGCTCGACGACCATTTACCTGCCCGTTTATTCCTTCACTCGTCCGTTGCTCAACTTGCCATTCGGATATATGCCGCTCGTCGATACCTATTGTTTTACACCCGTTAGCAAGCCATCCCGCATCGTTCCGTTCGTTGCTTTGCCGTTCACCGTTTGGCCCCCCTGTTTGTTGTTTTTATTCCTATGCCCGTTAACTCAGTCATCCATTCCGCCACCTATCCGCTCGCCCACCTACTCACCCACCGTCCAATTCAGGAAGCCATCCGCTTGATCGCCGGTTCCTTTGTTTGTTTATTTGTTCGCCGAAGCAAGGTGGGAGGGAGGTATCCGGCCGGAGGAGAGAGAGGGCTACGGGAGCGGTACGGCTATAGGAGTCTTTGTAATAGTTCCTTTGTTAGCAGGGAGACGTGCAGAGGTGGGAGGAGACTTGCAGCGGAGAGTGGGAAATGAGAGCCGGAGTGTTTGTGTATTTTCTTGTATATCTTTTGTTAGCAAAAAAAAAGCGTGAAGGAAGCAAGAGAGGTGGAATGGGGGATTTGCGTGGATGAGAGTGGACATGTGTGGAAAGTGGTGGTTGAGCGAGTAAGGGATCTTTTTGCTGTCGGTTATTTATACTACCGTGCTTTCCTGTTAGTTTAGTTAAGAATGCGAGCAATAGAATGAGTGCAGGAGAGCAAGAGTGTGTTTAAGAGAGAGAGTGCCCGAGCTGAGAAAAATTTTTACCTACCCCGCTTTTGATCATGGCCTAGTGCCTTGGCGTTTCGTTTATAACGAGTGATAGCCGGTGGCGGCGGAGTTGTGAGTCCTGCTCCGGGAAAGTCAACTGTCTTTTAAGCCAGCTTTTTAAAAAGTCCCTTCCCTATCACCCCGGACCCACCCCTCCTAGGATATTCTTCTGTGTATGATACTGGGGAGTCCATGCTAAAAGGGAACTCTCGGACTCCGCGGGGTCGCTTGCGCTAAAGCTACTTCGGGAGGATTATGGCCACAAATCCACCAACATTCATTTGGCACACGGAGAACATTTACACCACCGGATTATCAACACTTGGTCTCCGTTCAGCGGACTACACTGCGCATCGTTCATCGCAATTGCGGATATTGTAGGTGCATTTATAGAGATGGGACGTAGTGCTATCGACAGGGGAGATTTTTGGGATGCACACCACTAACATGGACAGCTCACGATGGGCCCGACGAAGTGGTGAAAATGTTACTTAGGCGGGAAGAGGTCAATCCCGAAAAGCGAGTTCACACTCTTGCTCCCAAACTCGTCAGACAACTTGCTTTATTCCACGACCCTCTTAATACTCAACAATAACCAATGCGGAAAGGACAGGAGTATAAATAAATGACAGAAATCACCTCCGGTCCTGCTACCGATCACCGCCTATCTTCATACCCTTCCGCACAAGCCCCACTTTCTTCTATGCGCTCCAATGCTAACAAAAGAAATACAGGAAGCATGAATAGTCCTACGGCATATCGCTCCGGCCGCCGTACGCTTCCTTCCTCTGCACCGCTCCCGTGGCCATAAGCTTCCTTCTTCCGTGCGTCTTCTACTACTATTCCAATCCCCGTCCCCCTCCCATACAACTTCCGTTCCCGTACTGCACCCGTGGGTACCTTTTCCTTCCATCCACCGATGCGCTATAGCAAAGCGCACCCGCGAAGGCATTGAGCTAGAGGTCTGGTTGGCGTAGGTGTCGTTAGGCTGCCATTACCTAGCAACGTCACGTCGGGCGCCGGCATTGCAGTTATATTCGAATGCTAGTAGACTCCAGGTGATACTTTTTGAACTCGATTCCATAGCACACACTTAAGCTCGATCAAGGCCGGGCCATAGAGTTCTGGGGTTGGAGAGCTTTGTGAGCGATTACAGCTTGTGGTCCAATGTTCCCAAACGTCCAGTCCGTCCGTCTTTGGGCGTGTTCCGGACAGACGAGCGGGCCCTGCAGAGAAAAGTTTTAAAAATACCATGGATTACAGGGGTATACGTTTAATATCCCATGGCATGCCATCGGTAGCGGCGGAGGAAATAAAGACGGTCCCCATGTCCCAAAGTCCTAACCCCCCACCCTTTAGTGGTTCCGGACATGTTCTGTCCCAAAGAAGGCGAATCCTTTGACCTCACCCATACTTCAAAGGAATGCAGTTTTCTCAAGACCATTTATACAGTCACAATTTGATCGAGAAAAAATCATAGGAAACTTTCAGAAATTAATACCAAGTAAAGTTGATTCTTTTTTTAAATTGTTTTTTTTTCTCTTAACTACAGTTTTAAACCCCTTTTTTTCCAGTAGAGTACCGTAAAATTTCCTCAAATCCACCACCGGAGATCTCCATAGAATCACACTACTAAATCATAATAGGCCGAGAAGGGTAGGTTAACCAAATGACGCATGCCAGTTAATGAGATTCGGTACGCTCATCATCCCCAAGCTAAACCCTGTCCGGAAACCGCTATTCCTTCTTGTGGTGTTTCGTCTCGGATTGCGAATACTAGGGGCCTGACCGCCGATGGTGGATTTAAGGAAATTTTACGGTATGCTGTCTTACACCTGAGGGTCATCTGTCAAGATATATCTTGGACAGAAAATATCCCAACACGCCATGCGGGGTTCCGAGTTTCGGGGATGGGGACTATTTTTCTTTCCACCACCTCTACAGATAGTATGTAATAGTATATTAAATATATATCCCTGTAATCTATGATATGATATGGTGACTACAAAAGCTCTACTTAACCCTAAAAATTCAAACATGCTCATCAGAGCTTCTTCGGGCAAAGTTTATGCCAGGTGGTCGTCTCCAGTTGCATTAATTGAAGAGTTGTATCGGCACGTCCGGAACCATATGATCTCCATTGGGAGTGCCATAACAAATAGCCAAACTCCCCATCCGGCAGATAAGTCGCAAAATTCGGAACAAAGGCACCAGTGAAAGCACACTGGGCAAGGTTGTAAGTTACGGGGGTAGCTCTACGGTAATCAGAACAAATTTACCAAGTGCACACCACCTTTTTCCTTCAGCGTTGGTTATCATGAGATATCGCACAAGTTCCGTACTCTGTACTGGCCCCCCACGCAAACACCCCGCGCATTCCCGAAATATGCGAGACCATCTTTCACCACAAGTACGGAAAACATTCCTCTCGTTGTCCACAGTGAGCGATGGGAGGCGGTGTGCAGTAGTTGTCCTACTGCGGCTTGCCGGTGGCGAGCTTGACGTGCTTCAATCGAGCGCGAAGTTGGGAGGTTGGAGGAAAGCTTAGGGGTAACTGTTACTCTTATTATTGTTGCCTGATTGGCACAGTGGTGAAGTAAATGAACGAAACAGTACCCCGGAGGTAAAGGTAAGAGGTATTGTCGTCTTTAAATAGCAATGACTTTCTTGAGGAGCGAAAGACTTCAACCGCCGTGATCTCAACGGCTGAAACAAAACTCCGAGGCGACCAGGCAGCGGCCAAAAGAGGGGGTAAGAATTTTTTTTCTCGCTCTCTCTCTCTCTCTCTCTCAAAAACTAACTACACATGGGAAAAGACAGGAGTATAAATAAGCAATAAAAACCCATTCTCATACTGTTCCTTCGGCTCCCACGCACATTTCCATGCATATCGACTATCTTCTTCACTTGTCCACACATGTTTCCACTTCCTGCGCATGGTTCCTTGCTAAAAAATGAAACACAAAGGAAACACCAGAAAGAGTCCTCCGCTGCCGTATTACATCCGCAGTAGTATCACTCCCGCCGTCGTACTGCTCCCACGGATGCGATACAGCAAACGAACCCACCAACCGGCCGGTGAACCGAACGGAGGGCCGAGCGGGTAAACGAGCGAATAATCGAACGGGTGGTAAACGGACCGGCGAACGGATGGATGGATGAACAAAGAACAAAGATAAATGAGCAGTTGAGATGCTGTGGTACGGCGAGCATGTTGGGTGCACTGTGGTCATGCCGAACAGTCTCGGCAGTTTCCCATGACTTCAAACTATCGTGAACTCTATTTTCATTTTCTCATATCCAGCAGGTGTTGAATGTTGGAGACAGATGCAAGAAGGTGAGGGTTAATGATGGAGGTTGCGGGAGTCTGGCGAATCGTTTGGGAGTCGGCTGGATTGTTCTACCGGTTTAGTGATTCACAGGGAAGATTCTGCAAACATATCTTTCTTTTGTTCTCACGGATGTGTGCAGAGGAATGGGGACAGGTGTGGAGATACAGAGATGGGTGAGGAGATCTATGGGAGGATCAGGATGCTTTGATTATGCTTTATCTTGCGCCTGTCTTTACAGTTAGTTCAGTCAGTGGATGAGGGTGGACGAAGCGGGGGGATGTTGGGGACCATGGATGCTGCTCAAGATGCTCGCGTATTCACCGCCGCTCACTGCAGTTCGCCCCTGCCTGTCCGTCTATTGATTCGCCTGTCCGTCTCCTGGTCTGCCCATCAGTACGTTGATCTGTCCGTCAGTCCATTCGTTTGCCATCGCATATCCGTTCATTTGTTCAAAGGCCCTCACGGGTGCGCTTTGCCATAGCACATTCATAGAACAAAGGAAAGGGACCCGGCAGAGCCGCACTGGAGTGGGTGTTGTATGGGATTGGGAACGGCGATCGGAATGGCATTGGGAGCCATATGGGAGGAGGAGGCGTGGGAGCGTATGGGAGTAGGAGGCGCACGGGTATGGAGATAGGTGGCGATCAGTGGAAGGACCGGAGGTGGTTTTTGTCATTCATTAATACTTCTGTCTATTCCACATAGGTTAGTTGAGTTGGGACAATCAAGGGGGAGTGCGGGCGATCGTGTTGAACCAGAGTGAGCTTCCCCCCTTTTGCGTGTGAAGAGTTTTCAAAGCACTTTTAGTCGCCGCCGTTTCGTTTCGCCATTTCGTGGTCGTTTCGTTTCAGTCCTGCTATCTGTTAGTCTAGGTGTTGCTCTCTAAAAGGGGAAGAGAACGAAGTTGTTTGACCATACCTTTCCTATCTTTCCTCTAGCACGTAAAAGGTTTTAAGTAAATTCTCTCATCCTACCATCCGTGGCTGCGCGACTGATCTGCTACTTTCGTCCACCGTACCAGGGGATGCAGCTTACGCGCTCGACATGGATGTCTATCATTTTCCACAAAACTCCAGCTCGCAACACTGGGAAATAAAACAAGGAGGACATTCTCTCAAATGCCCCAACACGGAGGAATCGCGTATCATAGTACAGCTACACCTCGCTGTCCCGGATCTCGATAATCCGGATACCTCGTTGTCTCGTATGAATCTCTGTGAGCCCTGAATTTCTTTCCGCCGAAGCCTGACCTGTTGTCCCGGATCCCTCGCTGTGCCGGACGGAAGATTCAAGCTTAATGCAAATCAAAGCCCCACCACATGAAAATAAAAATTGTAAAAGAGCGGAAAGAAAATGGAAGACCTATTCCCAAAGACTTAAAGCAATGTGTGGGAAAGGTAGAAGGACATTTAAAGCATCAGGGAATGTTTGGCAGTGGTTCGTAATTCTTAGATTCACATACAAATTGAATCTACCGTTGAGGTGGTATCCTCCGTTGGGGTGTTAGGCACTCTCGCCCATGGTTGCCAGTTTGCGAGCGACCTTGGCACGGTTACCATGTTCCACCACAATAACTTTGGTGCTCACCCATACCATAACAACCATGCTTTCTGCACCATCAAGCACCATCTAGCATCAACAGCTTTTACCCACGGCATTGCAAGTGCTTGAATGACGATCACGAGTACCGTAAAAACTTCGAAAAACTCGGTATGCAACCTGACCCTCGATGCTTTGTCTTTCATGCAGATCACCTGCACAACATCCTCCTTTGGAGAGCAGTCCTCAGTTTCCGCTGGTATATTTTCCCTAGTCCGCCCCCACTCAGGGTGGTCTCTTGAATACGCTGTGAGTGTTACTCCTCTGAACGGGGCTCAACACAAATTGTAGTAATCTCGGCCTCTTTGGGTCACCGGTGAGCCGCTTGAATGCATATTATCCCTGCATGTGCATACCGAGTTTTTCGAGTTTTTACGGTAGAGGAGATGGGAATACCGGTAAACTCATTTGTATCTGTGCACTTTGCGGTGAACCCATTCGGATACTATTGACCTCAGAATACCGGTATATGATATCATATCTTATGCCTTTAGTCATGGTACAATAATGCCGGACACTGAAAATCGACACCTGTGTTAATTCGCGGCGGCTTACTAAGCGGCGATCACCTTCCTATTTGGGTTAGGTTATCTAGCAGTGTACTAGGGGGTTGATAAAAGTCGCGTCCAACTCCATTACAAAGTGTGGCATTTGCATGTTCACTAAGCCATATTAGGAAATTCGAGTGATAGTTAGTGAATATTTTTGGTGGCGGCAAAAAGTCTCGTCCGGTCACACAAGCACTCGCTCAGAACATGCTCGAGCAACATGGACGCGAAATACCCTTACACCCGAGTACAATGATCAGCGAAAGATATTACCGTATTAGGTATAGTGTTGCCAAGATATTACCTGATACAGTTAGCTTTGTCAGTGTTAATTTTTTCAGCTCCCACACAAAAATCACAAACTTTGAACTGCTCCAGCACTGTGGCAAGTCAATATTTCTTTAAACCCTTCTCTAATTCTCTAGACAATCATGAATTAAAGACTTTTACAGAGTCTTTTGAGCTTATGGGTTGTTGTTGTTGACTTAGAGGAGTTTGAAGCTGGTCACACTTCGGGCTGGTTTAGGTGTTGATTGGCATTGACCGGCACTGTACCGGTACTCGAGTACAAGGACATCCCGACCAGCCGCATGGATGCAGGGATAATGAACTAATACCATCCTGCTCTGAATGTTTGGAGGGTTTTGTGAGCCCACCTTTTTCTACGCACAGTGCCGAGACTATATGTACGATCTACCGACATGTACGGGGTCCGGCCGGGGGTTGTGTGTAAGTCTGTCGAACTCTTGGCAGTGTTTACTACCGGTGTGGCCTAGGGCGATAGGGCAGGGTAGTTTAGCAGTCGTACGGGGTGTTTCGTCACCCACTAAAAGTTTGTGTTTATAGTTTGCTTGGCGTGCAGAGTTTTCTGCATATAAGCCACCTTGCTCTTCCATAGTTTAGGAGGGTGTGACCGTCAGGGGGTACATCACAATAAAATTCACCGCTCATCAGGTCTTTCAGTTGGCCACGCCACATTCCCTTTTAGCCTACCCTTGCATAGTGGGTTTACCGATATCGGGTCAGGACATTTCTGTACTAGTCTGCTGTGTGGTTTAACGGGAGGTCACAGACATACCACGGAGGCGGGATACGGCACGTGCAACACACCATCCGAACAAGGGGGAGTGTAAGAGAACCCCCGACACCGGTATGTGATTTCGCGCCAAGAGTTAAACAGACCTTTTTCCAACCCCTAACCGTGCCAAGGTTGTGGCTTCTCCGCGACCCCCGGTCGCTCGCGGGCTCGCAACCATGGGCACTCTCTCCGAGAGTGCCTAACAGCTCAACAAAAGATACCACCTCAACGGAAGATTCGAGCTTAACATAAACCAAAGCCCCACCACATGAAAATAAAAGTGGTAAAAGAGCGGAAAGAAAATGGAAGACCTATTCCCAAAGACTTAAAGCAATGTGTGAGAAAGGTAGAAGGACGTTGAAAGCATCAGGGAATGTTTGGCAGTTGTTCGTAATTCTTAAATTCACATACAAATTGGATCTCCCGTTGAGGTGGTATCTTCCGTTGAGCTGTTAGGCACTCTCGGAGAGAGTGCCCATGGTTGCGAGCTTGCGAGCGACCGGGGGTTGTGGAGAAGCCACAACCTTGGCACGGCTAGTCCTGGGGGGTGAGCTTAAGTGAGGCGAACCCGAAATGGACCGACTCTAAAACTTCCTGCTCTTTCATTGGCCGAGTGACCTTGGAACCAATGAGAACGGGTTTCGCCTCACTCACCCTGAACCCCCGGTGGGGGACGAGTACTCGAGTACTGTATGGTAGGGTACTCGTAATTTTCTGGCTATTGTGAACACGACTGCTATTGCATACCATCAAAATCTTGAGGCTCCCGCCGATTTTTCGCTCATATGCAATAGCAGTTGTGTTCACAATCGTCAGAAAATTATGAGTAGCGGCACAGGGTGTCGGGAGCGCCGGTATGTGAGCCAAGCTTCACATTGCCTCCCCGGGCATGATCGAGCGGGATATCAAGTTTCCCCCGGCCGATTTTGTGTTCACCTAGTGTTTTTCCAAACTTCCGAAGAAGGAAAGAAATTGGACCTAAATTTATCCATGGCTACACACCATAGCGTATTTTTTGCTCAAATAAAAAGCGTTGTGCTTACCGTCCAAGCGCCCACAGCACGCAAAAGGAATCCGCCAACAGCGGTATGATTGCTCGGGTCTCCACCGATTCCTTCATATTTTGTGAATCCCTGACGGAGGCATGAGAGAGACCACAACGTGGCGAATCGTTCGTTGATCGGGCATTACCGGTACATAGGCAATACTCTTGGGCTTTGTTTTTTAATGGAAGGGATCTGCACAATACTAAAGATGAAAATATTTGAAGCCCCATTCTCGCCATGTCGTGGCATTTTCGAAAGCACTGCGATTGCATACCGGTACCGCAGTGGTTTTGAGGCTCTGGCCAATTTTTGGCTGTATCCAATGGCAGTCTATTTGGCAAATGTCACGGCAGGACAAGCACATGTAACTGCATCCCAAACTGGCGATGAAATGCCCTCATGATCCGCTCGACTATGAATGTGTGTGTCGCAACCGGCTTGCGCAGGCGTCGGTCGCCCATTCCATTGACAGGTACTGTACCTGTGTACCATATCATAATAGGAAACACATACAGTCCCACCCCGTTATAACAGAATCATTTGTACTGAAAAGGTCCCTATCCGTCTCATCGCCAACCCCCATAACTTACCCGAGTAGAGAGGCAAGCATTTTAGAAAGAAAAAAAAAAAAAAAGGGCTTGGCAGATATCAGAAAGTCGGATGATGACATGTTATGAACTGGCATCGTATCCAGCTGCCATTCGCCTGTGCAACAACAAAGAGTCTCGGATGACCCACAACCTGGTCGCTTTTCACCCGTTGCCACATCGATCACCCTATCCCCTCTTTTGCCACCACAAGTTTTCCGATTTTTCCCTCCTACCCGAGTATTTCCTTGCGCTGTAGCATCAGATTTTGCCAGTCATATGCTTTGCGTATGTCACGGACCATGCCTAGATGCATGAGCAAATGTTTTTGCGTTCTGAATTCGCAAGATGGGAAGGCCGGTACTCGTACGTTGTTTATCTTCTGGGAAGGTGTTGAGTGGAAGTGATTGGTGTGGGGATTCAAGAACGCACGCCGGTGCTAGAACTCGATACAGTACTGTACTGTAATTCTAGAGCGGTGCTGCCGCTCCTACCGGTATTCCGTTTCTGAGTGCGAGCTCCGCAAATGTGCTATTAAAAATGGGCTGCTGGCCATGTGGTCGCTTTGCCTCAGTAAATAGCGGCCTTTGGGTTTTCTGGGCTGCTAGTACTGTACTTACCTACCTACCACATGTTGATACCACGGAAGATATGTCACGGCCTAAATGCCTCGTTGCGGAGTGAGATAAGTTAAGCGAATTCCTCGCTTCCAAAGTTCACAGCGGCGTGAAAAACTGGAAAAGCAGCAGCCTCGAGAAGCTCTCAACCCCTTCCTTCACCTTGCAACCAACCGCACTACCGTAGTCTGATATTTGAGTAGATTGAGTGAGCCCAAATTAAATTCATCCTGCCCAGGGTTGAAAAGCACTATTCGAGTGCAAATTTTTTCAGTTTTTAGATCTGTTAGTTTTGTGTGCAGCAAGGCCTTACAAACACCAATGTCTTTCGAATTGAGAGACTTGCATGTTGCTTTCTCAAGCTGGCGCCGAAGGGTTCTATTAAAAATTATCTCGTGCAAGGTAATGCTGGAATGTGTGGGTGGGAAAATATATCAAGTAGAGAGGTTTGAAGATGGTAACTACTAGTGCCGGGAATACAGGTACAATATCTGCTGGTGCTGCCTACCGTAAGAGTTTATCGGTGTTACCCGAGTAGGGGCGGATGGCGTTAATGGTTGGCTTCTAGATTAGTGCGGGGTAGCTGTGCTGGAGCGAGCTGCACTAACAATATGCCCTCTCGAATAAAGGTAGTCTCTGGGACCTCCGACTGTTAACTTTCCTCCCCCGCATGAGCGCAATCTTTGCAAGCACCAACGAACACATTCCACCGCTAGGCCGACAAAACCAAGTATTTCACGATCAAAGAATCAGTGCACAAGATGGATAACCAACAATCAAAAGGGCTTTCTTTCGAGAAAGGTTTCTCACGACAAGGGTATGCTCTGGGGATGTCACATGTGTGGATTGACCCATTGAATCATTAATGCCTGTAACAACTAGCTCGGAGACCGACCTCAATATTCAAGGCGATTATAGCGGCAACAGCGGTTCTCATAACACTTCCAACTCCAATAACATCAACTCCGGCAACACTATTATCAATTACAACCAAGGGGGCACGAGCTCTTCTAAAAAGTATAGTGAAATTATGAAATGCCTATACACGTCCGCATACGGGGAGCACAAAAGCCGTATTCGTGAGCCGGTTGAGGGAACGTGCACCTGGGTTACGGAGCATCCAAAGTACAAGGACTGGTTGGGGAAGGAGACATCCGGTCTGCTCTGGATATCGGCGGACCCAGGTTGCGGGAAATCGGTTATCGCTTCGTTCATCGTTACACATCTACAGGTTCAAACGGAGGCTACTGTTTGTTATTTCTTCTTCAAAGATGACAACGATGAACAAAAGATGGCTACCTTTGCTCTTTGTGCCATGCTCCATCAGCTTTTCGTTCAGAAAAAAGACCTCTATACATACGCTGAGGAAGCTTTTGACGCTAAAGGCAAGAAATTCACGGAGGAGGTCGACACCCTGTGGTCAATTTTGGCTCAGGCAGTAGCCGGGCGGGGGTGCGGCGATGTAATTTGCGTGCTGGATGCCTTGGATGAGTGCGACAAAGCGTCCCTTGCTCCTCTCATCCGTCACCTAAATCGTCTCGCTGTATCACAATCCTCGGGTGCACGTTTAAAATTTCTTGTCACTAGCCGCCCGTATCAGAGAATCGAGATTCAGATTGGCTCACGTGAGACAACGATCCGGCTGAAAGGGGAGGATGAAGTTAACTCCATTACTACTGATGTAAGCCGTGTTATACATGAGGGTATTAGGGACCTGGAGGCACATTGGGGGCAGCATGGTTCGCTGGGGTATTTGCGAGATCTCCTTGAATCCTCCGCCGATCGGACATTCCTTTGGGTTTCTCTCATTCTGGAACTTTTGAAGGAGAGTGAGGATGACTCGCCGGAGGAGTTTACGAACATTGTCTCCACAGCTCCACGCGATCTAGCAGAATTGTACACCAAGATTCTCGACAAAAGCACACAACCCGACAAAGCGCGAAAGATCCTAAATATAGTGGTAGCTGCGGCAAGACCTCTTACGCTTCGGGAGATGAATGTCGCATTGAAAATCAGGCGGGATCACAAGTCAATAAAGGGCCTCGAGCACCACCCCCCTGAATTCGCAAGGACAGTAAAGAATTTGTGCGGACTTTTTGTGAGGATTATTGATTCGAAGGTCTACCTCGTCCACCAAACGGCAAGGGAGTTCCTCATCAAGGGAACATTACCTGGTCAGGGGGAGTGGCAGTATACCCTGAGTGTTGTGGATTCTAACTTTATACTGGCTGATATTTGTATCTCTTACCTTTTGCGACAAGACTTTACCGGCGACCACTCAACGCTGTTTGGTTGGAGTAGAAGTACGAGAATGGAGGCGGTCCACAAATATGCCCTTCTTGATTACGCAGCTAATCATTGGTTTGGCCACTTGCGAGATTCGGAGGATCGACAGATGGAACTATTCGATTTCACCCGACAACTTTGCGAACGTCGATCCACTAGATTTTTAACCTGGCTCAGGGTCTATTGGGAAAATGTGAGGTATTTCCTGTTCCCAGATGATTTTTCGCATTTGATGATCGCGTCATGGCTAGGACAGCGGATGTTGGTGGAGAGACTATTGGAGGAGGAACAAGATGTCAATGCGCGATCTGAGCATTATGGGACAGCATTGAATGTAGCAGCTCTCCAGAAAGACAAGGATATAACTAGGATGCTTGTGGAAAGGAACGTCAGTGCGTATATTGGTGGCAAGGAGTATAACACATTACAGGTCAAGAGGATTCTCGTTTGGAGTGATTGGCACATAACTGACAGTGGACCGGTGTTGATTTATAGACGGTATGTGAATTCAGTGAAACCAGGCGAAGATAGTGCTGATTTAGAACATGTTTTGGGTTACAGAAGGCAAGTCGAAGTCTCTAATCATGTGTCTTCTACGATGCCAGGTTGCTAATACTTGGGACGGGAGAGAAATAGCGAGTACGTGAACTTAGTTGGGGATTTTGGGCAAGCGTCCTGCAGGACTAACTCCAGATCGAGCAATGGGTGTAGAGTGTAAGATGGCATTCTCAATACCGGTGAAAGAATAGGGTTTGCTAATCTGGGCCGAGATATAGGAGGTAAGGGACTTAGTAAAGAGACTCGGGGGGAGCGGACATGACAACAGTGGCGGCTAATTTCGAAACTACGGAGTACGGTATAGCTTGTGCGTAACCGGATCAAGCTAACGGAATCTGCAACGCAGTTGCTAACCCCGGGTGGGCGAGGGTTGTAGGAGGTAAGTGGATAGGACCAACCACGGTTCTGGGACGGGACAATTGCTGACCTCTGGCTCGCCGAGTGTTGTAGCGCGTAAGTGAACAGGATCAACCACGGTTCCGGGACGGGGCAATTGCTGACCTCTGGCTCGCCGAGTGTTGTAGCGAGTAAGTGAACAGGATCAACCACGGTTCTGGGACGGGGCAATTGCTGACCTCTGGCTCGCCGAGTGTTGTAGCGAGTAAGTGAACAGGATCAACCACGGTTCTGGGACGGGGCAATTGCTGACCTCTGGCTCGCCGAGTGTTGTAGCGAGTAAGTGAACAGGATCAACCACGGTTCTGGGACGGGGCAATTGCTGACCTCTGGCTCGCCGAGTGTTGTAGCGAGTAAGTGAACAGGATCAACCACGGTTCTGGGACGGGGCAATTGCTGACCTCTGGCTCGCCGAGTGTTGTAGCGAGTAAGTGAACAGGATCAACCACGGTTCTGGGACGGGGCAATTGCTGACCTCTGGCTCGCCGAGTGTTGTAGCGAGTAAGTGAACAGGATCAACCACGGTTCTGGGACGGGGCAATTGCTGACCTCTGGCTCGCCGAGTGTTGTAGCGAGTAAGTGAACAGGATCAACCACGGTTCTGGGACGGGGCAATTGCTGACCTCTGGCTCGCCGAGTGTTGTAGCGAGTAAGTGAACAGGATCAACCACGGTTCTGGGACGGGGCAATTGCTGACCTCTGGCTCGCCGAGTGTTGTAGCGAGTAAGTGAACAGGATCAACCACGGTTCTGGGACGGGGCAATTGCTGACCTCTGGCTCGCCGAGTGTTGTAGCGAGTAAGTGAACAGGATCAACCACGGTTCTGGGACGGGGCAATTGCTGACCTCTGGCTCGCCGAGTGTTGTAGCGAGTAAGTGAACAGGATCAACCACGGTTCTGGGACGGGGCAATTGCTGACCTCTGGCTCGCCGAGTGTTGTAGCGAGTAAGTGAACAGGATCAACCACGGTTCTGGGACGGGGCAATTGCTGACCTCTGGCTCGCCGAGTGTTGTAGCGAGTAAGTGAACAGGATCAACCACGGTTCTGGGACGGGGCAATTGCTGACCTCTGGCTCGCCGAGTGTTGTAGCGAGTAAGTGAACAGGATCAACCACGGTTCTGGGACGGGGCAATTGCTGACCTCTGGCTCGCCGAGTGTTGTAGCTAGTAAGTGAACAGGATCAACCACGGTTCTGGGACGGGGCAATTGCTGACCTCTGGCTCGCCGAGTGTTGTAGTTCGTAAGTGAACAGGATCAACCACGGTTCTCGGACGGGGCAATTGCTGACCTCTGGCTCGCTGAGTGTTGTAGGATGTAAGTGAACAGGATCAACCACGGTTCTGGGGCGGGGCAATTGCTGACCTCTAGCTTAACGTGTCTTGCAGCTTGTATGTGCACATGACCAACCACGATTCTGGGACCCCCAAGTTTCTAACCTCCGTCTCGCCGCGTGATTTAGAACGTAAGTCAATCTGATCAACCGTCCTTCTTGGGCAAGGGAATTTCTGATATCTGGCTACTTCGTCTACTCAGGTGGTAAGTTGCACCTTCCGCTCTCAGCCCTTTCCTGCTTCTACTTTGCTGACTTGCTACTCTCGCCGCTATAGATTGTATGTAATCACTAATTATTATGGTCCTGGTTTGCACTCGACTCTAACATTACTTGATATTTGATTTCTTCACTAGGAGGTAAGTATTACGAGTCCCCAGCTAGTTCCTCCTCTGAAGCCCCACCGGTTTCTAATTGCCCGTATTAGTTTGTATGTGAACCTCCGCACACACTGCCCGATTTACAGCAGATACTTACTTGCTATTTCGTCACAGCTTGTTAGTAACTATCATATTCTCTTTTTTCTTTCTCCCCCTAACCCACTGCTCTCCCCCTAACCACTCGAAAAACACAGAAAGTGAGTAATACAACCCCACCACTATTAACCCCACTAGTATAATATATCTTTTTACTCCCCTTGTAGCCGGTGAGATGTTCCTGTTTACTACCCCACTCTTGTTACATATCCATACTGACTCTGTTCTAGTTTTGTATCCAAGACGCACTGCATCTACATGCCTCGCCTAGCCTAGACACGGCCTCCCCGGTCTAAACGTCCAGCCTGGCGTCAAGTGCGTGTTATTTCCCGTTTCCTTTTTCCAATCCTTAAGTGTCTTACTAATTGTAGAACAGATTAAGTGCCTGAGGTGGATTATTGGTTGGTGGCCCCTCGTTCACTCATTCGACCTGTTTACTAGCTCGTGCTGAAGTGGCCTCTTGCTCGCCCCAAGTAGCTGCTGGTCGTGAGAACGTGTTACAGTGTGGGATAGGATATCTGTGTTGGATGGAATGTCAGAATTTGTAATAGTTGGTTATAGGTGTCTTGTTACTCCGATACTATGATCTTCAGAATTTGAACCGCTTGCGACGTTATCTCCTTCGATGGCCATAATCGTGACGAAATCACCATTTAGACAACTTTACAAATTAAGTATATCGCGCTAGTACGCAAGGTCAAAGGCAAACAATGGTCAGTCAGTTCTTGGCCATTCGATAATATTACATCATAGTATTGGATCTAGTCTTAGGTCTATCTTGCTGGCAGGGGCTATGGGAGGGGCTATGGGAGGAGGTGTTTCGGGAGGAAGTGGGGGGGGGGATGAAAGGTGGAAACAAGAATTTTGAAGATAGGCGGACAAGACTGGGAAAGAACGGAGTGCGCCAACAGGTGATGGGAGGATCGCCGAAAACGGGAGTTTATTTTGTATTATATTCATTACTCAGCTAGTCATGAATTTTGCGTGATACGGTAGTCTTGTAGGTCCATCCCTCTCCTCTAAGCAGTGGAGATATTGCCGGTCCAGCGAAATCTAGTAGTCTACGGGGGTGGTTGGCAACAGGATGCTAGAGTGGGTTGGTGTGTTTGGCAGCCTGTTGATTCCAAACAGCGGGTTCCTGCAGTTTCGAAACCGCAGTTTTGGGACATGGTTTATGTATGGTGAAAATTCAGTTTATAAACCTTATGTTAACACCAGTTTTACTTAATTAATGTTGGTTAATCGCGATTTACCATCGTCCCTTGAGTATTAATTTTTGCCCTGAACATTAATTTTCACAATTCACCTTAGGTGTTTGGCAACCGACACCACTCGAGCCGCAGTTTGGGAAACCACTCAAAAGGTCGTGTTGCAAAACACACCCTGCTTTTCTCTCACCTACGATCCTTTTGGCAGTTCTCATAATAAGTCTAAAGAATGTTTGTTAGTTATCGCAGGCGGGTAGGTCCCTGTGGTATTGCTCGGCTGGGCTCCATGATTATATTGATTGTTCTTTGGTGTTCCTTGTGGTGACTCGCAGGATTTATAACTAATCTTGGCTTGTGGGGCAGCGGGGCCAGCTCAATGCCTGTGGAAACGGGTGCCCAGCAGTCACCTCCTTTTGTGACCGATACCCACCCCCCTGGTAGGTGTGTGGGTGGTGCCTATGGCGAGTACGATATTGCAGCCCGGTAGCCCACATAGGGTTTCCAACCACTCTCTTTACTAACATTTTCCTCGTCTCAGGTTCTTTCCCATAAACCCGATCTCTGTCGTTTCTTGATTTTCCGGTTCCCCCCCCCCATTGATGCAAACTTTGGGGTTCTCTTCACTAACGTGTTGTTACTCTCTCCTCTGGCTGTTGTTGGGCACTCCACGATTCGGTGGCAGCACTTAAGGCTTCCTCCTAGCATCCAGGCTCAATTCTACGGGCGGGAGCTTTCCCTCGGCCCACAGCACAGCTAAGTAAGAGAGCCCACCAAAAAAGAGGTAGGATACCGATATTGTCATTTGGCAGTAACTACTGAATAGTTTTATCAACTGACTCCGGGAAGCAGGATGTATTGGTAGGGGTATTCCTGACTCTATCCACAGGTGTTGCCACCGTCCCGCTGGCATTTGCGGTGCTTTGATCTGTTGGATATCGATGGAAACCGCGGATGCTGCTCGGCATGCTCACCGAACACCCAACATGCTTAGAACCTATCTGGTATGTTTGTAACATGCGCGATATGCTCCAAACATGCTCGGCATGCTTTCCTACCCCCCCCCCTCTATCCGCCCGTTACCCTATCCACCTATTCGGATAGTCGCCGCTTCTCACCGTTCCGTGTCGTTCTCTTTATTCCACTGCATGCCGTTCTTTTAGGTTCTTTGCCGTTCGCTGTTGTCTTTGTTTGTCCACTTGCCGTTCAACGCTTTGCCACTTGCCGTTCACTGCTTTTCCGTTCACCGTTTTCCCATATGTTTGTCGTCGTCGTTATCATCCATATGCCCGCCCGTCTCGCAGCCGTTTTGCCGTTCGGTCGCTGTTATCTTTGTTCAGTGGCCTGTCGTCCGCAGTTCTTTTGTTCGGCGTTCCCTCGTCCGCTGTTTGTCGTTGTTGAGTGATATGGATACGGGAGTGCTACGGGTAAGGTAGCCGTGCGGGTATGGGAACGGGTGCAGGAGGTATACGGGTATGGGAGCAGGTCGTATACGGGCATGAGAGTTTTCGTGTTAGTCCCCTGTAATTTTTCTTTCGTTAGCATAGGAATTTGCGGGGGAATGGAAAACTTGCGCGGACAGGTGGTGGAGATGATGGATGTGGGTGGAGGACGGTGGGGTGAGTAGGAGATTTCTATTCATGGTTTATTTATACTGCTGCATTTTTCCTGTTAGTTTAGTTGTGCGAGCAATCGAGTAAATTCAGGAGAGCAAGAGTGTGTTTATGAGAGAGAGTGCGCAAGCGGAGAAAGTTTTTACCTACCCCTCTTTTGATAGTTGCCTAGCGCCTTGGCGTTTCGTTTCAACCGAGTGATAGGTTGTGAGTACGGCGATCGTGGTCATTTTTACTCTGGAGTCCTAGCTGTCTTTTAAGCTCAGCAATCCGAAGAATGATGCGAGGTGTAGTCCACCAAACGAATACCGAGTACCAGTAAGCCAATAACTCAAATTCCGTGGTTGCGCTAAAAGAAATTTGGTGGACATCTTGCCATAATCCTCCTGAAGTAGCTTCAGCGCAAGTGAGGTCGCGCAGTCCGAGGGTTCTCTTTTCGCGTGGACTCCGCAGTATATAGAACAATATGGTAGAAAAGGTGTGTTTGGGGTGCTTGGTGAGGAGCCAGCCGAAAGGGGCTTGATTTGTTTCGAATTTAGATATGCGAGGCAGATTTCGGCTATTGTCGAATGAGGTCCGTTGAAAATACTGGGAAGAGCGGAGAGGTACTCCTGGAGAGTAAAGTGGATCAGTCGCACAGTTTATGCCTCCTTATCCACGGTAATAAGCCCCAGCAGCTTACCAATAGCAATATCGAAGGGATGCTGCCGGCGTTGAATTCGGCGGAGCCACGATCGACTGCGAGGGCGTGGCAGAGCTCATCCGCCCGCAACGGCCGTTCCGCATGGCAGATCCACATCAACGCCGCCATCCCTAGCCTCGATTTACCCCCACCCTGCGCCTTTATCCGCTCTATGGTTGCGCAATAGGCATCTCCCAACCCTAACCCATCTGTCATCTTGTTCAGCTTCTCTCGTCTCCGTTGGATTGTCGGTTCTAGTGGGGTTGCTTCGGTGTTCGGGGGGGCCGGTAGAAACCTATGTATATATATTAGTGGATGATGTGGTACGTTATTTGAAGTACAACTGCCCACACGTACATTTGCGACACATTTCCGGGAGTCCTGTGCAGAATATCTGCCTCCAAACTCTTGTCCATGGCATCCGGTGTCCCGTCCCCGTCTACTCCAACACGAAGGTATGTGGTGATATCACCTTTGCTAGGGCCTATGGATACACTGAGCACTCTTCCGGAAAGACTCTTTTCGATCTCAGCCCTAATATGGGGCCCCCCAGTCACGAATATTCGTCTACCCGAAGACTTCCCGAGAATTTATTTCAGTGAATCCAGGACCTTGACTCGATGCACCGCCGGACATTCGTCCATAGCGTCAATACACATATATGTTCGGTGCGAGGATGTAATGGTCTGTAGCATCTTTACGATATCCGGAGGTCCCGGATCCCGTCCACCGATAACCTTTTGCTGCTCTTGAAAGGCTCCTGATATATCCCCCGGAATCCTTTCCATGCCACTAACCATCTGTTTTAGCTATGAGCCCAGCATACTAGTCGCCGATTGCTCCTTCCGCGCCGCAAAGTCGAAGTAAAGACATGGGACGGCAGCGTTTTGTCCTCTGGCTTGATCGCACAGCCTGCCGACTACCAGGAAACTTCCATCGCGGTTCGTTAGCACTGGCTCTCCTTCCCCCTCGCGCGGTTATGGTCCTTCTTACCTGATAAATGTCTTGCCAGATCCGGGATCTCCATGGCAAAACAAGACTGCGCTACGGGCCCCAACTCCCCCGCTTCAATCACTCCAGTTTCCGAACTCGGTTTCCATCAGCTATTGCCCCACATTGCCGATACGGCGCTCTCGAACGTCTCGGTGTCGTAGCCTGGGATCTAGAGGCGATAACCAAGTTAGCAGTTGGGACCGATCGTCAGCACCAGTGCAGTTGTTCCACACATAGTTCATATTACTGTTGAAGGGGTTGTTATTATCTTTAATGGTTACTTGAAACATCTTCCCGCTTTGCCGCTTGCACTGTTGTAGAATCATATATTTATTGCAACTAGAAAAAATCGATCTTGTTGTAGGGGAGTTTCTGAATATGATCAGTTGTTTTTTTTTCTAGGAGTTGAAGAAAGGTGGGGTCCTGCTGAAGAAAAGCTGAGGACGAGGGTGGTAAAGCAGTGTCGCAGATAGGGCTACGTAACAGCGAAGGAAAGACCAATTAAGCCGCCTAAAAGGTATGAAATCAACCTCTCTCTATCGGCTACTATATCGCTACTATGCTACAGTCTTCGCCGTAGTCGCGACGAAACTGCGCGGGCGATGAACAGGGGTATTTTGTGGGGAAAACAAAGAATTGGCCAAGGTTAGGGTTACAAAGATTGCTCGGAATTCATCCCTGTTCGTCAGCCGCCCAGTTTACCGGTAGTCGCTACTACGGTGAAGACTGTACCAGGCATCGCATGCCCAGCATTTAGTCCTGGTATCTCACCCAAGTCTCGTACTCCACCAATGACCATCCAGGAAAAGTACCAGTAGCCGGTGATAGGGCAATCCTAGCCACCGGCAGATCTATACCGCACATAAGTTAAGGCAATCTACTCGCAAACGCATGACGTTTGTGAACACAACTGCTATTGCATACCACCAGAATCGTGAGGCTCCGGCCAATTTTTTGCCCCTATGCAATAGCAGTTGTGTTCACAAACGTCATACGTTTACGAGTAGGCTGTGGACGTTGCGCCAGCAATCTTTGGTGGAAATAAATTTAGCCAGCGTTAGACTACCGGCATGTGAGGGCTAAGCGAGGCGACACCCTCGGCCAGGCTTGGCCAATATTTTGTGGGCAGATTTCGTTGATTCTTAATGAACTCGCGCTAAGCCTTGCTGACCCCTCACAGAGTCTACCAGCCCTAAACAACAAGGCTTACTTACGGATACCGGTTTGGACACTTCTCTTAGCAGTACAGTCTCCACCGGGGCCATGGCGAAACTGGGCGGATAGCGAACAGGGGGGTTGATGTGATACCAAAAACCTAACCCCCATGCTTACAGCAACGACACCACATTTCCTCTCAACGCTGGAACAATCTAACTGGCCAATGAGACTCACACCACCCACCTTGGAACCACCAAGGAAATAGACAAATTGGTAAGTGGAATTTAAAGAAATTAAAGAGAGAGAAAATGCTAAGAAAAATACAGATCGGCTAGTTACTAGGATGGCTGGTTACTGAAGATGTGCCTAGCTGCTGTGTGGAAGAGCTTGTCTGCTTCCTTCGTCTTCATTGGACCTGTTGAGCGTCCTTCTCATCGCGTTTACGTTTCAACTCAGCAAGCACTTCTCCTCGTTCAAGGAGGCAAGCTGCCTCACTATTGAGTTGCCTTCGGTCTGCCTTCCCTTTGGCAGTAATTTGCCTCACTTCTTCACGCAGGTAAGCCTCTCCCGCCTCATGCATAACCACTTTGGCAGCATTTCTCTCTGCTGATGATTTCAACTTAGATAAAACCGATCGCAGCTTGATTGACCGAGGACTATTAGAGGTAATTGCTGAGAGTCCTTCAACATAGAGAGTGTGAATCGAGCGTGGGGTGGTTGGAGTCTTTGGGCGAAAGGTAATAAGGTCTTGTGGTGTTTGAAGAGGAATTGGTCGTGAGGGGGAAGGTTCGCTAGGTGGAAGGCTTGGTTCAGGAAGACTTAGTGTATTGAGGATAATCTGAGGATTGTAAGGATAGATTCCTGTGGCTCGAAATCCACCTTGAATGTTTTCTTTTGTAAAAGCCTTTTCATGTGCTCGGGCAAGTAGGTTAGGAAATAGATCCTCATCTACCAGTACTCGGAGTTTGTTGACCTCATGGGCATAATAAGTACTTATTGGTGAAAACACTGCAACGTCTAAAGGTTGAAGAATATGAGAGGTATGTGCTGGTAAACAGAGAGGGAAGAATTCGATGATCGAGACAGTATTCCAAAAGTGCAAGATCTATATGTGAACCAAATCCATCAAAAATAATGAGACGCCATTCTGCATATGCTCTATATTTGTACATTAGTTTTCAATATTTTAAAAAACAATTAATATGAATCTACTGATTTAATAAATGTTTTTTTTACATACCTATTTCTGGTTTCAGGTTCAAATATTTTTTGAAAGTACTCGAGGCATATAACACTATTGTTAAAGCCTTTTTTGTTGCATTTCCATACCAGAACTCCATTTCTTTCCTTGTTTTATGCCAACCAGCCAGCTAGTTTTCCCCCACGGAAGATAATTAATGGGGTGAGGAAGAAACCATCCGTTCCTACTGCTTCAACTACAGTACAGGATTCTCTAACCCTAACCCTCTGTTCTTTGTAGACTGAAGTTGCTCGTACATTTCGTGTGATTCGTTTCACAGCTCGTCCAACACCTAACTGATAACCTTTTTCATCGAGGTTGTAAATATTTCTTGGTGCTATTGAATATTTTTTTTTATTGCTTCTCCTAGCTAATTATAAATTAAGTAAGTACTTATATTCATGATTATAATATATACTCCGAAAAAAATACTTAGATTTAATTCTTTTTCTTGTTTTTTAATAGATATCAAATTCTACATACCTTCCAAAAAAAAAAAATCATTCATGATATCCCAACTCTTAGCATTAGCTCTTGATGTGGCGATAGTCTTCACATATATGTATTTTACCTCCGGATGTCGTTCTAGGAAGCGCTGAATCCAATCACGGCCCAGTTCACGGTTGGGTACTCGGCGGTGTAGCAGACTATGGGCTAGGCGGTAAAATGTATCTCGGTCGGCAGGAATGTTGCAATCATCTAGGAAAACCAATCGTTCAACTAAGACTTTCTCCTCCTCTGGAGTTGAAACTTGTGCCTTTTGGGCGGCTTGCTCAGAGGTTTGCTGAGAGGGATGCTTGATATGCCGTCGAAGGGTAGATTCAGGTACTCCATATGCCTTTGAAATTTGTAGAACTACTGGCCTATTCCTAAAGGTTGGATTGACTTCACAGTCGTGAAGTTCGGAATGGTAATGACTTATAGCCAATTCTAATATCTCAGTTGGAGAATAGGAGCGGCGATGATCGATATTCGGAAGCATGCTTTGCTGTAATAGAAGTGATAGAGGAAGAGACGCTGATACTTTTGATAATATTCTATTTCAATTACTTTCTCCTTTCTCTTCTCTTAAATCTTTTTCACCTATGACTCACATTCATTGAGAATTCTACTATCTTCGTATTCGTTCTTACAATGTTTTACTTGTATCATGCCTACAGCCATTTTCATAGGACATATTTAACCTATAACTCTAAAGGTTTGTCCTTTAATATAATACTGTTGCTATGTACACACTTTTCCAGGATCTATTGTGCAACGGATCCTCTTGATATTCAGATTTGGTTTAGTTGATTGCAACCCCTCTGTTCGCCACCCGCCCAGTTTCGCCATGCCCCCGGTGGAGACTGTACGGCAACAAAAGGAACATACCGTAAGAACTCGAATAATCGGACCATGTGCTAGGACGTTGGAGTTGCCCCTCTTAGTAAGGTCTGGTATTTTTTACTTTTTTATTTGTCTTTGTCTCGGAGAGCAGATCTTTCGGTGTGTTTTTCGCCCCTTTTCCAGAGGAGGAAATTTTGGACGACATAGCACATGGTCCGATTATTCGAGTTCTCACGGTATTTCAAATGTGTTATTTCTAGTGGAGGGGACAAGTCGAAAAACTTGGGAAACTACCAGTAGTCATACACATTCTCATGGGTGCACCAAATCTGAACCTCTCGCCGGATCCCTAGGAGCAAGAAAGAAACACAAAGGAAAACGAATGAATGAATGAAGGAATTTAAAAAAGGAAACCAAATTCTCCGCGTTCGGAAACTTCTCCCAAATCCGACACTATGGTTTCTATCACAACAGTTTTTCAATGCTAAGGTTCCGGCCTATAAGTGCCTACCAGGCCTGATAGGCTTCCGTAGGCTTACGGAATTCGGCCTATATCGGCCTAGGCTATTTTCGGAGTGGCCTGCCTTGGCCCTGCCTACGGCCTATAGGCAGGTCTACCAGCAGCCTGGCCCGGTGGGAACACTGGGTATTGCCATGGGCATGTTTAGATGCCGAATGGTAGACGTTGGCAACGCAACGCTTAATGCCTCTTTAGACAAGCCTGCGGCTGGCCACCTCCTCCTCCAGATTCCCGCAGAATTCTGCGCTCTCGGCGAGGTGATCCAGCCGGCTCTGGATACCTGGAGGGCACTGGCTGTCGATCTTCGCGAGAAGTTTACCTTGGTAAACTGTTCTCTCTGCCGATGAATTTCAGTAATTGGAGAACTGAAACAATCAAAACAATTTACCCAATGCTCCACGCAAGTTAAAGTTTTCTTTTAGTTTCAATCTTTTCTCTCAGTTGCTCGTGGGAGCACCCTGTGTAATGGTTAGACGTTGCAGATATAGGTGGCCCGGAACAAACCTTCAGTTCCGCAATTTTACTCTTCAGTTCATCAATCTGCTTGTCCTTTTCGGTAATCCGGTCATACCACCCTTGTTCCGTTGCGACTATCTGCCGTGAACGCTGTGCGCGAAGCATTTCAGTCTCATGACTACGCAGAGGCCGCCGCCCGGCCCCATCCTCCCCGTGCACTCCCTTGGGTACCAAATATGTCGAGATCGCGGATGGGAGATAGGGCTCTCCTGGAGCTGGATGGCCCCAGGTATTGCCATTCATCAGGACAGGCAGATTGTGTTCCGGTGTCTGCCATCCATGCGAGCTATTGGTATACACAGGAATTGTTTTTGAAACTCGGACGGACGGGTGGATTCTGGGAAAGCAGGGGGAGAAACGGCCGATTTGGAGAGCTCGGTAAGTCTGAACTTAGTATTTGCTAGCAATGCAAGCGATGTCAGTGATATAGAAGAGCAGGACTCAATCCTCTCTGGACTTGAGGAGACAAGGCGGTAGCACATCTACTCGAACTTACGACATATGTCCACGCGGCAGGCAGGTGCAGCCCTTGCTGCGTTGTGTCGTGTCTGCATCCGGAGTTGGTTGTTACAACATACCACGAAGCAGTGCATAATGTTACTATCTAACATGATGCAGTGACCGGAACATGTTCTATAGCCCTCCTCTGAATCTTAGCCATGGCTGCACTGTTACACCCCCAGCTATCAACTATCGAGGCCAGCGGCAGCTGAAATACATGCAATGAATCGGGAGTTTAGAAGTAACGGTTTCATGAATTATGGCAAGGTGCATATTTCTTGGCTGCTATGGTTTCCATTGGCAATCGGTTAGGCTAGGAGGAATCTGGTCCATAGGGCAGTAATGAAAATTTCCTACACTATTGCAAATTCTGTCCTGAACTTCTGTTAGTAAGCAATCAATCAAACAGGATTGTCGTAAGGTATTGACATTCTTGAGATGGCATTTTTCCTGGAAGGGTGTGTAATATCAAAGGTCTTTGTTGTGAAAGGTTTATCCAGTGTTCCCAACGGGCCAGGCTGCTGGTAGGCCGGCCTATAGGCCGTAGGCAGGGCCAAGGCAGGCCACTCCGAAAATAGCCTAGGCCGATATAGGCCGAATTCCGTAAGCCTACGGAAGCCTATCAGGCCTGGTAGGCACTTATAGGCCGGAACCTTAGCATTGAAAAACTGTTGTGATAGAAACCATAGTGTCGGATTTGGGAGAAGTTTCCGAACACTGAGCATTTCGTTTCTTCTTTTTTTTTTTTCGTTCATTCGTTCGTTCGTTTTTCTTTGTGTTTCTTTCTCCTAGGAATCCAGTGAGAGATTCAGATTTAGTGCACCCATGAGAATGTGTACGACTACCGGTAGTTTTTTCCATGTTTTTCAACTTCTCTTTTCCACTAGAAATAACTCATTTGAAATAGGAGCTACTACCGGACCGAGTAATAATGCATGGAGAGATAAAATCTTGGTAGAACAAAAGTCACGTTGAACGGAAGTAAAAGACAAAAAGGAAAGAATATCTGACTAAGCGAGCTCCAAAATTTAGGTAGCCCAAAGCCTATAGCCTATAGGCAGGCCGAGCCTATGTTCCGGCCAGGCTAGATCCTAAAGAATTTCCGTCGGCCAGGCCCGGCTTCCATTTGGCCTAGCCTACCTGGCCTGTTGGGAACACTGTGTGGTAAAATACCATACTACTGTACTCGAGTGGGGGAAGCGGTTGATCCTAACAAGCCGAACAATTCCGGCAGAACACCGCTCTCGCTTGCCGTTGAGAAAGGGTATCTAGAAGTGGTGAAATTACTACTCGGGCATGGAGAGGTCAACCCCGACACGCCACATGAACACGGCCAAACACCGCTTTCGTTTGCCGCTTGGAATGGACATGAGGGAGTGGTGAAATTATCATACTACTCGGGAGGGAAGGGATCAGCCCTGACAAGCCAAATAAATACGGTCGAACACCGCTCAGGTTCGCCGCTCAGCGTGGACATGAGGGTGTTGTGAAAATACTACACGGGCAAGGAGAGGTCAACCCTGACGAGCCAGATAAGTGCGCCCAAACACCGCTCTGGTGCGCTGCTCGCAATGGCCATGAGGGAGTAGTAAAATTACTACCGGTACAGTACTAGGACGGGAGGAGGTCAGCTCCGAGAAACCCGATAATCATGGCCGGATACAGCTCTTGATCTTGGCTAGCCTCGGGCGCAAGGGGGTAGTAGCGCTGCTACACTCCCATAAAACGGGAACCGCCGGCACAAATTGAGGCCTAGGAATCACCTCCTTGTCCAAACCATCCTCTTTTGTTCTCCTTCGCGGGACGAGAAAGTTTTGTTTATAGCTTGCAGTTTTCATCTGGCCATATTTCATCTTTCGCCAAGCTGTGGATTCTGGGCCACGGGTTTTTTTATGTTCAGCCCGACTCCCCCTGATTGATAGATAAACTCTACTTAGAGCGTTGCTTAGATAGTGGAAATGTGGTGTATTACTGTGCGCGAATACTCGGGGCAATTGTGAACAGCTAGGTAAAGACCGTGCTTACAATCAATGACCTGTTACCTTAAATTATACGTCACAGCGGATATCACGATATAATTCCCGGTGGATCATGCTGGTCACCCGCTATACTGTATTATCTTGAATAAGAGAGAATTGTCTCAGGACGTCTGAGTTTCCTATTCTGATGGGGACGGGAGAAAATGCCAGCAAAACCAAAAGCCACCTTACTTAGAGGAGGTATTTAGGCGACCTGGGACATTCTCTCTTATTTAAGATAATACGCTACCGTAAGAACTGAAATAATTGGACCCGGTTTCATGTAGTCCGAAATTCCCTTCTATGGAAAGGGGGCAAAAAACACAGCGAAAACACAGCTCGTTTCCATCCTCCGAGACAGAAAAAAAAAAAAAACTTTCTTGACCTAACTGAGAGAGGAAAGCCTGACTACATGAAACCGGGTCCAATTATTTCAGTTTCTACGGTAGTCGAGAAGGTCAGCAGATTGGCTTTTCACGCTAACCATCTGGCACACTCATCCAACAATCAGAGACTACAAGGCACTTCAGGCAGAAGCTGAATTAGCGCCGCTGAACAGTCAATACAATAATAGTACTGTACTGTACGCGTTGCTTGATTATTATAACAAGAAAGAACAGATCCAACCCGCTGGCTGGGAAGCTATTCAATAATAACCGAGCTCATTCCTAATTACCACAAACGTATAAAGGAAATCAACGCAAACCCTTTCAGCTCTTGGCACAAGGGGCATCTCATCCAGGTTGACGGAAGAGGGATCAAGGAACCTACTTGTCCCAGGCAACAAGTACAGTACCTGAACATAGGGTGGGGTAAATACCACTTTGGGTAATTCTCACCCAAATTGCCCCCTGACAACAGTGGACACTGACCTCCAAGATATGTCTTACCTCTGAATCATCCCTGGCTTATCCCTGAAATATCCTTGAAATATCCCTGTATTATCCCTGTTTTCGGTCCAAATGTTCAGGTACCGTAGTAATCCTTTAAATCCACCATCGGAGATCTCAAACAGAAATTGCTGTCTAAACCACAATAGGTTTAGCAGAGTAGGTTAATAAGATTACGAATACTGGTTAATGAGATCTAGCAAGCTCAGGCCCCTCAAGCTATACTCTGCCTGGATAGCACTATTCCTTCTCAGGGTGTTTTGTCTCTGATCGGGGGGATCCGAGTCCGATGGGCGATGGTGGATTTAAAGGATTTCTGCGGTACTTGTTGCCTGGGACAAGTACAGGGCCTTACGGTTCTATCTAAAAGTAAATTGCAGGGTGGAAAGTGGGATGGATGGGGATATCTCCCCTTCTTCTTGGTATGATATCAATTAAGTATGTATGATACTGTTCTGAAATGACAGATTGTAGTGTGGATTAGATTAGGGGTCTGATTAGTACAGGTATGGTTAAGCTACTGCTATCTATTATACAAAGGCTAAATTCGGCGCCCAGTGTCGTAGTGGGGTTCTACTCGGGTACGGTAGTACTTGTTCGCGCCATTTGAGATTTGGCGAGCTCGCTTAGGGCTGGGCTGCGGCGGTTTGGGGTGCGAATTTTTGGAGGTGGTTACTCGTCCCAGGCAAGAAGTATCCGAGAACAGGGGTTCCTGTAACCTACCATAAAAACTCTTGTAATCCGCCGTCTCTGTCATCCCTGTGATCTCCGGCTTCCGAATCAAAAGATTTTAAGAAGGGTTAGCGATCTCCTGACATGGTATAGCGCAAGCCACTTGGCTGTGTTGGATCTCATTAACTTGCTTTTGCAATTCGGTTAACTTGGTAAGCTAAACCTATCTGGGCTGATGTCGCGATTTACAAGGATCTTCGTCACAGGCCTGAGGTGGCGGATTGCAAGAGTTTTTACGGTATGGCAAAAGATCTGTGCGCAATACAAAGTCACGACTGGTATTTTCGGATACTTCTTGCTTGGGACGAGTATTCTACCGCTTCAGGGTCAGTTCGCCTACCGTAGCGGTAGGGGCTACTCTCAGTAGTGTAATTGGCTTTGATACTATAGATTTGGCTTCCCTTGGGGTGTGTGGGGGGGGTGGTGGATAATTGCCCATGTGGTGATTTATAATAGTACTGTATGCTGTGGTGCTCTTGGGAAAACCCTTTCGATCCGCCATCTCCGACACCTCTCCACTGTCTCTGTCAACCACGACCTTAGCCCATAATGGGGTTAGTAGCCAAGTTAACAGAGTTGAGAACCAGCTAACGGGATGAGACACCGCCACAGGACTCAGGCTATCTGGTGAACGACGCATGGGTATTCCCAGGCTAAACCATATATTTGATTGTGCTCAAGCACTTTTGTCTCTGAATCCGGGGATTACCGACTCGGCGGAGGTAGCGAGCGGCAAGGGTTGTTTACAGTATCTTTATGTCTTGGCTGTATCTGTTCAATTCTTACCCCCCCCCCCCAACTCCATCACAAGAGCGAACGTCTGAATACAAATATTTCCACCAGCGGGCCTCAGGGTGGAATATTGGGTAGGCATCGTTGGAGAATCTCTTGTGTGCTCCTTGCGGATACTATTATAATTTCTTATCTGAGCAAATCCTCGCCCGCAGGGTGCAGACCTTTGGTATTCACCTTGGTCATCCAGCCTTTAGTGAGGGAAATTGTGATTTTGTTGGTAATTGTAGTGGTCATGTATATAGTGCAAGAGTGCCTATCATATTATTGGGTAGGAAAGCCTTGTATGCCCTTAGCAGAAATTCACCATGTGAGTAGGACTGATGTTTGAGGTTTCCACCAAAATTTGATTTTGCACTGTCGGCCACCTTGGTATCCTTTAGTTTAAGTATACTATAGATCTGGTTGGACTTATTCAATGGCAGATACTCAAGACTTGGGGGCTTTCGTCAATGGCGGTTTGTAAATTACGGGAGTGTGGTGGGCGAGGATGTGGCTTTCCGCCCTTTGTATGCACCATCATCATAATATGCTACGGCTACAGCAGCCACCGGAATGAGGTTGGTTGCCTATCATCCCTTTTGGGAGGCTTGATTGTGTTTTTGTTCGATATCACGTGGCCCTATCTGCGACGTTGCTTTTAACTCCCTCACACACCGCATATCATCAGCCAATTACTCCCCCCCAGCAAATAGTACCTCTTGTTAGTCGCGACAAATATTTAAGTCTAAAACAGTGCAAGCGGCAGGGAAGATGTCTCTATCTATCATCAAAGATAATAACTGCTTCAATAATACGAGCTAAGTGTGGAACAGCTGTATTGTTAACGATGATCGGTTACAATGCCTAACCTGGTTATCGGGGAGGGCCAGTGCTAATGAGCCGCGGTGTCCGTTCGCTAGTGGCGGCCGGGCTTACGGCAGTGCCGGGGCGCCCTCGTTGCGCGTTTTTACTTTGATTTCGCTGCGTGAAAGGAGCAGTCCGCCACGAGTATGCTGGGATTCTTGCTGAAACCGGTGGTCAGCAGTATGGAGAGGGTTCCCGAGGAGATATCACGTGACTTTCAAGAGCAGAAAAAGCCATCTGTGGACGGGAACCGCGACTTCCTGATATCGTAAAGATGCTACAGGCAATCGTGTCCTCGCAACGCACATTCATGTGCGTTGATGCCCTAGACGAAGGTTGCGGTGGAGTCAAGCTCCTGGATTTGCTGAAAAAAACCCTAGAAAAGTTCCCGCCTACTTGAATATTCATGACTGGGAGGCCTTACATTCGGGCTAAGATCGAAAAGGGTCTCGCTGGACGAGCGAGAAGTCTGCCTATACTGTAGGTCCTAGCCAAGATGATATTATCAGATGTCTTGGTGCTAGACTGAACGAGGAGGAAAGGCCAGATGCTATGGATGAGAATCTGGAGGTAGACATCCGGCGGGGGCTCCCGGAAAATATATCGGAAATGTGAGTAAGACGGATGGTGCTGTGAATCCCATCCTGCCTACCCGCTAATAGGCATGCGCAGGTTTCCACTTGCCTCCTCAAACATTGAAGTAATAATATTACAAGAATGGACAATCCGTCCGAGACGAGAAATGCTGAGCAAGGTGACAGATGGGTTAGGGTTGAGCCTAGCCGATGGTGGGACAAGTCTCGGGATTGCAGCTCTAATGTGGATTAGTCATGCGGAACGGCCGCTGAAAGTGGTCTGCACCGCGCTAGTCGTTGAGCTGGGCTCAGCGGATTTGATGTTGCCAAAATTCCTTCACTGCCGACAATGGTGAGCTGCTGTCAAGGAATTACTGCTGTGGACAAGGAGGCATGAACGTTGCGACTGATCCACTTTACTCTCTAGGAGTACCTTTCCGCTAATCCCAATATTGTCAGTCGACTACACTCGACAATAGCAGAAATCTGCTTGATGTATTGGAATTCCCAGCGCGCTAAGGCCCTTCGGGCCGATCCGTCTCATATCACCCCTGGACCCACCGCTCCCAGGATACCGTCCCGTGCACAGGGGGGCCCATGCTAAAGGAGAACTCCCGGACTGCGCGAGGTCACTTGCGCTAAAGCCACTTCGCGAGGATTATGGCCAAAAATCGACCAATTTCTTTTTGGCACAAAGTAGAGCATTTACACCATTGGGTTATTGACACTTTGTCTCCCTTCAGTGGGCTACACTGCGCATCGTCCTTCGGAATTGCGGGGATTGTAGGTGTATAGATAGAGATGGGACGTAGTGCTAGCGATGAGGGAGATTTTTTGGGATGCACACCACTAACATGGACAGCTTACAATGGGCGCGACGAAGTGGTGAAAATGCTACATAGGCGGGAAGAGGTCAATCCCGAACAGCGACAAAAGAACGACCGGACGCCACTCTCGTCCGCGGGTCGGAACGGACATGAGGGAGTGATAACATTACTGCTCGGGCAGGAAGAGGTCAACCGCGACAAGTCAGACAACGGGGGGCAAACACCACCATTCTCAGATAGTAACGGCTAACTGTGGCTGGATGAAACGAAACGAAACGAAACGGCGATTACTAAAGCGTAGTGAAGAACCCTTCACAACCAAAAGCGGGGAAGCTCACACTCTTGCTCCCAAACTCGCCCGACAACTTGCTTTATTCCGCAACTCTCTTAATGCTCAATAAAAACTAATGCGGGAAAGACAGGAGTATAAATAAATGACAAAAATCACCTCTGGTTCTTCCACCGATCACCACCTATCTCTATACGTTTCCACACAAGTCCAACTTTCAACTGTACGCCCCCATGCTACTAAAGGAAATACAGGAAACACAAAGACTCTTATGGCATATCGCTCTTGCTGCCGTACGTCTCCTTGGCTGGCAGCGCTCCCGTGGCCATAAGTTTCCTTCTCCCGTGCGTCACTTACTGCCATTTGGATAGCCGTCCCCGCTCTCATACAACTTCCTCTCCCGCACTGCTCCGGCAGGTACCTTTTCCTTCCTTCCACCAATGCGCTATGACAAAGTGCACCCGCGAAGGCCATTGAACCAACAAACGGATATGCGATGGCGAATGAACAGACAGACAGACAGACAGATCAATAGTCAGTCGCGTGGATCAATAAATGGACGGGCGGACGGACGGCTGAGGAAAAATAAACGGAGTAATGGATACAGGTTTTCTTTGGACTTCGAGCATGCTCTGAACATGTCAAGTATGTTCTCAACATGCCGAACAGGTTCCGAGCATGTTGGATGTACCGTGAGCATGCTGAGAAGTATTGGCGGTTTTCCATCATTGCCAATATGAATGGCCGACAGGCTAATGGTGCGCCTCAGAAGATTGGCAGAAAAGAGCATATTTGAACCCCTTGCCCGGAAACGACTCAATAATAAAAGAGCTCTTTCCCAATCATTGTAAGAAGTATTACGGAGGTGAATAGGGACTTTTGCAGGTCCCACGCCAGTCGCCCCTCATGGAGGTTGAAGATGGGTTAAAGAACCCACGGTACCCTAAAGCTCTATCTACAAGTGGGTTGGGGGGTGAGGAGTAGGACGAGTGGGGTTATTAGCTTTCCGTTTACTTTTTTTGTTTGGTAGGACATCATATCAGATAGATTGGAATCAATGGAGTGTTATGATATGATAGATTGCCGTGAGGATTGAGTTAAAGGTCTGTTTAGCGTAGGTATGGTTAGCGTAGGTATGGTTAGGCTGCCATTACCTAGGATCGCCATGTCGGGCGTAGGAATTGCAGTTGCATTCGAATGCTATTGGACTCCGGGTGATACTTCATGAACTCGATTCCATCGCATATACTTCAAGCTCGATTAAGCCCGGACTAAAGAGTTCTGGGGTGGAAGAGTTTCGTGAGTGATTAAAGCTTGGTCCAATGTTCCCAAACGTCTAGTCCGTCTGTCTTTGGGTGTGGGCCGGACAGACGGCAGTGCATGGGAGGATGCCTCGGACGGACGGGCATCTTAGCATCCGTCCAGACCACTGCCCGGGACGGATGGGTGGGCCCTGCAGAGAAAAGGTTTAAAAATACCATGGATTACAGGGGTATGTATTTAATATACCATGGCATACCACCGGGAGCGGTGGAAGAAATAAAGAAGGTCCCCATGTCCGCAAGTCACACCCCTCACTTTGGGGGTTTTGGACGTGTTCTGTCCCAAATATGGCAAAACCTTTGACCTCACACGCATACTTCAAAAGAATGCAATTTTCTCAAGACATTTATACAGTCACAATTTGATCTCTAGAAAAAAATCACAAAATTGTGGGAAACTTTCGGAGATTAATACTTTTCAACAACAAGGTTTATGGACAGCGGTCTGGGCACTTGGTAAGCTCGTATGGGAAGACAATTGTGTGGTATAAGGATCGTATTCAAATGTCCAAACTGGAGAACTATTCTCACAAAGAGAAGTGTGAGGTATGATGGGCGGGAGGGTGGCGGATTCGGAAGACTGGTAACAGAGGAGCGAAAGACAACTTTTGGATGATAGAACGAGAACAACTGACAAAGGGAAAGCAGGATGCTTTTTATCCTTTCTGGATCATCCAGATCCTTTCCTGCATACTTCCAGCGTATGCCGAGTCCACTATCACATTCAGCTTCACCGGCTCTCAATTTCCTGTTCCTGCCCAGGGTGTGAGTATGGCCGAGGATATTCCTGGCCGCGATATCTCCACATGATAGGAATACCGTCTGCAAATAGATGTCGGAATAGTAGTCGCAGGTTGTGTTTGATGTGTTTGACTAGAAGTTAGTCAAACATGCAGAAGGTATCGTGTGTATGCGGTAGGGTCAGGGTTATTGGTCGGGAAATATGTAGGACAGGGGTTGCGTATTTGGGTTAGGATTGTTGAGAGTTCGACGGAGGCGGACATGTGGTGAGCAGCCAAAAAGTTCTCCGTCCCACAAGTATGATACCAAGTAGACGGATTCTTTTTTTCAATTTCTTTTGCCACAGTCTTAACCCCTTTTTCCAGTATGCTGTCTCACACCTGAGGGTCATCTGTCAAGGTATCTCTTGGACAGAAAACATCCAGATGCGCGATGGGGGGTTCTGAGTTTCGGGCACGGGGACTATCTTTCTTTCCACCGCCACTACCGATAGTATGTAATAGTATAATAATATTATTAAATATATATTCCTGTAATCTATGGTATGATGTGATAACTACAAAAGCACTACTTAACCCTAAAAGTTTAAACGTGCAGCGGGCTTCTTCCGGCAAATTTTATACCAAGTCGTCGTCCCCCGTTGTATTAATTGAAGAGTTGTATCGGCACGTCCAGAACCCTATGACCTCCATTGGGAGCACCATAACAATAGCCAAACTTTCGATCAGGTAGATAGGTCACAAAATTCGGAACAAATGCACAAATGAAAACTAACTGGGCAAGTTGTAATTTACGGGAGCGGCGCTGCGGTAGCGAGAACAAATTTACTAAGCGCACCCCACTTTTGCCCTTCCCGGTTGGTTATTATGAGATATGGCACAAAGTTCCGTAACCCGTGGTGGCCCCCCCACGCAAACACCCCATGCATTCCCGAAATATGTGAGACTTCCTTTTACCACTACCGCAAAAAATCGTTAAATCCGCTATCGGGGATCGTGACTCGACATTCCGCAATCCAAAATAAAACACCAGGAAAAGGGATAGTACTTTCCCGACACAGTATAGCTTGGGCCAGCCGAAACTGGTAGATCTCATTAAGAGGTATTCGCAACTTGGTTAACTTACCTTGCTAAGCCTATTGTGGTTTATTATTGTGATTCTGGTTGCGCATACCCCCCTAGAGGCGAGCCAAGTCCCCGATCTCAGATAGTGGATTTAGGGAGTTTTTGCGGTAGTAGAGTATACACAGGTATAGTCGGTGGTATTCTATCGCACCGGTATTGCAAAGGAAATTTTTGTGTCAAATACGGTGGACTACCGTATCTTACCCTGTAAGCAACGGTGCTATTGATGTGGTTAGTGCCTAGGATGTTTGCCGTTTCCGTCAAAAGTCGTTTTTGCAGCTTTAGCCACCTAGGCTGCCATATTTTAAGTACCCATACCCGGGTAGCTGGGTTGATTCGGCCGTTCTTGCGTCGGTGCGTTCCTGGGTTGCTGCTTAAAGCACGAGATTTGGATAATATGCAAGAATTAGGCACCTGTGCATCCGATGCCTTATCCTACAGTACCAGTGCTCGAGCACAGCAGCTACCAGAGTGAGGTTGGTTTCATACCTGGTACCATCTTAATTGGGCTCTTCCTCCGTAGTACGTCGCCGTATTTGTGACGCTGCTTTCAACGCCAGTGCACTGTCGCGGAGAAAGTTATATTCATGAATGGTCTGATGTGTACTACTCTATTGGTACTATGGTGGGAAATTTCAGTGTTTTGTTTAGGTTGATGGTTCTTAGAAGGGTTCGTTTGAAGCCAGAGGGAGGAAAATTCTTCCTGCATGTAAGGAGGACCCCCCTCCACCTTCTTCTCTTCCTCTCTTTCGCGGAAAACCGGGGAGGACAAGTTAAAGACAACGAATAAGAACACCAGATTCTCTCCTACGAGTAAACCAACAAAACATAACGTGAACACGAATAAATTTACGACTATGGAAGTGGGAATTAGCCAAAGGACCGATCTATCCAAAATAACTGAGGACCATTGTTTGACTTTACTTTCTTTACTCCCCGGTGGTTCTTTTGTTTTTACGAATCTCCCTCGACCTTCTTTCTACCTTGTCGTTATCCCCCACGTACCCGAAACCGTTTTTTCGGCACCCCCGCTTTTCTCCAGCACGACTCCACCTTCTACAACTCCTAGGAATATCATCAAGCGACCCTGCTCAATAACTCTCCCTTAAAAAACTTGCTTTCTTTTAGTGGCTATAAATATTTGAGCCTACACCAAATCAAACGGCAAAGAGCCGAAGATGCACCGATCTACCATCCAAGATAATAACAACTCCTTCAATAATACGAACTATGTCGACGCGTGGAACAACTGTACGGTTGTCGATGACCGGTCCCAGCTCCTAGCCTGGTTATCACCCCTAGAGCCCCAGTCGCGGCATCAAGACATTCGAGAGCCCCGTGTCGACTATGTGGGAGAATGGCTCCTGAAGAGTGACGGGTTCAGAAGATGGTATGACAAGGGTAGGGAGGGGGAAGGCAATAACAGAGTCCTATTTTGCTACGGAAACCCGGGGGTCGGCGGGACATTTATCAGGTAACAGGGATAATTCTCGTGTGAGAGAAAGAATAAAGCCAGTGCTAACAAGCCGAGATGCCAGTTCGCTGGTGGTAGACAGGTTGTGAAATCAGGTCGCGGGACAAAACACCACCGTTGCGTGTTCTTACTTTGACTTCACGTCATGAAAGGAGAATACTTCGACGAGTATGCTGGGTTCCTCACTGAAATAGGTCGTTAGTGGGATGGATAGGATTCCTGAGGAGATATCGGGGGTTTTCCAAGAGCAGAAAAAGGCCCTTGGTGGGCGGGGGCCGGGGCTTCCGGGTATTGTAAAGATGCTGCAGATTGTCACATCCTCACAGCGCGCATTTATGTGTGTGGACGCCCTGGAAGAATGTGCGGCGGGTCATCGAGTCAAGCTTCTGGATTTACTGAAACAAATCGCCGAGAGGTCCCGGGCACATGAATATTCGTCACTGGAAGGCCCCATGTTCGGTCGGAGATTGAAAAGCGTCTTTCTGGATGGTTGATAAGTGGGTCTGTAGGTCCCAGAAAGATAATATCACCAGATACGTTCGTGTTAGAAGGACGAAACGCCAGATGCCATGGACGGGAGTCTGGAGGCAGATATTCTGCGCAAGATTCCCGAAAATATATCGGAAATGTAGGTCTGGGAGATGGCACCGTAAATCCGGTCCCGTGTAATCCGCTAATAGCTATACCTAGGTTTCTATTGGTCTCCGTAAACGTTCAAGTAATCTTACAAGAATCGAAAATCCGCCGGAGACGAGAAATGTTTAGTAGGATGAGCTCTGTTACGCCCTAGCAGTCGAACTAGGTTCCACGGATTTTGATTCTGCCAATATCCCCTCGATATCCACATTGGTCAGGTGCTGTCGAGGCCTAATTACTGTGGATATGAAGGCATCAACTGTGCAATTGATCCCCCCAATATTTTCCATAGACCCCACTCGGCAATGGCAGAAATCTGCCTCACCTATCTGAATTCCCCACAGGTCGGGTAAAAGACAGCTAACTTTCCGGAGCAGAACTCACCACTCCGCCGTCATAGGCTATCACTCACACCAAACGAAACGCCAAGACTAGGCTGAGATGAAAAAGCGGGGTATGAAAAAAATGTCACTCTTGCGAACTCTTTCCTCTTAACAACTCGCACGACTCTCTTTATTTCACCACTCACTCGCACTCTCGCGACTAACTAACGTAGGCGGAAAAGACAGGAGTATAAATAAACGACAAAAAATTTCCCTATCCACTGCTTTCCACGCACGCCCACTCCCATATACGCAGGTCCCCCACATCTCTCTTGCTCCCCCTCCGCGCTTCCCTTCCCGACAAAAGAGATATAGGAGAATACACAAACATCCGCGCTCTTAATTCCCGTTCGTCCCTGTAAGTCTCTTCCTTCCTCCGCACGTATCCATGCTAAGGAGTATAACAGGGGCTACTTCATCCGTACCACTAGCGTAGCTGCACAGCTTTCCCTCCCCCGGCCGTATACCTCCTCCCCCTTCCGTGGACCTCTACGGCGAACAAGCGAACAATATGACCGGTGAACAGGCGGGCAGTCGAGCGAACGAGCGGCGGAGCGAACAAACAATCAAACGAACTGTTGCACGAACGAGTGAACGGCTAAACTGATGAGTCAACGGGCAAATGAACGAACGGACGGATAAATGGATGGATGGACGGACGTGTGAGTGAACGGACAAAGAAGGAGTCCGGGATATTGCTGTGGTATCGCGCGCATGCCGAGCATGCTCTGAACACGTCGCACATGTTCTGGACATGTCCGGCAGGTTCTAGGCATTGCTGGGTGGTTGTGAGCATGCCGAGCAGTCCCTTTGTCTTCCCGCCATTTCCAACACCGGGGCCCTTTTGACCGACCCCCCCCAATTATCCAGGACACACCTTTTCCAGAACATAGTTCTATATACAGGGGGGATCCATGCGAAAAAGAAACTCTCGGATTGCGTGACCTCACTTGCGCTGAAGCTACTTCAAGGGGATTAAGGCCACATACCCACCAAATTTCTTTTAGCCCAAGCACGTGATTTGAGGTATTGGCTTACTGGTACTCTGTATTTGTTTAGTGGACTGCACTGCGCATCGTTCTTCGGAGCCGCGGAGATTGTAGCTGCATTCATAGAGATGGGATGTGGTGACATCGACGGGGGAGATTTTTTTGGGATATACACCGCTTGCATGGGCGGCTCATAATGAACACGAGGAAGTGGTGAAAATGCTACTCGGGTGGAAAGGGATCAATTCCGACACGCCAGATGATTCCGGCCGAACACCGCTCTGGTTTGCCGCTCGGAATGGACATGGTGGGGGGGGGGTGAAATCACTACTCGGGCGGGAAGAGGTAAACTTAGACAAGTCAGATATTTTCGGCCAAGCGCCGCTGTGGTATGCCGCCGGGAATGGACATGGGAGTGTAGTAAAAATACTACTCGGGCGGGAAGAGGTCAACCCCGACAAGTCAGATTATTTCGGCCAAACGCCGCTCTCAAATGCCACTAGGAATTGACATGAATGCCACTAGGAATTGACATGAAGGAGCGGTGAAATTACTACTCGGGTGGGAAGCGGTCAACCCCGACGAGCCAGATCAATACGGCCAAACACCGCTCTCGTGTATGCCGCTCGGAATGGATATGAGGGAGTGGTGAAAGTATTGTGCAGGTGGGGAGATGTCAACCCCGATAAGCTGGATATTTTCGGCCGAACGCCGCTTTGGTTTGCCGCTGCGAATGGACATGAGGCAATAGTGAAATTACTACTCGGGCGGCAAGAGGTCAGCCCCGACAAGCCCAGTGATAACGGCAGAAGTCCGCTCTTGATTGCCCCTGCTAATGGGCGAGAGAGAAAGGAGTAGTGAAATTACTACTTGGGCGGGTAGAGGTCAACTCTGAGAAGCCGGATAATCATGGCCGGACACCGCTCTCGATCTCTGCTCGTCACGGGCGTAAGGGGGTAGTAGTGCTGCTACAGTCTCATAAAGCGAGAACCACCAGCACGAATTGAGGCCTAGGAAACACCTCCCTGTCTAAACCATTCCTTTTTGTTCTCCTTCGCAGTTTGTTACTCGTGGAAGTTGTCTGTGGGCATCACTCCGAGTACGCCAGGGAATCCAATGAGATCGGAATACACGCATATGCCATCACGCGCTCCCGAACCTCCTACGTATCTGCTCCAGAGCGAGGGTTTATGACCTTGTGTTTACGAAGTACATAGTTGTTGGAAATCATGGGGAACCGCCGATACTACACAGGGTGCTCACAGAAAATACCCAACATGATCAGAACCTGTCTAGCATGTATAGGACATGCTCGACATGTTCAGAACATGCTCGGCATGCTCGCATTCTCATCACAGCCTTCCCGCCTGTTTGTTACTATATCCGCCCCTTCGCCAGTTTCCTACCCGTTCGCCGTTCGATTGTTTTCCTATCCTTTCACTGTTAGCCGTTCGCTGGTGCACCGTTCGCTTTCTTTGCGGTTGCCGTTTCGCGCGCCGTATCGCATTCCCGAGATGGAAGTGGGAGCGGTACGGCCATGGGAGCGATACCGTTGCTGGGAGCATGGGCAAGTGTGGTGTTGTTTTTTTTGTTCCATTGTTTTCAGCCGGGGGGAGCGCATGGGATATGGGGCGCTTGCGTGGACGAGCGGGGAAGGCGATGGATAAGTGTAGAAGGGAAAGGAACGAGTAGAGGATTCTTCTTGAATTGATTATTTATTCTCCTGTTTTGTTCCTGCTAGTTAGAAAGCAAGTTGCGAGCAAGTGAATGAAGCGAGTTGATGAGAGAGAGTGTGTGTGTCTTTGTGAGTGTAAACGAGAAGTGTGGAAAACCTTTCTTACCCCTCTTGCGATTACTCCCTTGGCGTTTCGTTTCCACCAAGTCATAGCCTGTGACGGCGGTATCGCGAGTTCTTTTTGGTCTCCGGAAAGTCAGCTGGGCTTTAATAGTATCCTTTGCGGGATAAGAAAGTCTTGTTTATAACTTGCCATTTTTCATCTGGCCATATTTCATTTTTCGCCTAGCTGTGGATTCTCGGCCACGGGGGGGTTTTTTTTTTATGTACTGTACAGCTCGACCCCCCCTGATTGATAAATAAACTCTACCCAGAGCGTTGCTTAGGTAGTGGAAATGTGGTGCAATATCGTGCGAGAATTCTCGGGGCGATTGTGAATAGCTATATAAAGATCGTGCTTACAATTAATGACCTGTTACCTTAAATTTTACATCACAGCGTATATCACGATATAATTCCCGGCGGATTACGCCGGTCACCCACTATGGTCGAGAAGCTGGGGCAGCAGATTGGCTTTCTACCACAATCATCTGGCACACTCATCTCACGGTCTGTTTAATAGCATGAAGCACGCCAGCTGGGGAACCACTAAGAAGTTGGCACCGGCAGATATTTAGAAACTACATTCCCGATCACTTGTCGAAGTACCCGTATTTACTCGTATAATCCACTATCTCCGCCAGTCTTCTAATCTCCGTGTTCAGAGACAAAATCTCCTAAGAAGGATTAGTGTTTTCCTTTCACGGTAAAAGCCTGAGTGTTCTGACTGTGTTGGATCTCATTTAGCAGTATTCGCAAATGTGTTAACCTGTCAAGCTAAACCTATCGTGGGCTGGGGCAGGGATTGACGGAGATTAGGTGTCTGGCGGAGATAGTGGATTATGAGTAAATACGGTATCAAGGTAAATTAATTGTACTAGTACTCTTGCAGCTCCCACACTAGGGGTCTTCAACGACTCATCACAGGCCCACGGCACCCTATGGCTCTATGTAAGAGTGGATGGCAGGGGAAGGGAAAGTTGGATGGATGAGGTTATTTCTGCCTCTCCTCCCTGGTATGGTAAGGTTCAATTCGGTTGGAACCAATGTATAGTAGACTCTATCACGGGTTAGGTTAGGGGTCTGGTTTAGCGCCGGGAAGGTTAGGCTGCCTTAATCAACCACCGTATAATATAAAAAGGCTGGATTCGGCATCCGGTATCGCAGTTGTACGATATTCTAATCATTGTTCACGCCGTTCGAGATTTAACGAGCTCGCTTGCATAGTGTATCCTTGAGCTCGATTAATGATGAGCTGCCACTATCTAAGGCGGGAGTATTTTGCTAGTGATTAGAGCTCCGGGTCGGTTCGCCTATCGGTGAACACTGTTTTCGATAGAGCACCAGGCTTTGATAGATTTGCCTTGCGTCGGGGGAATGATTGCTCATGTGGTGCCTTACCGTATTATATTGTACTTGATTGGACTCAAGAACTTTTGTCTCTGAATCCGGAGAATAGCGACCTGGCAGAGATAGCGAGCGGCAAGGGTTGTTACGGTATCCTTTATTCTTGACTATTTGTTTAATTCTTACTGCCAACTCCATCACATAGCCGAGTCTGCAACCAAGGATAACATACTACTGAATACCACATGAGCAAGCACCTGAATACAGATATATTTCCACCAGCGTGCCTCAGGGTGGAATATCGGGCGGGCATTATTGGAGAATTTCTTGTGTGCACCTTGTAGATGTGGATACTATTACAATTTCTTTGCTGAGCAAATCCTCACTGGCGGTGTCCAACACCCTTGGTATTCACCTCGGTCACCGGGCTTTTAATGAGGGAAATTGTGACTTTGTTTGTAATTGTAGAGCAATTATATTATTTTTGTAGGGGAGCCTTGCATTCCCCTACTAGAAATCCGCGACGTTAGTAGGGCCGATGTTTGACGCTTCCACCAAAATTTGGGTCGGCAGTATCGGCCACCTCGGCATCCCTGGTTCACATATACCGTAGATCTGGTTAGGCTTATTCTACCGCCGGTACCCCGGATTTGAGGGTTTTCGTCGATGGCGGTTTTGTAAGTTGCGGGAGTTGGTAGGCGAGGATCTGGCTTCTCGGGCTCTGTATGTCCAATCATACTATACGCTACAGCTATAGCAGCCACCAGAATGAGGTTGGTTGCGTAGCTTTTGCGAGGCTTGATTGCTTTTTTCTTTGGGGTATCAAGGAGCCTTCTCTGCGACGTTGCTTTAACACCCTCACACCCCCACATTTCTTCAGCAAGACCACACTTTCCTTCGACTCCCAAGAATATCATCGACCGACCATACTCAATAACTCCTCAGCAAATAGTACCTCTTGTTGCTCGCAACAAATGTTCGAGTCTAAAACAGTGCAAGCGGCAGGGAAGATGTCTCTATCTATCGTCAAAGATAATAACAACTGCTTCAATAATACGAGCTATGTGTGGAACAACTGTACTGTTACCGGTGGTCGGTTACAACTCCTCACCTGGTTATCGCCTGTGGAGCCCAGGTTACGGCATCGGGACTTTCAAGGGCACCGTGTTGACAATGTGGGAGAATGGGTCATGCAAACTGAGGAATTCAGAAGATGGTATGAGACGAGCGAGGAAGGGAAAGGCGATAACACAGTCTTGTTTTGCTACGGAGACCCGGGAGTCGGCAAGGCATTTACTAGGTAATAAATATAGTTCTTGCAAAGGAGAAAAAAGAGGGCCAGTGCTTAAAAGCCGCGATGTCGGTTCGCGGGTGGGCTATGCGATGATGTTGGAGGGCAGGACACCATCGTTACGCGGTTTTACTTTGATTTCGCTGCGCGAAAAGAGCAGTCCGCGACAGGTATGCTGTGATCCTTGCCGAAACAAGTGGTTGGCGGCATGGACAGGGTTCCGGAGGAGATATCACGGGCCTTTCAAGTGCAGAAAGAAGCCATTGGTGGACGGGAACCGCGACTTCCTGATACCGTAAAGATGCTACAGGCCATCACGTCCTTGCAGCACAAATTTATGTACATTTGTGTCCTGGACGAATGTGTCGAGGTGCACCGGGTCAAGCTCCTAGAGTCACCGAAACAAATCCTTGAAAAGTCCCCGCGCGCTCGAATATATATGGTTGGAAAGCCCCATATTCGGGCTGAGATCGAAAAGCGTCTGCTGGAAGAGCGAGAAGTGTGTCTATGGGTGCCAGCCAAGATGATATTATCAGATATCTTCGTGTTAGACTGGACAAGGACGAAGCGCCGATGCTATGGATGAGAGTCTGGAGGTAGACATCCCGGAGAAGATCCCAGAAGATATATCAGAAATGTGAGTAAGACCGATGGTGCTGTGAATCCCATCCTGCTTATTCGGGCGTGCGCAACCTTCTACTTGGCTCCTTAAATATTGAAGCAATTTTACGGGGATCGACAATCCGCCGGATATGAGAAGGGCTGGGCAGAGCGACAGATGGGTTAGGGTTAGGAGCAGTTTATGGTGCGGCGAGGCTCGGGATTGCAGCTCTACGAGTAATGTGGATTAGACTAGTCATGCGGAACGTGTTGGACGGAAGTGTTTCTGGGCTGCTCAACTGTGAGACTGATCCACTTTACTCTCCAGGAGTACCTTTCCGCTAATCCCAATATTTTCAGTCGGCCTCACTCGACGATGGCGGAAATCTGCTTGATGCCCCGAACTCCCAGCGCGCTAAGGCCCTTCGGGCCGATCCCTCTCCTATCACCTCGGACCCACCTTTCCAGGATATTGTTCTGAATTCTGGGGGGTGCATTCCAAAAGAGAACTCTCGGACTGCGTGAGGTCACTTGCGCTAAAGCTACTTCGGGAGGATCATGGCCTCAAATCCACCAAATTTCTTTTCACGCAAGTAGATCATTTACAACATTGGGTTATTGGCACTTGGTCTCCGTTTAGTGGACTACCCTGCGCATAGTTCTCCGGAATTGCGGAGATTGCGGAGATTGTAGGTGCATTGATAGAGATGGGACGTAGTGCTATCGACAGGTGAGATCTTTTGGGATACACACCACTAACATAGGTAGCTCACAGTGGGCACGACGAAGTGGTGAAAATGCTACGTAGGCAGGAAGAGGTCAATTCCGAAAAGCGGGAAACGAACGGCCGGATGCCACTCTCGTTCACGACTCGGAACGGAGATGAGGGAGTGATAACATTACTGCTCGGGCAGGAAGAGGTCAACCCCGACGAACCAGATAATGGGGGGCAAACACCGCTCATTTTAGACGGCAACGGATAGCGGTAGCAGGACGAAACGAAATGGCGACGAAACGGCGAAACGAAATGAAACGAAACAGGGATTACTAAAGCGTGGTGAAAAACCCTTCACAACCAAAAGCGCGGAATTTCAGACTCTTGCTCCCGGACTCGCCCTATAACTTGACTAATGCGGAAAAGATAGGAGTATAAATAAGTGACAAAAATCACCTCCGGTCCCTCCACCGATAACCACATATCTCTATACCCTTCCACGCAAGTTCCACATTTTTCCGTGCGCTCCAATGCTAACAAAATAAATAGAGGAAACACGAAGATTCCTACGGCATATCGCTCCGGCTGCCGTACGCTTCTATCCCCTGCACTTCTCCCGTGGCCATAAGCCCCCTTCTCCCTTGCGTCTCCTACCGCCATTCCGATCGCCGTTCCCGCTCCCATACAACTTCCGCTCCTGTACCTCTCTGGCAGGTAACTTTTCCTTCCTTCCACTGATGCGCTATGGCAGAGCGCACCCGTGAAGGCCTTTGAGCAAATAAACGGATATGCGATGGCAAACGAAGAGATATACGGACAGATCGATAGACAGACGAGTAGACCAATGGATGGCAATAGAAAGACGAGTAGACCAGTAGGTGGACGGGCAGACGGTCGGTTGAGGAAAAATATACCGAGTAATGGATACAATGGTCCTTTGGACGTCGAGCCTGTTGGATGCACTGTGATTATGCCGAGCAGTATCAGCGGTTTTCCGTCATTTCCAATATGAATGGCCGACAGCCTAATAGTGCGCCTCGCAAGATTGGCAGAAAAGAGCATCTTTAAACAGCTTGCTCGGAAACGGCTCAATAATGGGGGGGCTCTTTCTGAATCATTGTAAGAAGTATCAAGGAGAGCAATAGGGACTTTTTCAGCTCCCACACTAGGGGTCCCTCATTGAGGTTGAAGATGGATTAAAGAGCCCACTGTGCCCTAAATTTCTATCTAAAAGTGGGTTTGAGGGGGAATGCAAAGTGGGACAAGTGGGGCTATTAGTTTTCTGTTTTTTTCTTTGTTTCTTGGTGGGACACCATCTCAGATAGATTGGAATCAATGGAGGGTTATGATATGATAGATTGCCGTGAGGATTGAGTTAGAGGTCTGGTTAGCGTAGGTGTGGTTAGGCTGCCGTTACCTAGCATCACCACATCGGGTGCCGGCATTGCAGTTGTTTTCGAATGCTGGTGGACTCCGGGTGATACTCCACGAACTCGATTCCATAGCATACACTTAAGCTCGATCAAGCCCAGACTATCCCTTGGGGGGGTCTGAAACAGTAAAATTCGTAGCCAGGCACACAGTTCATATTTGGGAAGCATTTGTGTGTTGTGATTCGTTAGAAATTAGTGGTTGTTGTGATGATGAGTCATCCGAACACTAAGAAGCAGATATTTATTACTCCAAACAGCTAGCTACTGACCGATCTGGAGTGAGTGTGCCTGGCTACGAATTTTACTGTTTCAGACCCCCCCAAGGGATAGAGAGTTCTGGGGTTGGAGAGCTTTGTGAGCGATTACAGTTTGTGGTCCAATGTTCCCAAACACCCAGTCCGTCCGTCTTTGGACGTGGACTGGAAAGGCGGCAGTACATGGGAGGGTGCCCGGGAACGACGGGTATCTTAGCGTCCATCTAGACCACTGCCCGGGATGCACGTGCGGCCTCTGGAGAGAAAAGGTTTAAAAATAGATTACAGTGGTATACCGGTATGTTTAATATACCACTGTATACCATCAGTGGCGGCGGAGGAAATAAAGACGGTCCCCCATGTCGGGAAGTCATAACCCCCCCCCTTTGGTAGTTTTGGACGTGTTCTGTCCCGAAGAAGGAAAATTCTTGGTCAAATTTTTTTTGGTACAGTTTTAAACCCCTTTTTCCAGTGTGCTGTCTTACACCTGCGGGTCATCTGTCAGGATATCTCTTAGACAGAAAACATCCAAATGCTGGATGGGAGGTTCTGAGTTTCGGGCATGGGGACTTCCGGTATCTTTCTTTCCACCACCCCTACAGATAGTCTGTAATACCCATAGCATATTGAATATATATCCCTATCATCTATGGTATGATATGATAGCACAAAAGCGCTGCTGGTACTTACAGGGGTGGGTCATGGATTCGTGGTGCGGAGCAGGGATCAGGGGTTATGGCTGTTGTACTACCGTAGGGGGTTGATAAAAAGTCGCATCCCATCACAAGGCGTGGCATTTATGTTCACTGAGCCAGATTAGGAAATTCGAGTGATAACTAGTAAATATTTTTGGTGGCGGCAAAAAGTCTCCTCCCGTCACACAAGCACTTGCTCAGCGCATGCTCGGGCAACATGGACGCGAAATACCGGTACCCTTACACCCGAGGACAGCGCTTGCAAGATGGGTACCGAAAACCTGTCTAAATAAGAGATACGGTATTGAACTTGACAAAGGAATAAATAGAGAACCAAATATATCCTGATCATCGCTAAGAGTTTCTGACTTTATTTTCTTCTTTCACCTTTCCCATCGCTCATTCATCGCCCAGGGTTGGAATACATACTTTTCCAGTGTTCCAAAATGGCCCCCAAAAAGGTGGATGACCACCCCCGCTCTGTACCATGAATTCATGCTATCCTTGTAACCTTAAAAATTCAAACAGGCACAGGGCTTCTTCGGGCAAAATTCATGCCAAGCCGCCATTCCCCGTTGCATTAATTGAAGAGTTGTATAATTAACGTCCGGAACCATAATATGATCTCTACTGGGAGCGCCATAACAACAATAGCCAAACTTTCAATCAAGCAGATATGTCGCAAAAGTCGGAACAACGGCACAAGTGAAAGCCCCCTGAGCAAGGTTGTAATATACACGGTCGGTGCTGAGGTAATCAGAACAAATTTACCAAGTTCACCCCACTTTTGCCCTTAACCGTTAGTTATCATGAGATATCGCACGAGTTCCCTAATCTGTGCTGGCCCCCCATGAAAAACACCCGGCGCATTCCCGAAATATGCGAGACTATCTTTCACCACAAGTGCGGAAGACATTCCTCTCTTTGCCCACAGTAAGCGACGGGAGGCTGTGTGCACCGGATGTCCTCCTGCGGCTTGCCGGTGGCGAGCTTGACGTGCTTCCATTGAGCGCGAGGTCGGGAGGTTGGTGGAAAGCTCAGGGGTAACTGTTACTCTTATTATTGTTGCCTGATTGGTGCAGTGATGTAGTAAATAAACGAAACAGTACCCCGGAGGTAAAGGTAAGAAGTGTTGTCGTCTTTAAATAGCAATGACTTTCTGGAGTAGCGAAAGACTTCAACCGCCGCGATCTCAACGGCTGAAATAAAATGCCGAGGCGACTACACTCTTCACTGTAGTCGCGACGAAAGTGGGCCCGCGACGAACAGGGATATTTTATAGGCAAAAAAAGGAAAGGGCCAAGGTTAGGGTTACCAAGATTACTGGTAATTAATCCCGGTTCGTCACCCGCCCAGTTTAGTCACGACTACGGTGAAGACTGTAGGCAGCGGCCAAAGGAGGGGGTAAGAAAGTTTTCTCTCGCTCTCTCTCAAAAGCTAACCAACACATGGCGAAAAGACAGGAGTATAAATAAACAATAAAAAACCATCCTTCTACTGTTCCTTCGGCTCCCACGAACATTTCCATGCATATCGACTTTCTTCTTCACTTGTCCACGAATGTTTCGCCTTCCTGTACATGGTTCCTTGTTAACAAATGAAACACAAAGGAAACACCGGAAAGAGTCCTCCACTGCCGTGCTACATCCGAGGTATGATAGCATCACTGCTGCCATCGTACTGCTCTCGCGGATGCGATACAGCAAACGAACCCACTAACAAACCGGTGAACCAAACGAACGGCCGGGCGGGTAAACGAGCAAACAATCGAACGGCCAGATGAACGGACCGGTGAACGGATGGACGGATGAGTAAAGAACAAAGATAAATGAGCAGTGGAGGTGCTGTGATACGGCGAGCATGCCAGACAGGTTCTGAGCATGTTGGGTGCGCTGGGAGCATGCCGAGGAGTATCGGCAGTTTCTCATGATTTTAAACTGTCGTGAACTCGGTTTTTATTTCCTCATATCCCGCAGGTGTTGAAGGTTGTAGATCATAAACACCAATGTCTCCGGAGTAGAGTCGTCCACCACGCCGTCACGATATATCACTCGTACCGGGCCGGGTACCAAGACTAGGCAGAGTTGAAATGCGGGGTAAGGAAAAATTTTTCACTCTTCTTCTCTCTCCAAAGCAACACTCTCTCTTGCTCGCCAAAACACTGTCTTTCTTCTTGCTTTCTTTCTTGATTTTCTTGCTAACGAACAGGAAATAACAGAAGTATAAATAAACGATCAAAAGAAATTTCCCCGGTCGCTCCACCATCCTCCACATCCATCCATCGCCTTCCTAAATCCACCACGCAAGTCCCCATTCCTTGTGCCCGTTCCCCAGCTAACAAAAGAAAAACAAAAAACAGAAAGACTCCCGCTGCCGAGCAGCGTCCCATTAACCCTTAGGTTCCCACCATTCCCGTTCCCGCTCCCACTGCTGCATCGCTCCTTCCACCCCAGGCATGCGATACGGCGAACACAAGAAAAACAAGCGGCGAACGGCTACGGGGAAGGGGGGGGGTGAGAAGTGACCGGTAAGTCGTGTGCCTATTTGTGGTGAATGGCTGATGGTAATAGAAAGACAAATAAACGGCTAAAGGCATTCTGGCGGACGGCTAACGGTATAGGGATGAAAGGGCGAACGGCAAATCGTATACGAACGAATGAACGACGAATAAACCAACGGATATGGGGATAAAGGCTCTGGAACGGATGTGAACATGTCTGGCATGTTCTATACATGCCAGACAGGTTCCTAGCATGTTGGGTTAGTTGTGAGCATGCCGAGCAGCATCTCCGTCTTTCCCATGGGTTCCAACAGTAGACAGATGCAAGGTGAGGGTTAATGGAGGTTGCGGGAGTCTGGTGGATCATTTGGGGGTCTGGCGGATCGTTCTGCCGGTTTAATGATTCACGGGGAAGATTCTACAAACATGTCTTTCCTTTGTTGTCACGGATGTGTGCAGAGGAATGGGGACAGGTGTGGAGATACAGAGATAGGTGAGGAGATCTATGGGAGGATCACGATACTTTGATTATGCATTATTTTGCCCCTGTGTTACGGTTAGTTTAGTCAGTGGATGAGGGTGGACGAAGGGGGGGGGATGTTGGGAATCCTGGATGCTGCTCGACATGCTCCCGTATTCACCACCGCTCACTGCAGTTCGCCCCTGCCTGTCCGTCTATTGATTCGCCCGTCCGTCTATTGATTCGCCCGTCCGTCTATTGGTCCGCCTGTCAGTACATCCATATGTCCGTCAGTCTGTTCGTTTGCCATCGCATGTCCGTTCATTTGTTCAAATGCCCTCGCGGGTGGGATTTGTCATAGCGCATCCATAGAACAAAGGAAAGGTACCCGGCAGGGCAGCACTGGAGTGGGTGTTGTATGGGATTGGGGACGGCGATCAGAATGGCATTGGGAGCCATATGGGAGTGGGGGGCGTGCGAGCGTATGGAAGCAGGAGGCGCACTGGTATAGAGATAAGTGGTAATCAGTGGAAGGACCGGAGGTGATGTTGGTCATTTATTTATACTTCTATTTTTTCCGCATAAGTTAGTTGAGTTGGGACAATCAGGAGGGAGTGCGGGCCATCGTGTTGAATCAGAGTGAACTTTCCCATTTTTGAATGTGAAGAATTTTCACAGCACTTTTAGTCATTGCCGTTTCGTTTCGCTTCAGCCCTACTATTTGTTAGTCTAGGTATCACTGTCTAAAAGGGGAGGGGAAGAGAACGTAGTTTTTGACTATACCTTTCCCATCTTTCCTCTAGTGTGTAAAAGCTTTAAGTAAATTCTCTCATCCTACTGTCCCTGGCTGCGCGATTGATCTACCACTTTCATCCATCGTGCCAGGGGACACAGCAAATATCATTACTCACTCGCCATGGATGTCTATCATTTCCCACAAAACTCTATCTCGCAATAAAGGAAAACGTAACCAAGAGGACATTCTCTCAAATGCTCCAACAGGGCGGAATCATGTAGCACACACGCCCGCTCAAGAAAGCTTCCCATCGCCGTGCTCTACTATGTTCTACCACGATAACCGTGGTGCTCACTCATACCATAACAACCATGCTTTCTACACCCTCAAGCACCATCTAGCATCAACAGCTGTTACCCATGGCATTGCGAGTGTTTGAATGACGATTAGAGGAGATGGGAATAAAACCTTTTGGATACTGTGCACTTGGCGGTGAACCCATTCGGATACTATCGACCACAAAATATATGATATCATATTTTATGTCTTTAGTCCTGATGCTGCACTGTACCGGGTATCTAGGGTAAGTCTGTCGAACATCCTCTGGTTGGCTCCATGCCTTCCTGACCGTTCAGAGAACAGTATTTTGCTTCAGCCATTGTGCCAAGAGTTCGACAGACTTTTTTCCTTCAACAAAAATTAGCGTAAATGGCCAGTTTGGCTGCATAATTTGCGTTACACACACGTAATTTCGGCCAACCAGGCCAAAGTTCGACAGACTTTTGCGCACACCCTAGTACAAAAACGTCCCAATAAGCTGCATGGATGCAGTGATCTTGAACGAATCCACGAGTACCGGTGCTATCCTGCTCTGAACTTTCTGAGTGTTTGGTGAACACACGTTTTTTCTGCACACAGCGCCGAGACTGTATGCACGGTCTGCCGACATGTACTGTACGAGTACTGTATGGTACTCGTGATTTTCTGATTGTGAACACGACTGCTATTGCATACTACCAAAATCTTGAGTCTCCCTCCCATTTTTCGCCCGTATGCAATAGCAGCTGTCTTCACAATCGTCACAAAATTACGAGTGGCGGCACAGGATGTCAGGAACCCCGGTACGTGAGCCAAGTTTCACATTGGCCCCACGGGCATGATAGAGCAGGATTCGCCTAGTTTTTTCCCCACTTCCGAAGAAGGAATGAGATTAGACCTACCCATGGCTCTCCGCTATTTTTTGCTCAAATTCAGATCGCTGTCCTTACCGTCCAAGCGCTCACAGCATGCACAAATAATCCACTAACAGCGGTATGATTGCTCAGGTATCCACCGATTCCTCCATGTTTTTGTGAATCCCTGGCGGAGGCATAAAACAGACCACATCGCCGTGAATCACTCGTTGCTCAGGCATTACATTGGCAGTATCTTTTGGGCTTTGTTTTTTTTTTTTTAATGGAAGGGATCTGCACGATACTAAAAAAGTAAAAATATCTGAAGCCCCATTCTCGTCATGTCGTGGCATTTGCGAAAACACACAGATTGCATACCACAGTGTTTCTGAGGCTCGGGCCAATTTTTGGTTGCATCCAATCGCAGCCCATTTGGCGAATGTCACGGCAGCAGGAGTATATGCAACTACGTCCCAAACCGGTGATGAAGTGCCCTCATGATCGGCTCGATTATGAATATCTCCGTCACAACTGGCTTGCGCAGGCGTCGGTCGCCCATTCCGCTTGCAGGTACCTGTGTATCATAACGCAAAACATACAGTCCCACCCCGTTATATGACAGAACCATTTGCAGTGAAAAGGTCCCTGTCCGTCCCATAACTAACCCCATACCCGAGCATTTCCTTGCGCTGTAGGTAGCGTGAGATTTGACCGGTCATATATGCTTTGCCAAGGTCACAGATCATACCTGGATGCATGAGCAAGTTTTTTCGTGTTCTGAATTCGCAAGATGGGAAGGCCGGTGCGTTGCTTCTCTGCTCGGAAGGTGTTGAGTGGAAGTGATTGGTTTGGGGATTCAAGAACGCATGCCAATGCTTGACTCCGATACTGCACTTCTAGGGAGGTGCCGTCACTCCAATTTCATTTCTATGAGTGAGCGCCGCAAATATACAATTAGAAACGGGCTGCTGGCTATGTAGTCGCTTTGCCTCTGTAAATCGTGGCCATTAGGTTTCCTGGGCTACTGGTACTTACCTTTCGAATTGAGAGACTTGCATGATACTTTCTCAATCTGGTGCCGAGGAGCTCTATTGAAAATTATCTTGTGCAAGGTAATGATGGAATGTCGGGGTGGGAAAATATATCAATTAGAGAGGTTTGAGGATGGTAACTACTGGTACCAGGAATAAAGGTGCAATACCGGTACAGTATCTGCTAGTGCTATCCACGTTGAGGGTTTATTGGTGTTAGGGGGGATGGCGTTAATGGTTGGCTTCTAGAGTAGTGGGGGGTAGCTGTGCTGTGGCAAGCCGCCCTAACAATATGCCCCCTCGAATAAAGGTAGTCTCTGGGACCTCCGACTGTTAACTTTCCTCCCTCACATGAAAGCAATCTTTGCGAGCACCAACGAATACATTTAACCCCTAGGCCGTCAAAACCCTGCATCTCACGATCAAAGAATCGGTGCACAAGATGGGCAACCAACTATCAAAAAAGGAGTCTTTCAAGAAACGTTCCTCACGACAACGGTATGCTCTGAGAATGTCGCTTGTATGAATTGGCCCTTCGAATCATTAATGCCTGTAACGACTAGCCCGGCGACCAACAGGAATATTCAAGGTGAATATAGCGGCAACAGCGGTTCTCGTAACAATTTCAACTCCCATAACACCAACTCCGGTAACGTCAACTCCGGCAATACCAACTCCACTAACATCAATGCCGGCAACATCAATACCGCCAACACTATTATCAATTACAACCGAGGGGGCACGAACTCGTCAGGAAAGTATGATGAAATTTTGCAATGCCTATACACGTCCGCATACGGGGAGCACCGGAGCCGTGTTCGTGAGCCGGTCGGGGGAACGTGCACCTGGGTTACGGAACATCGAAAGTATAAGGACTGGTTGGGGAAGGAGACATCCGGTCTACTCTGGCTATCGGCGGACCCGGGTTGCGGAAAATCCGTTATCGCTTCATTCCTCGTGACGCATCTGCAGTCTCAAACGGGCGCTACCATTTGTTATTTCTTTTTTAAAGATGACAGCGACGAACAAAGGAGCGCAACATTTGCTCTTTCTGCCATTCTACATCAGCTTTTCAAACAGGAACAACACCTCTATAGATATGCTGAGGGAGAGTTTAAGGAAAAAGGCAAGAAATTTGCAGAGGAGGTCGACACACTGTGGGCAATTTTGGTTAAGGCGGCAGCCAGGAGGGGGCGCGGCGATGTAATTTGCGTGCTGGATGCCTTGGATGAGTGCGAACCAGGGTCCCTTGCTCCTCTCATCCGTCGCCTAAACCGTCTCGCTGTATCACGATCCTCGGGTGCACGTTTGAAATTTCTTGTCACCAGCCGCCCGTATCACAGAATCGAGATGGAGATTGGCTCGCCTGCGACAACGATCCGGTTGAAAGGGGAGAACGAGGTTAACGCCATTGCTACCGACGTTAGCCGTGTTATACGTAAGGGCATTAAGGACCTGGAGGCACATTGGGGGCAGCATGGTTCGCTGGGGTATTTGCGAGATCTCCTTGAATCCTCCGCCGATCGGACATTCCTTTGGGTTTCTCTCATTCTGGAACTTCTGAAGGAGTGTGAGGATGACTCGCGGGAGGAGTTTACGAACATTGTCTCCACTGCTCCACGCGATCTAGCAGAATTGTATACCAAGATTCTTGAAAAAACCAGGCACCCCAACAAAGCGCGAAGGATCCTAAATATAGTGGTAGCTGCGGCAAGACCTCTTACGCTTCGGGAGATGAATGTCGCATTGAAAATCAGGCGGGATCACAAGTCAATCGAGGACATCGAGCACCTCCCGCGCAAATTCGCAAAGACAGTAAAGAATTTGTGCGGACTTTTTGTGAGGATTATCGATTCAAAGGTTTACCTTGTCCACCAAACGGCACGGGAGTTCCTCATCAAGGGAACATTACCTGGTCAGGGGAAGTGGCAGTATACCCTGAGTGTTGTGGATTCTAACTTTATACTGGCTGATATTTGTATCTCTTACCTTTTGCTACAAGACTTTCAAAGCGACCCGGCAGCGCGGCCTGATATCCGGAGCAGTACCAGACTGCGAGGGGTCCACGAATATGCCCTTCTTGATTACGCAGCTAATCATTGGTTTGACCACTTGCGAGAGTCGGAGGATCGGCAGATGGAACTATACGAGTTTACACGACTTCTTTGCCGGGCTCGATCGACTAGGCTTTTAACCTGGCTCAGGGTCTATTGGAAAAATGAGTGGTATTTCCCATTCCCCGATGATTTTTCGCATTTGATGATCGCGTCATGGCTAGGGCAGCGGATGTTTGTGGAGAGACTATTGGGGGAAGAAGAGGATGTCAATGCGCGATCTGAGCTTTATGGGACAGCATTGAATGTAGCAGCTGTCCGGAAAGACAAGGATGTAACCAGGATGCTTGTGGAAAGGAACGTCAGTGCGTATATTGGTGGCAAGGAGTATAACATATTACAGGTCAAGAGGATTCTCGTTTGGAGTGATTGGCACATAACTGACAGTGGACCGGTGTTGATTTATAGACGGTATGTGAATTCAGTGAAACCAGGCGAAGATAGTGCTGATTCAGAACGTGTTTTGGGTTACAGAAGGCAAGTCGAAGTCTCTAATCATGTGTCATCTACGATACCAGGTTGCTAATACTTGGGACGGGGGAGGAATAGCGAGTAAGTGAACTTAGTTAATGATTTTGGGCAAGCGTCCTGCAGGACTAACTCCAGATCGAGCAATGGGTGTAGAGTGTAAGATAGCATTCTCAATACCGGTGAAAGAATAGGGGTTGCTAATCTGGGCCGAGATATAGGAGGTATGGGACCTAGTAAAGAGACTCGGGGGGAGCGGACATGACAACAGTGGCGGCTAATTTCGAAACTACGGAGTACGGTATAGCTTGTGTGTAACCGGATCAAGCTAATGGAATATGCAACGTAATTGCTAACCCCGGGTTGTCGAGTGTCGTAGGAGGTAAGAAGATAGGATCAACCACGGTTCTGGGACGGGGCAATTGCTGACCTCTGGCTCGCCGAGTGTTGTAGTGAGTAAGTGAACAGGATCAACCACGGTTCTGGGACGGGGCAATTGCTGACCTCTGGCTCGCCGAGTGTTGTAGCGAGTAAGTGAACAGGATCAACCACGGTTCTGGGACGGGGCAATTGCTGACCTCTGGCTCGCCGAGTGTTGTAGCGAGTAAGTGAACAGGATCAACCACGGTTCTGGGACGGGGCAATTGCTGACCTCTGGCTCGCCGAGTGTTGTAGCGAGTAAGTGAACAGGATCAACCACGGTTCTGGGACGGGGCAATTGCTGACCTCTGGCTCGCCGAGTGTTGTAGCGAGTAAGTGAACAGGATCAACCACGGTTCTGGGACGGGGCAATTGCTGACCTCTGGCTCGCCGAGTGTTGTAGCGAGTAAGTGAACAGGATCAACCACGGTTCTGGGACGGGGCAATTGCTGACCTCTGGCTCGCCGAGTGTTGTAGCGAGTAAGTGAACAGGATCAACCACGGTTCTGGGACGGGGCAATTGCTGACCTCTGGCTCGCCGAGTGTTGTAGCGAGTAAGTGAACAGGATCAACCACGGTTCTGGGACGGGGCAATTGCTGACCTCTGGCTCGCCGAGTGTTGTAGCGAGTAAGTGAACAGGATCAACCACGGTTCTGGGACGGGGCAATTGCTGACCTCTGGCTCGCCGAGTGTTGTAGCTAGTAAGTGAACAGGATCAACCACGGTTCTGGGACGGGGCAATTGCTGACCTCTGGCTCGCCGAGTGTTGTAGCTCGTAAGTGAACAGGATCAACCACGGTTCTGGGACGGGGCAATTGCTGACCTCTGGCTCGCCGAGTGCTGTAGCGAGTAAGTGAACAGGATCAACCACGGTTTTGGGACGCAGCAATTGCTGACCTCTGGCTCGCTGAGTGTTGTAGGAAGTAAGTGAACCGGATCAATCACGGTTCTGGGGCGGGGCAATTGCTGACCTCTAGCTTAACGTGTCTTGCAGCTTGTATGTGCACATGACCAACCACGATTCTGGGACCCCCAAGTTGCTAACCTCCGTCTCGCCGCGTGATTTAGAACGTAAGTCAATCTGATCAACCGTCCTTCTGGGGCAAGGGAATTTCTGATATCTGGCTACTTCGTCTACTCAGGTGGTAAGTTGCACCTTCCGCTCTCAGCCCTTTCCTTCTTCTACTTTGCTGACTTGCTACTCTTACCGCCATAGATTGTATGTAATCAATAATTATTATGGTCCTTGTTTGCGCTCGACTCTAATATTGATATTTGATTTGTTCACTAGGAGGTAAGTATTACGAGTCCCCAGATAGTGCCTCCTCTGAAGGCCCTCCTGTTACTAATTGCTCGTATCAGTTTGTAAGTAACCCTCCGTACACACTGCCCAATTTACGGCAGATACTTACTTGCTATTTCGTCACAGCTTGTTAGTAACTATCATCTTCCCCCTTTCCATTCTCCCCCTAACCCACTGCTCTCTCCCCAACCTCTTGAGAAACACAGAAAGTGAGTAATACAACCTCATCACTATTAACCCCATCAGTATAATATACCTTTTGACCTTTCTTGTAGCCGGTGAGAAGCTTCAGTTTACTACCCCCACTCTTGTTACATATTAATAATGACCCTGTTGTAGTTTTGTATCCCAGACGCACCAGATCCGCATCCCTTTCCCAGCCCAGAGACGGCCTCCGCGGGCTCAACGGCCAGCCTGCCGTCAAGTGCGTGTTATCTCTCCTCCCTTTTTTCGAATCCTTGAATTTCTTACTAATTGTAGGACAGTTTAAGTACCTACGGTAGATTAATGGTCAGTGGCCCCTCGTTCGCTCATTTAACATGTTTACTAGCTCGTACTGAAGTGGCCTCTTGCTCGGCCGAAGTAGGTGCGCGTCGTGAGAAAGTGTTTCGGTGAATGATAGGATATCTGTGTTGGATGGAATGTCAGAATTTGTAATAGTCGGCTGTAGGTGTCTTGTTACTCCTATAATATCATCAGAATTAAAACCGCTTGCAACGTCATCTCCCTTGATGGCCATAATTGTGACCAAATCCCCCTTTAGACAACTTCACAAATTAAGCATATCGCAGTAGCACATAAGGAGAAAGGAGAACAGCGGTCAGTCGGTTCTTGACCATTCATTAATATTTTATCAAAGTATTAGGTCCAGTCTTAGGTCTTGCTTGGTGGGAGGGGTGATGGGAGGCGGTGTCGGGGTGCGCTTCGGGAGGAAGGGGGGGAATGAAGGTTGGAAAGAGGACTTGGGAAGCGAGGCGGATAAGACTGGGAAAGAACAGAGCGCGCCGACCGCTGACGTGACAATTGTAGAAAACGGGTGGTTATTCCGTATTATATTCATTGCTCAAGAAGTCAAGAATTTTGCTTACTACGGTCGTAGGTCCATCCCTGTCCGCTAAGCAGTGGCGTCTACGGGAGTGTTTGGCAACACGACGTTGTAGTGGGCGGGTGTGTTTGGCAGCGTGTTGTTTCCGCACAGTGAGTTCTGCAGCTTAGAAACTGCAGTTGTGGAACACCGTTTTTGCAGGGTAAAATTTCTTTTATAAACCCTACTTTAACACCAGTTTTACTTAATTAATATTGATTAATAGAGATTTGACATTGCCTCTTGACTGTTAATTTTCTCCTTCATCAACATCAATTTTAACAATTCAACTTATGTGCCGGGCAGCCAACACCACTCAAACTGCAGCTTGAGAAACCACTCAAACGTCGTTTGCCAAACACCCCCTACTTTTCTCCCATCTGCAATCCTTTGTGACAGTCCTCATGACAAGTGGCAAGAATGTTCAATAGTAATCGCACGCGGGTAGGCCACAGTGAGATTGCCCTGTTGGGCCCCATAATTCTGGTAATTTCGCTTTCGTGTTCCTTGTGATCACACGCTGGATTTATAACTGATAATGTTGCATTGTGGGGAAGCGGGGCCGACTCAATGCCCATGGAAACAGGTGCCCGGCGGTCACCTCCTTTTGTGACCGGTACCCCACCACCCCCTTTGTGGTAGGGGCGCAGGTGGTGCCTGTGGCAAGTACGATATCAAGCCTTGCAATGGGTCGGGCCTTCGTTAGGCTAGCCCGGGCTATTCGTTGGGCTGGGTCGGGCTCATTCAATGGGGCTGGGCTCACTCATGGGCTTCCTTGGGCTGGGCATGGCTGAGGGGGGGGACAAGCCCGGGCGGCCCGGCGGGCCCGGCCAAGGATTAGCCTTATTTTTAAGGTTTGTATGGTGTCTTGCAATCCGTATCACCGCGGAAACGATTGTCCGAGCACATGGCTTTCCGGAAGCGCATTACTACAAGCGGTAAGATCCAACCCAACCATCTCTATATCTAGAATGTTTAGTGCAGAACTAATCCATATTGGATTCATGTGCTCTCAGATTGTCGCGCAGTTTGGAGGTTTGAAAGTTCAGATCTCGTCTTGCCACCCAATGAAACATCAGATCTTTTCGGTATCTCCCTCCTGCTTCCTATTTCCCACACCTATGTTGACCCCTGATCTCGCTTCCCATTTGTTCCTAATACCAATACAAACCCGATGAGCTTCTCTTCTAACACCAGTAGTTTTCTCTCAAGTCCTCCACCTATTCTGCGATCACCAAGTCCACAAGCAGAATTTCATCACCATCGATTCTACGAGTCTGAGCTTCCAGGTTCAGAACACTTGGAAGATCAGGAATTAGAACCTAGCGTTCAAAATCCTCTTCTGTGTGTATCTCCTCCTGAATCTCAACTTAATTGTCTTCCTGATTTTCCTTTTTCAATTGCTAATTTCCTTCCAGTTGGTGGCAGGAGAATCGTCAACAAAGCGAATACCCACCACTTGCGGCATGGGCAATTACCCTCCTATCAATTCCTGCCATGTCCTCCGAACCTGAACGCGTAGTCTCAGGAGCCAAGGGGACTATTTCTGACTCCCGTCACTCTCCCAATGCTGAAACAATTGAGTCAACCGAGTGCCTCCGAAGTTGGCAGTCCATATAAAATTCACTCTTTCTATTGAAAATAATCACTACTATTTCTCACTGTGTTGTGTTCATCTCCTATTTCAAGCACCATCTGTTCTCATTGGCAATTCTTTATTTTAATCTAGTATTAATAGATCTACATTCATCTCTTTTATGGCTGTTCACCTGTGCGGGGGCCCGATGGGCTCGTTGGGTTAGCCCGGGCTCTACTTCCTTGGGCTTGGGCTGGGCCGGGTTGGCCCTTTTTTCGACCCGGGCTAGCCCATTGCAAGGCTTGTACGATATTGCAGCACAGTGGTCTTCATATGGTTTCCAACCATCCACTTTACTCCTCTCATTTTCCTCATCTCAGGTTCTTCCCCATAAACCGGACCCCTGCCTTCCGTTAATTTTCCTGCTCGTGTCCCATTGATGCTAACTTCACAGTTGTCGTGACTAACGCGTTGTTACTCTCGCCTGCGGCTGTCGTTGGGCACCCGAGAATTTTGTAGCAGCTCGTAAGATTTTCCCCTAGCATCTAGGCTCGATACTGATGCGCAGGAGCATTCCCCCGGACCAGAGCACAATCAAGTAAGAGAGCTCACCAAAAAAGAGGTAGGATACCGATATTGTCATTTGGCGGTAACTACTGAATAGTTTTATCAACTGACTCCAGGAAGCCGCATGTATTGGTAGGAGTGTCCGTTAGTATCGCCCCTCGCACAGGGGGGAATCCAACGAGACGGGAATACACGCATACGTCATCATGCCCTCTTGGATCTCTCTCGGGATTTGCTTTCAGACTGGTTGACGATTCACGGCTTTTTATTTACAATGTATCGTACAAAGAATTTCCTCCCTTGGTAAAATGGTTCGATTGCTGTGTGAAGTTCTGGTTTCTGAATCGCAGTTTTCACCCGGTCAAATTTAATTTTTCCTCCAGCTCTAAATGCTTGGCCGGGCGTTTTTTTACATTTTACATTTTTCCTCCCATGTTTATAGATATACACGGTATTTTTTTTCTTGCTCCCCGCCTGGCTGATACCGGTAGATATACCGTATGATATTATGGAGTGCTTTCTAGATAGAGGAAATGTGGTGTTTGATGATGCGAGGATTCTTGAGGCGATAGCAAACACCTACATATAACGACCATGCTTACAATAGGGGACTCTTTGCCATCGATAATATTCCTTAATGAACAATCCAATATCACACTGGGGAATACCCTATGGTCACCTGCCACAGATGTGAGTACTCATCCGGGGCAGTGTTCCCAACGTGCCAGGCTGCTGGTAGGCTAGCCTATAGGCCGTAGGCCTGGCCAAGGCAGGCCGCTCCGAAAAATAGCCTAGGCCAATATAGGCCAAATTCCACAAGCCTACGGAAGCCTATCAGGCCTGGTAGGTACTTATAGGCCGGAACCTTAGCATTGAAAAAAAACTCTTGTGATTGAAACCATAGTGCCGGATTTGGGAGAAGTTTCCCAAAACAGACCATCTAGTTTCTCTTTTTTTTCTTTCATTTTTCATTTATTCATTCATTCCTTCATTCGTTTTTCTTTGTGTTTTTTTCTTCTTTCTCCTAGGGATCCGGTGAGAGGTTCAGATTTGGTGCACCCATGAGAATGTGTATGACCACCGGTAGTTTGCCATGTTTTTCAACTTGTCTTTTCCACTATAAATAAATCATTTGAAAATGAATAGGAGCTACTACCGGACCGAGTAAGAGTGCAGGGAGAGAATTCACTGGAGAGATGAAATCTGGGTAGAACAAAAGTCACGTTGAACGGAAGTAAAAGACAAAAAGGAAAGAATATCTGGCTAAGCGAGCTCCAAAATATAGGTAGTCCAAAGCCTATATAGCCTATAGGCAGGCCAGGCCCGGCTTCAATTTGGCCTAGCCTACCTGGCCCTCGGGAACACTGATACAGGGTGTGAACAGCAGAGAGCCTCTTCACGTCACTCATTTGTCTCTCTTCTCGGTATCAATTTTGTACCTATACTGACGTATCCAGAGAATAGCTTACGAGCCTCTCCCCGTAGCAGCCACGCTAACGCTACCCCATGGCCGACACCCCTATAGCACATTTCGCAAGATTTGCAAGAAAGAACGTTTCCTAACAGCTTGCTGATAGTCTACTTAGTGATAATGGAACTCTTTCCCAATCACTAAAAAACGAGTATCAAGGAAAGGCAAGAGGTCATCTTTTAGCATCTAGTACAAGCGACCTCTTCTACCGTGTTGGAGAAGGGGGGGGGACAGAAAATCGGGCAGCGCTGTACGGCTCCACCTTTGAGCGTATTGGAGGATGCAGGAGATGATGGGATAATTTAATCAGAATTACGAGGGTGTTGAGATATGATAGACCGCGGTTCATGCTAAGTTAGAGGTCTGATTGAGCGCAAGTATAGTATCTCTATGCCGCTGCTACCTCTCAATTCTGAATTCGGCAGCCAGTATCTAAGCTGTGTTCTAATTCGTTTTTCACACAGGGCAATATTTCATGAAACCACCTACCTACATTCGCCATACTCACACTCGATCAAGGCTAATATTCGGTCATCCAACCTAGGAGTATTTTGTGAGTGATTAGAGCTTCCTGGCCGGGGCCGCCCACTGGTACACGCCGATAACAATGGGGGTTTCTACTTTGACGGATATGCCTTGCCACGGGGGGGTAGGGGAATTTGGTAGGCGATTGCGATGTCGTGATTTATTAGGCTGTCACTCTGCACTGTAAGTATGTGTGGACAGCACTGAGTTCAGCCGTGTTGATAATGGGCGGAGATTAGGGTCCTCCAGGCACCTTTAGAGAGGACTCCATCTTAGCAGGGGATCCTTTTGGCTGCTCACCACACACCGTAAAAATTGAAACAACTGGGCATCACGCTAGGAGGTTGGAGTTTCCTCTCCTAATAAGGTGTGTTGTATTTTTTTATTTTTTTTTTCATTTGTCGCATCTGAGAGGTGAAAGATAACCTCTTTTGCGCTTTCTCCCCCCCTAACCCAGGGGAGGAAATACCGCTCGTCACAACGCTATTGCCAAGTATTTCGGTTTTTTTGCTATGAGCTCTGTATCACACTCGATAGAGGTGGCACAACAACCCTAACCCTAATAACAGGCACGGGGGGTGTCATTCTAAGAAGCCGGAATTTCAATGAGAGGTAGTGACTTTACTCGCAATCACAGTAGTTACGCACAAAGTAGGAGAGCCCCAATCATGTTGAGCAGGAAAGTCGTGTATATTTGAAACCTACAATTTGGTATTACCATTCCCGATTATATTTGTGGTTTTCCATCAAAAATTGCTTTCACAGTGTAGGCCACCCAGACTGCTTGTATTGACATACTTATATCTGCAATACTCCTGTAGTCCCCTGGTGTCTGATTAACTCCAGCACTAGATCGAAAGTGTTATGACACTTCGAGAATAGCATTCCAGAAAAACCCGACCTTTACCCATATCGGCGTTATGAGACTACCGTGTAGGAATGGCTAGGTAATAGCAAGTTTACCTGCCTGAGGGTACTGTTGGTTAAGTATCTCAGTAGGACATGGCCTAAATTGCAGACAGGTACTTCGGTACGATCCTACATTTTGAGTACAGATCAGGATCCTTGAATGATCCTGCCTACATACCTCAATAGTTTATCTTTCTGAAATGGGGCCGGCGAGGTGTGTTTGCATCTCCACACCTTAGAAACCCCCCCCGAATGCCGCTAGCTAGAGCTTCGAAGGTCAATAACGGGCGAAGTGGCAATCACGTAATATCACTCGACCTATAGTTTAAGCAGCCCAAAACCTGCACCAAAGTCCGACTCTTCAAATTCTATAGCCACTACGACTACAAAAATAATGCCTCCAAGGAAACGTAGATGCAATTCTCCTCTATTTTTTCACTATTGCCTAGTTTCTTCTTTATTAGAATTAGTTTCGTACTTGTAGATGCTGTAGAATTTGAAGAGTGCGACTCTGGTGCAGGTTCCGGACTGCTTGGGCCACACTCTACTGTTTTTTTTTTTGGCCACTATCATACCTTGGATAATATGGCTTCCAGCCGGTAACGTACTACCTAGAGCCTGTCTCTTATACACATCTAGATGTGTATAAGAGACAGACCTAGAGCATATGGAGAGTGATCCCTGAAGATATGTGTTTCTCAGAAGCAGGGTAGTCCGACGTCCTCAAGTCTAATCGTATATCGCCGCGTGAACGCCTGCAGCTGACACGCTGGAGCTCTCGGTCGCTTTTTCTCCAGAGATCTCAGGTCGGCGACCTCGATGGAGGAAAAGAAAAACTGGTTCTCTCATGGCGCCTGCAGAAATACTAGGTCTGTAAATAATACCCTTGGCAGTGGTGGATGGGCTCATTGCCTGGTATTATATCAAACTCTGGTCGGATTTCCCTGGACGAGTCTGGGGGTCGCCCGATTTGGTTGCTTAATCGCTGTCGAGTTTCTTGGCAGTGTAGCACGATTGTCTCTTGGGGTATTACTGTTCTACTGTGCTTGAGAGTTTGTGATGCGCACTACAGCAGATTTTTTTTTTGGTCGTGGAGTTGAATTGTTGATCAGTGGTCAAATGGAACGGGAACAATTGGGTTTTCGCCTCCACATCATCACGCTGGGGAGTGAGCACCGGATTCTAGGTACCCTTGGAACCCCCCCCCCAAAGGGGTATATATGAATTTGTGTTGAAATGTGGTTGTAAATACACCAGTCTGCATTCCCAAGGGACTTTCGAGGGTTTTTTCAGTTTGCTAAGGTCTGTTGGTAGGTCTTTTGCTTTCTTTGAGGCGGGGAAGCGAGACAGTGGCGGGAGCCGTGTGTCCAGGTGGTCAAAAATAAATTATTTTCTTTAATCGGTACGCGCTGGCGACAGAATCCGACTCTAGTAGGGGGATGTGGTAGCACCGGATTTGTGCGTGTTGGAAATCATAGAGAACCGGAGATCCTGCTCCGCATGGTCACAACTAACCCAACGTGCCCAGAACCTGTCTCGCATGTGTAGAACATGTCAGACATGTTCAGAACACGCTCGGCATGTTTGCATCCTCATCGCATCCTTACTGTCCATTCGATCGCTTGTTTCCTTGTTCGCCGCTGCTCTATTTACCGTTCGTTCGTATGCGGTTCACCGTTCGCCGTTTGGTAGTTTCTCCAGGCGCCCACCACCAGCTATCCACCGGAACACCATTCACCGTTCGTATCCTTTGTCCTTGCCGCTGATTTGTTGTTCGTGGTTCGTTTGCGGTCGTTGGCTTGCTCCGGGAAAAGTTTTTTGCTGGAGATGAGCGCGATCGGGGCAGTAGGAGCAGGAACGAGGATGGTAGGGACCTGAGGGTTAAAGAAATGCTGCTCCTCGGCAGCCAGAGTCATTATAAAGTCTGTATTTCTTTTGTTAGCTGGGGAACAAGTATAAGGGATGGGGACTTGCATGAAGGAATGAGGAACAGGGAAGGGGATGGATGTGTGGGGATGGCGGTGGAGCAAGCGGGAAATTTTTCGTTGGATCGATTATTTATACCCCTGTTTTTCCCTCCTTTGTTAGTTAAGTTGCGAGCAAGAAAAACAAGTTGGTGAGAGAGAGTGCGTGCTTTTGGAGAGTGTGAGAGCGGAGTGAAAACCCCTCCCCACCTCGCATTTATCCTTTGCTTGGCGTTTCGTTTCGCCGAGTGACCACCTGTGACGGCGGTGCCATAGTGAGTCCAGCAGGGAAAGCCAGCTGTTTATGAGTGCGTACTTTAGTCCCGGGGTCTAACGCGAGGCCATGTTTCGCTAAAACTGGATATCATAGGAAGGAATAGGAGTGCGTGACTATGATTAAGAAGAAAGTATTAGCCTAATCACACTTTCGGCCAAACCACCCCGCCCCTACCGAACAAGACGGGGCCCTTTGTGCGTTATTATGGCTATCGGGCCTTTCAGCATTGACATATGAAATCGCTCCGCCTCGTGGCTGTTGGATTGAGTTGTGGGATTTGTGCGCAAGCGGCCGACTTGCGAGTATTCGAGAGTGAAGTAGCCCGGATTCTCCCAAAATCGGTGGAAGTCTGGTGAGCCCTCTCTTTCCCCACGCGGAATTAACATAGTAAGAGCTCATTTCGCAACTTCTCCCGAGTCTCTCGCTCAGTGACCCGTGCGCTATTGTCTCTTAGAGCCTATGTCAACTAGACGCGCTTGGGGACGAAATACTAGAGGGATATCCTGAGAACCCGAAGACCTGTCGATCCTTATACCCGACACCGTGAGTTCAACGTACCTTGAAAAGCCTCTGATTTCTGCCCCAGCGCCCGGACCCAGGAGGAGGTTTGTGGTGGAAAGGGATCACCCGGTAGCAAGCGGCGGAAGGATTAGGCCCTTGGCTAGGCGGAGTATAGACTATTGGCACTACGCGGACACAAAGACGGCGTGAAGGGCCTGTTAGGGATTTGGGTGAGGATTGTAGGTGAGAATTTGGACGAAAGACCGGGAGTGAACGGTCCCTTATGCTAACCTAGGCGATGTCGGTGCTTACGATACCGTTAGATATGGAATTTGATCGACAGGCGATGATGGCTTGGGAACTATGATTTTATTGGAGAGTCCTGGAGGTCAAACGGTTCGCCGGCCAAAGGTGTAGTGGGGGAGTGGCATTCCTGAAAGCATGTAAGAGCCAAAGTTTCTCCAGAAAGTTTTTTTTTTTGGGGGGGGGGCTCACTAACGTTTTTGTATAATAGTAGTTCCAGACCCTCTAGTTTACGATACATTTCCAATATCAAAAATGGGGGAGGTGGTTTTTTTCATGTCACTCGCATTGCACGATTACGAAGGCAAGGTTGGCAGAATACCACACGCTCAATATGGTTCCGGCACACGCTATCTGGGTAGAAGTTTATTATTAGGTGTCCCTCAATATCGACCGAGTACCCGTACCCACGGCCTCCAGTTCCCCGCCATCACCGGGGCTTTGGCATGCTCGCTCCCGCAGGTAGGTAACAAGTAGTAATAAAACGAAAATTAAGGAAAAGAGATGAGCCCAGCCCCGGGAGGCCGCACTGGTTGCGATGCAGACCACACCGGCGCTGACCCAACGGGTGATTCAAACCTATTGTGTCCCACAGGAAACCGCATTCATTGTTGAGCCTTTGCCTGCTGCGCTGCAGCTGATCTGCATCTTTTCGTTTTCCTCCTCCTATGCTCTTTCAAATTATCCGAACGATTGAATTTAACCCCGCATTGACCACAGGTATAGGGCTTTTGTGTCCATCCACTGTGGGCCAGAGAGGTAGCACAATGGCGTTTCTCGTCCGTCCTTCTACGAAATGTCTTCCCACATCCCAGCGAGCAAGTGGTGTTGGTCGCCGTGAGATAAGCCCTAAAGGGGAGCTCTCGAGATGTCGATCTGTTGTTCACTTAGCCAGAGGGAATGGGCAGCTTGAGGTGTGGAAAGGCTTACCTCGCACGAGGTGTCACCCGGCCCGTTCGTGTGGGGGCCGTTCCGGGGGAGGGACCCTCTTCACTCCTCGCCGGACTACTGTCCGTCATCGATCCGGGCATGCTATAATCTGTTAGCACACGCAATCTTCGGAGCTTTGGTTTGTTGTCACTTGGGGAAACTGACCTGATGGTGGAGGATGGATGTGAGTGATAAAGATTTTGAGGTTAACGACGGTGGGCCAACTGTGAGTAGCGTGCAGAAGGGGACTCGGTTGCAACAAGCTGAGCGTTAAGTATTCACCTCGGCCGGGTAATCACTCTGGTCGGGTGTAGGATACATAATAATTTTTATTTTATTTTATCACATTAAGAGTCACAGGTGATGATGAGCTGTCATTGACTTTTTCGTCTTATCTTTGGCCAAAAATCCAAATCCACCTTATCTCCTGGATACATAAAACAGGGCAAAATCTCTCTCATGCATAAGCGCAGGGGGTTTAGACCCATTTGGCTAGATGGTCACGTGGCTCATAGCCTCCAATACCCGAAGTAGATATCATACTTCACCGTATTTCCATCATCTACCACACCGTTCAATTATTCAAGTTTCTATTGTTTTCTTTTTTCCTTTCACCGAATTGAAGAAGAGTATGTATTGGGTACCGGTAGTTCTATTGAGGATTTCCTCCAATCATCTACTCATTTTAGGGTGTATTTATTTTAATCACAGCCGATGATAAGAGGCTGTTGGAGGGGCCGATTTTGTACGAGTACACTTAGGCACCATCCAACCTTAAGTAACGCCCAGCCTTGGCAAAAACTCCGATAACAGGAGATAATACGGATAATCATTGGGCCGTGAGGGGCACCCCCGGGTTGCTGACGACTAAACAAAACAGGTAGGCAACAGAGGACACGTTTTGTGGAACGGTAGCGGCACGGGTGATGCTGGCGGCTGAAAGTTCCAATGACCCGATGATTACCGCAAAAACTCTCGAAACTGGCTAAGTCCGGACCAGGATGTGGTAACTCCGGCCCAGTAGAATGGAGGCTTGGCTCATAATTGTGATTGGTAGATAGATAGTACTACAAGAACTGTAAGGATTGAGGTTGAGAACAGAGTTGGGTGGCAACAGTAGAACGCGCATGATTGATCGTTGATTCTCAGCAACGATGTCCTCCGAGCCTTCGAACGAGATGAAATCCTCCACTTCCCTATCCAATAAAATCCAGAAAAAGCAAAGAGGTCCCAAGCCAAAGAAGATAT